>JACDJE010000680.1:109346-125216 GCA_016647715.1 Pavo muticus | reverse complement strand
CCAAGAACTGCATAAGACACCAATATGATGTGCAGGAAAATGGCAAAATGGCAAAATGGCGTTTAATCACACGTGGCATCCGTTTAAGTACATTCTTGTTCTACTTCGTCTACACCCCCTAAAGGTGCATTGTCCAATTACTGAGCTCGGGGGGGCACTATCCCGTGACATCCCGAATAGCCTCGCTGTCGCCTAATACAACACGCATGGCCCAGAAAAACTAACGGGATGCCTTCCCGAGATGCAAACATGGGATCTGGAAAGCCAAGGCAGAGATGGAATCAAAGTTGGTGAGGGATGTGAAGAATAACAAGAGGTTCTACAAGTAGTTTGTCCAGAAGAGGCAGGCAAAGGAGAGTGCGTCTCTCTCTCTGATAAAAGAGAGAACTGGCTGTGACAGACATGGAGAAGGCTGAGGTACTCAACAAGCACTTTGCCTCAGTCTTCAATATCAGTCACGCTTCCCACACCTCTCACATCCCTGAACATGTAGTCAGGGGAGTGAAATCCATCCCACTGTAAGAGCAGAACAATTCTGAGATAGCCTTATGAGGCTTAATGTGTACACATCTATGTTGCTGGATGACATGCATCCCAGGGTTCTGAAGGAGTTGACTGATGTGGTTGCCAAGCCACTCTCTGTTGTGTTTGAAAAGTCATGGCTGTCAGACAAAGTCCCTGGTGACTGGAGAAATTGAAACCACTCTCCTTTTCAAGAGACAAAGACTCAGGGAAGACCCTAATCTGTGCCTTGGAAGGTCCAGGAACAGATCTTCCTGTAAGAGATATTAAGGTACACGTGAGGTGGAGGCCAGTCATGAGTGATGTTTCCCAGGGGTCTGTGTTGGGACTGGTGCTCTACAACATCTTTATTAACAGCCTACAGTGGAATAGAGAGCCAGTCTGCTGGTGACACCAAGCTGAGTGATACAGTTGGCAAAATGGAAGATAGAGATACCTTCCAGAGGGACCTGGACAGGCTTGAAAAGTGGGCCCACATTAATGGAATGAGGTTTAACGAGGCCAAGTGCAAGGTGTTGAACTTGGGTCAGGACAATTCCAGATATGTGTACAGATTAGAAGAAGAACTCATTGAGAGCAGCCCTGTGGAGAGTGATTTAGGGGTGCTGGTGGATGAAAAGCTGGACATGAGCCAGCAGTGTGCTCTTGGAGTCCAGAAGGTCAACTGTGTCCTGGGCTGCATCAAAAGAGGAGTGGCCAGCTGGGAGAGGGAAGTGATTATCTCCCTCTACTCTGCCCTTGTGAGTCCTCATTTGGAGTACTGCATCCAGCATAAGAAAGATGTGGAGCTGTTGGGGTGGGCCCAGAGCGGGGCCATGAAGATGATCAGAAGGCTGGAGCACCTCTCCCATGAAGACAGGCTGAAGGAACTGGGTTCCTTCACCCTGGAAAATAGAAGTCTCGGGGAAACATCATTGTGGCCTTCCAGTATGTGAGGGAGGAAGACCAACATTTTTAGATGGTCTGATAGTTATAGGTCAAGGGGGAAATGGCTTCAAACTAAAAGAGGGGAGATCTAGGTTAGATATTAGGGGGAATTTCTTTACTTAGAGGGTGGCAAGGCACTGGCGCAGGATGCACAGAGAAGCTGTGGATGCCCCATCCCTGGAGGTGTTCAGAGCCCCATCCAACCTGGCCTAGGGCATTGTGATCTAGTGGGCGGCAACCCTGACCATGGCAGAGGATTGGAACTAGATGGTCTTTAAGATCCCTTCCAACTTAAACCATTCTATGATCCTGTGAATGAATGGAGTGTTGCAAAAGTATAGTAATTTGTGTTGGTTTAACTTCCATTTCCTCATGATTCATCATAATTTGGCTCCAAGTCACTTTGTCATAACAGACAAGAGTTATTTTTATTGTACCTCTGCTAAAGTCACTAGAGTAAGCATAGAGTAAGACACTGCATTACTAAGGAGCTGGAAAGCTGGAATAGATATGGATGTGTTTTTATAATAGGATAAATGTAGTATTGTTGGAAAGTGTCAGCTGTTTAAATCTGAAAATGTATTTGAGCAAATTAAAACCCTTAAAAGGAACATACTAGTTTAAGAGTAGTAGCCTAATACTAGAGGAACTGTTTTTTTGTTACATGACGAGGAGACGGTTCCAGAGTCATGACACGTATCAATATGATTAATTCATCATGCTCCCCTTTATTCAGAAAATCCACACTTATATAGAGAAAGCAGTGGGCTAAAAATACACACATCGCATAGAGCTTATGTAGTGAGCTAAAAATTACACTGCTTATCTAGCAAATAATGGGCGAATACAATTCTATGATTGGTGCATAGAGAAAAACAACTATAAATATCAGAAACTTTCTCACTGTCGGCTGCCAGCTCCTTTTTTTTCCACCCTCCTCACGAACACTCCAAGGTCGCCGACCGCTGCAGCCTGGATTACTCAGTCGTAGCAAATTATATCCCTTGTTATCCAAATATTCTACAACAGTTACATATTTTAATTCAGGTTGAAAACTCTTAAATTACCATTTTTTCACATGACAAAGCATGTCACATAGTATTGTGAATTTATAAGCAAGAATATGCATAAAACAAAAATAATCCTTTTTTATTAAAAAAAGGTACCACTTTGTTTTGAAAACTGAATGATCACCCATGTCTTTGAGATCTAGCCAATAACTGTCTGATTTTAGTAGGCCAGTCAAGAATAATCTATTAATTACAATAAATCTAGGTGTAGTTTTTATTTTTATTTGTTGTGTAAATGAGATACCCAGACTAAATACATCTTCTTCAAGCTATGAGGGCTGCTTTGAAAGTAATGCTTCCTGTTTGATTACGTAGCCCATGACATCAGAGGAGGGTGCTGATATGGCAGTAGAAGCTGAACCTTCCCACCAATATCCAGTTATATTTCGTTGCTGTGTGACAGATGGCAGCAGAGGGGCATTCTGACAGAATTTTGTCTTTTTTTTTTTAGAGCTGTATATAGCATGAGCTGGCTAAAAAGCTACCACAAGAAGATAAACAAAAAAAAAAACACCTTTCCTATCCTATCTGCTAACTTATAGACTAAATGTGGTTAAATTACCTCATGGCCCTATCCACATTTTTCCAAGATACAGCTCAGTAGTGTAGTGTGTATTCCCCATTTTTTTTCTGAGGTCTGCTTTGCACTTTGCCTCAGCCTGAACTCGTCCATTCCCTAAACTGGCTGAGGTAGTCCCCTCTACTTGACAGCCGCTTCTTCCTCAGGAGGACCAGATGCTACAATAGATGATGAGAATTTCTGCTTAGAGCTCAGCATGCAGTGAATTAAATGGTGAAGGCATCCCCCCAAATGTGCAGCCTTAAGAAGGAGAGGCTGCTGCCAGCAGCACATAATACGTGGTCCTGCATTTGCTGAGGGCTAGGGCACAATGTATGCATGCAGGTTAGCAGAGCAATGGCAGAGGTTCACCTCAAGATCGCAGAGAAGATAAGAAATGAAAGAAAGAAACAGACCAACAGCTCTGGGTGTCACGGGGTTACCTGGACCAGTCTATGCCCATGAAAGGGACAGTGGGCCCAAGGGCCCCCTTCCCAGCCCCCCCGAAAAAAAGAAAGGGAAAGGGAAAAGGAAAGGAAGGAAAACGAACAGACCTCTAGGGAGGTAAACATTTTACTAACTATAATATAATAAAATCTAATTAAGACGGATAAATCAAAAAAAGTGGAGAGAGAGAGTTATTGGAGCACTTGCCTCTTTCGCTGGGAATCGAAAAAGAGACCACCCCCAGCCCGTCCCTCCGTGACGCGTAGGGACAGGTAGCTGGATTAGAGTGTTAACACTAACTCCCAATGCACTACATGATGTTATGATGTGGAATACTGAAAACCAAAATCACAAAACCATGACATTCCACCCCTTATTCTACATCACTACATCATGCTCAATATACATATATATATATATACACACATACATACAAACAAACAATGATTAAAATGCATTACACATACATGTCCATATACATACACAGAACTACTAATTGCACTCCCCTAACATCAAATTCCCTTGTGGTACACATTGAACATCCCCATTTTTCTGCATCACCCACCAAGTGGACCCAGGTCCCTGGGCAAAAACAGTTCCACGGAGAGGTTTCCCCTTTCCAGAGGCTGGAAGGACCCAGACCGCTTTTCCCAACATGCTCTTTACATGTACTACAGGGACTTTATCTCCCTCTACAGTATGCAGGAAGCTGGATTGGGTAGGACCATCACGATTGATAGATCCTCTGGTATTGACCAGCCAGGTGGCTTCTGCCAGATTCTTCTCCCAGTTCTTAAATGTTCCACCGCCCATTGCTTTCAACATGGTTTTTAACAACCCGTTGTAGCGTTCGATCTTACCAGAGGCTGGTGCATGATAGGGAATATGATAAATCCACTCAATGCCATGATCTTTGGCCCAAGTATTTACAAGAGAATTTTTGAAATGAGTCCCATTATCTGACTCAATTCTTTCTGGAGTGCCATGTCGCCACAGGACTTGTTTCTCCAGACCCAATATGGTGTTTCGGGCGGTAGCATGGGGTACTGCATATGTCTCAAGCCACCCAGTGGTTGCCTCCACCATGGTAAGCACATAATGCTTACCATTGCGAGATCGTGGCAAGGTGATATAATCAACCTGCCACGCCTCCCCATATTTATACTTCTGCCATCGCCCTTCCCCCCAAAGAGGTTTCATCCTCTTGGCTTGTTTAATTATGGCGCATGTGTCACAGTCATGAATAACTTGTGCAATAGCGTCCATAGTCAAGTCCACCCCTCGGTCTCTAGCCCACTTATGTGTTGCATCTCTTCCTTGATGGCCCGAGGTCTCGTGGGCCCACCGGGCTAGAAATAATTCACCTTTGTTCTGCCAATCCAAGTCTAGTTGAGCTACCTCAATTTTGGCAGCTTGATCTACCTGATGGTTGTTTTGTTGTTCTTCAGTAGCTCGACTCTTGGGCACGTGAGCATCTACATGGCGCACCTTTATGACCATATCCTTTATTCGGGCAGCAATGTCTTTCCACAGTTCAGCAGCCCAAATAGTTTTACCCCTCCGCTGCCAGTTATTTTGCTCCCACTGCTGTAACCACCCCCATAAGGCATTTGCCACCATCCATGAGTCCGTATATAGATAAAGCATTGGCCATCTCTCTCGTTCAGCAACGTCCAAGGCCAGCTGGACAGCCTTTACCTCTGCAAATTGGCTTGATTCTCCTTTCCCTTCAGTGGCCTCTGCAACTTGTCGTGTGGGGCTCCACACAGCAGCTTTCCATCTGCGATGTTTCCCCACAATACGACACGATCCATCCGTGAACAGGGCATATTTCTTTTCATTTTCTGGTAGTTCATTGTATGGTGGGGCTTCTTTAGCACGCGATACCTCTTCTCCTGGTGATGTTTCAAACTTTTTACCTTCAGGCCAGTCCATGATCACCTCTAGGATTCCTGGACGACTGAGGTTCCCCATCCGAGCTCGCTGTGTAATCAGCGCAATCCACTTGCTCCAAGTGGCATCAGTCGCATGATGAGTGGAGGGAACCTTTCCTTTAAACATCCAGTTCAGCACTGGCAGTCGAGGTGCCAGAAGGAGCTGTGTTTCAGTACCGATTACTTCGGAAGCAGCCCGAACCCCCTCATATGCAGCTAAGATCTCCTTTTCACTTGGAGTGTAGCCCTCTTCCGACCCCCTGTATGCTCGACTCCAGAATCCCAGGGGTCGGCCCCGGGTCTCTCCTGAGGCTCTTTGCCACAGACTCCAAGTGGGACCTTTCTCTCCAGCAGCGGTGTAAAGGATGTTCTTCACATCCTGTCCCGTCCGTACTGGCCCTAGGGCCACGGCACGGGCTATCTCCTGCTTAATCTGTTCAAAAGCCTGCTGCTGCTCAGGGCCCCATGTAAAATCATTCTTCTTCCGCGTTACCTGATAAAGGGGGCTTACAATGAGGCTATAGTTCGGAACATGCATTTTCCAAAAACCCACTACACCCAGAAAAGACTGTGTCTCTCCCTTGCTAGTGGGTGGAGACATAGCAGTGATTTTGTCGATCACCTCTGCTGGAATGTGACGACGCCCATCTTGCCATTTTATACCTAGGAATTGAATTTCCTGGGCAGGTCCTTTCACTTTGCTTCGCTTAATAGCAAAACCAGCTTGCAGAAGAATTTGGATTATTCGCTCTCCTTTCGTGAAAACTTCTTCTGCTGTATCGCCCCACACAATGATATCGTCAATGTACTGCAGGTGCTCGGGAGCACCGCCCTGCTCCAATACAGTTTGGATCAACCCATGGCAAATGGTCGGGCTGTGTTTCCACCCCTGGGGCAAACGGTTCCAAGTATACTGAATGCCCCTCCAGGTGAAAGCAAACTGTGGCCTACATTCCATGGCCAAAGGAATGGAAAAGAAGGCGTTAGCAATGTCAACAGTGGCATACCATTTGGCTGCTTTTGACTCCAGTTCATATTGGAGTTCTAACATGTCTGGTACAGCAGCACTCAGTGGAGGTGTGACTTCATTCAGGCCACGGTAGTCTACCGTCAGCCTCCATTCTCCACTGGCTTTACGCACTGGCCATATGGGGCTGTTAAATGGTGAGTGAGTTTTGCTTATCACTCCCTGGCTCTCTAGCTGACGAATTAGCTTGTGAATGGGGAGCAAGGAATCCCTATTCGTGCGGTACTGTCGTCTATGCACCGTTTTTGTGGCAATCGGTACCTGCTGCTCTTTTACCCGTAACAACCCCACAGCAGACGGATCTTCTGATAGGCCAGGCAAAACAGAGAGCTGCTTAACATTGTCTGTGTCCACAGCAGCTATTCCAAAGGCCCATCGATACCCCTTAGGATCCTTGAAATGCCCCCTTCTGAGGTAATCAATACCAAGTATGCATGGAGCCCCTGGGCCAGTCACAATAGGGTGTTTTTGCCAGTCTTTACCAGTGAGGCTTATCTCAGCCTCCAACACAGTCAATTCTTGAGAGCCCCCAGTCACTCCAGAAATATGAATTGATTCTGTCCCTTCATAACTAGAGGGCATTAGAGTGCACTGTGCCCCGGTATCCACCAGTGCCTTGTATTTCTGTGGTTCTAATGTGCCAGGCCATCGAATCCACACAGTCCAATAGACTCTATTATCCCTTTCCCCCCCCTGACTGAGGGCAGGGCCCCTCTATTCATTACCTGTGGTAACTGGAGCAACTGGACTGGAGATTAATTTTTGTAATTCTCTCACCCGTGCCTGTAGTACAGGAGTAGCTTGGCCATCCCATTTCTTCATGTCTTCTCCATGGTCACGTAAGTAACGCCACAAGGCAACACGCGGCGTAGTATTCCTTGCTTGAGCCGGGAAGCGTTTGCCTTTAATAGCTGAGATTTTTGTTGATACAGGTGAGACAGAGGGTTCATCATCTTTAGTTAGCTGGATTTTCATTAGTTTGATCAGCTCATTCATTCCCTTCATTAGGCTCCTTGGATTATCCTGATCTTCATCAGGCGTTTCTGATACTGCTACAGGTTTGTCGCGGTTAATCAATTGAGACACTTGCTCTTGCACTTTATTCAGTTGGTCTGTTACTTTTGAGATGGCGGAAACGAAAGCGTGAGTTGGAGGTAGCAGCTGTTCATAGTTTTGAAGCATAATAACCAATTCGAGAATTAAGGGTCTTCTCAGTTGTTCTTCGTATCTCTTAAACGTTGATGCTAGCGTACTGGCGTATCTTACTGGTGCTGTTGTTGTGAGTTGCCGCCATATTTCAGGCGTCGTTCCCACTCTCTCCGGATCATGGTCTTGGTGTGGATCATTAGGAACAAAATTAGGGTTATACAACATTTCCACCACGGCTATTTCCCTTAAATACTGGATACCTTTTTCAACTGTATCCCACTGTATTATCACAGGCTTCAAACTGTCTTTGTAGGGATACCTTTCCTTCACAGCTATTAACAGTCGTTCCCATAGGGTGATAGCTCCATCCCAACATCTACTAATCCCTCTGTCGATAGCTGCGTCTCCGGCGATACTTCCTAGTTGGCGAGCTTCATTACCATCTAGAGACAAGCTATTGGCTCCTTTGTCCCAGCAGCGAAGCAACCAGGAAACAAGAGTTTCTTTCGATTGCCGTGTAAACTCCTTTCTTGAGCCTTGGATTTCAGTCAACTTCAGAGGTCGACGAACAGTAATAGAGACCTCCTCTTCATCACTCTCTTCTTCATGGCTCTTAGTTTTTTCTTTTGCCTTCCTCGATACTGGTTCTGGGGAGGGCCCCTCGCCTGGATCTTTCTCTGCCTCCTCCTCCGCTTCTTCCTTCTTTCGTTCTAGACGCGAGGACACTCGTTTCCATTTCTTGCCTTCCACAGGGGCAACTGACATTGTTACTGGTGTTTCCTGTGGTTGACCCGATTTAACTTGGGGATTTCCCCCTTTGGCTAAAACCTCAGCTCGAAAACTCTCTCTCTCCAGAACAGTATTATACAGGGCACGGTAAGCACAAGCCAAGCCCCAAATAAGTTGTACCTCCCTAGATTTGCGCAAGCCGCACCGTCCCTGACTCAAATACTGACTTAGTTTCTCGGGATCCCACAGGTGTTCAAGAGTGAAATCCCATGACATTGCGGGTCCCCACGCTTCTAAGATCTTTCCTAAACCTCTCCATCTTCCCTGCCAGTCAGTATTCTCTGGTTTCGGAGGAGATTCCTTCCGCACAACACGAATGTATAAGAACACATTCAGGGGAATTGATATCATGCACACGAGTGCACCCACGAGCATGATCACTAGCTCGGTATTCGAATAACGTGAGAAGAACCAAAAAGGAAGCCTGGAAACCGGTTTGAACATCGTGGTGTTTGTGAAATTAGCTATTCCATCTGGGATGTAATTGCTTGTGAAGTTAGCTATCCCATCTGGGATGCAAGTGTCAAAATTCAAATTATACCACATCGCATATAAGTACCAGACAGGTGTCTCCATCAGGGCCCTTATTTGGTTGTATTGGAACCAGATTCCACAACAAGAAATCGCGATGTTAATAATGGGCCAATAATTTGTAAAGAACATGATCGTATTCAATGCCTTAAACAGCGTCCCTACAATCGAGAGCGGATTCATAGTTGGTAGCTGCGACAGACACTCTGTACAATGTCCAGAGTGTGGCAGACTACCTTAAGGTTAAAGTAGCAATGCTCCTGCAGCCTCTGCCTTCTCCTTTTTAAAAACAAGATAACAAAGTTTACAAATATCCCAGAATACTGGCAGTCCGCCTAGACTTTCAAGGTCAGAGTTTTCAGTGAGCACTCGTGAGAGAGTCCTTCTTTTCTAAAAGAAGGAAAACAAACTAATGAAACTCTCCAAAAGCAGAGAGAGAGAATCGTTCTAAAAAGCTAAAAAAGCTAAAAAGTGATTGCCCGCATTCTCCACCAAAAACTGTCACAGGGTTACCTGGACCAGTTTATGCCCGTGACAGGGACAGTGGGCCCAAGGGCCCCCTTCCCAGCCCCCCCCCCAAAAAAAAATAAAGGGGTAGGGAAAAGGAAAGGAAAGAAAACGAACAGACCTCTAGGGAGGTAAACTTATTTTACTAACTATAATATAATATAATACAATCTAATTAAGACGGTTAAGTCAAACAAAGTGGAGAGAGAGAGTTATCGGAGCACTTGCCTCTTTCGTTGGGAATCGAAAAAGAGACCACCCCCAGCCCGTCCCTCCGTGACGTGTAGGGACAGGTAGCCGGATTAGAGTGTTAACACTTTAACTCCCAATGCACTACATGATGTTATGATGTGGAATACTGAAAAACCAAAATCACAAAACCGTGACACTGGGATACATGAAAACTGGCAGGGAACTATTCAGAAGCAGAAGTCCTGGAATTTTAATCAGTTTTCCTTGGTAAACTTGTGAGTGCTGGTCTTGGTATGAGTAGAGGTAAATATTGTTTCATGTAGTTAACTTACAGGTATTTCTTTTTTCAAAAGCTGGATTCTGATCTTTCTTGCTGTGTTAATACAAACTATGCAATAAATATGCATATTAATTAATCTGTTCCTAGTTTGGCTTTTAACTTTTAATTTGCCTTGTAGCTAGAGGAATGCAAAGAACATAGGTCAAGTCAGCTTCTTCATTTTATTTTCATTGCCAGGAGCCTGTTTTGGTATAGCCAACAAGGGTCCGGTGTATAAGCTGTTAAACTGTTGATAATTTTTCAATTTAATATTGAAATTAAAGTGATGCTAATTCCTTTTGTGTGTGTGTGTCATTGTGATGTTTCTATTCTTTTTTCTAAAACCCAATAATCTTTGAGCACTCAATTGTTTGTTGTTTTTTTTTAATAGCGCTTTATTTTGAGCATCCATGTATTGTGGAGATGTTTTATTTGTGTCTGAGTTATTTTCCTTCCAGAAACTGTCAAAGACATGGCATGTGCTTCAAGTTTAGTTTGTTCACTGCACTACAAATTGAATCTTAGAAGCTTCTTCCAGCTATAATTATTGCAAACTGGATGTTTTGCCTCCTCCTAATTTATTTAGAAGTGTACAAGAAAAGGCAGGCTGTTTTTATGAAGATATTGGAATCCAGATGCCACAGAACATATCTGCATCTGTGTATTCTTTATTTTTCTTACAGGTGTATCATGCACACAGTCTATCACTAAATGCAGCATTCCTATACACTTATTTTATATTGTTAGTTTCCTTTAAAGAACTTTTAACTTTTTGGAGAAATGTTATGAGGCTAAGCATGTATTGACATTAAGTTAAAGTATCCTTCTTAAGTCTCAAAGCGGATTGTGAAGGAAGAGGGAAAGTCTTTACTCAGTGTGTGCTTGAAGCAGCTGGTTACTATTAAGCATACAACAGTTTAAAGGGCTTTCTTACATTTGTTTTAACTTATGGACAGTTTTTGTAACATGATGAGTTTTTCCTATTTGCTCCACAGAGAAACCACTTCTTATCTCCTGATTTTTAGGTGTGTTTTGTCCCTTCTTTTATTCTTGAATGTAGGTATAACAGAAATTCAATGTGAAGACAATAAATATCATCACTCTGCAGTGAACATCTGTTCTTTCTGTTATTTCAGCACTCCTTTCCAGATGTCTGATACTTTTTAAGCTGGACAGCTGACCCTTGTCTCTAAGGCACTCATCCTCACCTCTTCTTACCTTGATTTTTCTCTTGCATTTAGGAATAGGAAAAATTGAATGAAAGAAAACAACAAACTAGGCTCTATATGTTGCCGATCAGTATGTAAATTCAATGTACCAAGACAATATTCTGCTCATATAAATCTAAACTTGTGAAAGTGGGCTTAAGTCCTCCATTTGCACTGATTTTTTATTGGAAAACTGAATTTTTCTATCATCTACGATATATTAGAGGGTACACTGCAGATGTTTGGAAACAATTTTTGCCAATTTGTGTGTGAATCATCGAGGTATTGTATAAAGCAAAATTAAGGAGGAGTAAAGCGGAATATTTCTTCTACAGTTGAAAGATGGAAGATGAAGAGTATTTCAACCATATTCTGTTTTGAAAAGGTTCTTAGTGTTTTCTCTAGGGGTGCTATAATTTAAAGTTATTACATGATGAAGCACTGTAGGCTGATGTTTCTGAGAAAGTTAGAGACCATGTCATTATCTATGCAAGGTAGATTTTCCAGGTCAACTCTGATTGGCAGCCACAGTGGGCTTACTGGCAATGTTAGTACTCCAAAGTCTATGAACTACTTCTGTTCATAATGTGGCTCTTTTATTTGTAAGCATGCATTCAGAACACTCCTAGACTGTAGTTATTTGAACTATAAAATTCTTTGAGCTCTTTTGTGTGAAGGTCTAAATAAATTTGTTAAGCTATTTTTGAAGTAATGCCCAATGATATTCTTCTCTAGACTAACAACCTCGGAACTTCCTCAATTGCATCTGTATTTGTGCATTTAAAATATGGCATTTTTTTGAGCAATTCAGAAGAGAATCCCATAATGAAAAATGCTATAGGTGTCCTCAAATAACGAGATTTTGACAATGTGGAGAATTAACCAATATTGCCAGTTATAAGATCATATTTTCCATTTGCTTAATATTTTGACAAGTTCTAAATATTTTTTTTTTTCTGGCTGAATATCTTCTTCAAGCTGAGTATTAAAAAAAAAATCTGTGCTATCACCTGTGATAACTGTGATAACTGTTTCGTTCGAGAAGGTTAGAGGAAAGTGCTGTCTTGCCAACACAAAAGAGAAACTTAATATTTTCACATACCTAAACAAGAAAAAGTCCCTACTGATGACTTCCAGTCCTTTGAGAGGGATATGAAATGTGTCTGAGAGGGAGAGGAGAAATCAGGTTAGTGAAATACCTTTTGAAATACTATTATGAGAACTTGCCCCAATTTCAGTTACGTTATGAGACTTTGAAAAAAAAAAAAAAAATCTGGTATTATAGATATTCCTTACTTTGAAAGTGTTTAGCAGCAATGTCGTGCATCTTCAGTCAGCCTGTCTCAGCCAGAGCTCAGGAACAGAAGAACCCATAATCAATTGGGACACTCCTTGCACAGCTGCTGCCATACATTTCTGTTGTTATCAGTGTACTCTGGAAACTGATAGAGAAAATGCATGCAACATCTCCTGCTGGCATGCAACAAGGTAGGAAACCTACTGCCATTACCCTATACCTGTACTCAGATCATTTATGTTCGTTATTAGAGGGCATGAGAGTGCACTGGGGTTACCTGGACCAGTCTATGCCCATGACAGGGACAGTGGGCCCAAGGGCCCACCCCCTCCCAGCTCCCCCCCAAAAAGGAAAGGGGAAGGGGAAAGGAAAAAAAATGAACAGACCTCTAGGGAGGTAAACTTATTTTATTAACTATAATATAATATAATACAATCTAATTAAGACGGATAAATCAAAAAAAGTGGAGAGAGAGTTTTCGGAGCACTTGCCTTTTCCCTGAGGATCGGCAAAAGGACTACCTCCAGCCCGTCCCTCCGTGACGTGTACGGACAGGAAGCTGGAATAGAGTGTTAACACTAACTCCCAATGCACTACATGATGTTATGATGTGGAATACTGAAAACCAAAATCACAAAACCATGACATTCCACCCCTTATTCCACATTACTACATCATGCTCAATATACATATATATATATATATACATATATACAAACAAACAATGATTAAAATGCATTACACATACATGTCCATATACATACACAGAACTACTAATTGCACTCCCCTAACATCAAATTCCCTTGTGGTACACATTGAACATCCCCATTTTTCTGCATCACCCACCAAGTGGACCCAGGTCCCTGGGCAAAAACAGTTCCACGGAGAGGTTTGCCCTTTCCAGAGGCTGGAAGGACCCAGACTGCTTTTCCCAACATGCTCCATACATGTACTACAGGGACTTTATCTCCCTCTACAAAACGTAGGAAGCTGGATTGGGTAGGACCATCACAATTGATAGATCCTCTGGTATTGACCAGCCAGGTGGCTTCTGCCAGATTCTTCTCCCAATTCTTAAATGTTCCACCGCCCATTGCTTTCAACATGGTTTTTAACAACCCGTTGTAGCGTTCGATCTTACCAGAGGCTGGTGCATGATAGGGAATATGATAAATCCACTCAATGCCATGATCTTTGGCCCAAGTATTTACAAGAGAATTTTTGAAATGAGTCCCATTATCTGACTCATTCTTTCTGGAGTGCCATGTTGCCACAGGACTTGTTTCTCCAGACCCAATATGGTGTTTCGGGTGGTAGCATGGGGTACTGCATATGTCTCAAGCCACCCAGTGGTTGACTCCACCATGGCAAGCACATAACGCTTACCTTTGCGAGACTGTGGCAAGGCGATATAATCAACCTGCCACGCCTCCCCGTATTTATACTTCTGCCATCGCCCTTCCCCCCAAAGAGGTTTCATTCCCTTGGCTTGTTTAATTATGACACGTGTCACAGTCATGAATAACTTGTGCAATAGCGTCCATAGTCAAGTCCACCCCTCGGTCTCTAGCCCACTTATATGTTGTATCTCTTCCTTGATAGCCCGAGGTCTCGTGGGCCCACCGGGCTAGAAATAATTCACCTTTGTCCTGCCAGTCCAAGTCTAGTTGAGCTGCCTCAATTTTGGCAGCTTGATCTACCTGATGGTTGTTTTGTTGTTCTTCAGTAGCTCGACTCTTGGGCACATGAGCATCTACATGGCGCACCTTTATGACCATATCCTTTATTCGGGCAGCAATGTCTTTCCACAGTTCAGCAGCCCAAATAGGTTTACCCCTCCGCTGCCAGTTTTTTTGCTCCCACTGCTGTAACCACCCCCATAAAGCATTTGCCACCATCCATGAGTCCGTATGTAGATAAAGCATTGGCCATCTCTCTCATTCAGCAACGTCCAAGGCCAGCTGGACAGCCTTTACCTCTGCAAATTGGCTTGATTCTCCTTTCCCTTCAGTGGCCTCTGCAACTTGTCGTGTGGGGCTCCACACAGCAGCTTTCCATCTGCCATGCTTCCCCACAATATGACACAATCCGTCTGTGAACAGGGCATATTTCTTTTCATTTTCTGGTAGTTCATTGTATGGTGGGGCTTCTCTAGCGTGCGATACCTCTTCTCCTGGTGATGTTCCAAACTTTTGGCCTTCAGGCCAGTCCATGATCACCTCTAGGATTCCAGGATGACTGAGGTTCTCCATCTGACCTCGTTGGGTAATCAACGCAATCCTCTTACTCCAAGTCGCATCAGTAGCGGGATGGGTGGACGGAACCTTTCCTTTAAACATCCAGTTCAGCACTGGCAGTCGAGATCCTAGAAGGAGCTGCGTTTCATTACCGATTACTTCGGAAGCAGCCCAAACCCCCTCATATGCAGCTAAGATCTCCTTTTCAGTTGGATTGTAGCCCTCTTCCGACCCCCTGTATGCTCGACTCCAGAATCCCAGGGGTCGGCCCCGGGTCTCTCCTGAGGCTCTTTGCCACAGGCTCCAAGTGGGACCTTTCTCTCCAGCAGCCGTGTAAAGGATGTTCTTCACATCCTGTCCCATCCGTACTGGCCCCAGAGCCACGCCACGGGCTGTCTCCTGTTTAATCTGTTCAAATGCCTGCTGCTGCTCAGGGCCCCGTGTAAAATCATTCTTCTTCCGCGTTACCTGATAAAGGGGGCTTGCAATGAGGCTATGATTCGGAACATGCATTCTCCAAAAGCCCACTACACCCAGAAAAGACTGTGTCTCTCCCTTGCTCGTGGGTGGAGACATAGCAGTGATTTCGTCGATCACCTCTGCTGGAATGTGACGACGCCCATCTTGCCATTTTATACCTAGGAATTGAATTTCCTGGGCAGGTCCTTTCACTTTGCTTCGCTTAATAGCAAAACCAGCTTGCAGAAGAATTTGGATTATTCGCTCTCCTTTCGTGAAAACTTCTTCTGCTGTATCGCCCCACACAATGATATCGTCAATGTACTTCAGGTGCTCGGGAGCACCGCCCTGCTCCAATACAGTTTGGATCAATCCATGGCAAATGGTTGGGCTGTGTTTCCACCCCTGGGGCAAACGGTTCCAAGTATACTGAATGCCCCTCCAGGTGAAAGCAAACTGCGGCCTACATTGCATGGTCAAAGGAATGGAAAAGAAGGCGTTAGCAATGTCAATAGTGGCATACCATTTGGCTGCTTTTGACTCCAGTTCATATTGGAGTTCTAACACGTCTGGCACAGCAGCACTCAGTGGGGGTGTGACTTCATTCAGGCCACGGTAGTCTACCGTCAGCCTCCATTCTCCACTGGCTTTACGCACTGGCCATATGGGGCTGTTAAAAGGTGAGTGAGTTTTGCT
>JACDJE010000680.1:99220-109230 GCA_016647715.1 Pavo muticus | reverse complement strand
CGTTCAATGCCTTAAACAGCGTCCCTACAATCGAGAGCGGATTCATAGTTGGTGGCTGCGACAGACACTCTGCACAATGTCCAGAGTGTGGCAGACTACCTTAAGGTTAAAGTAGCAATGCTCCTGCAGCCTCTGCCTTCTCCTTTTTAAAAACAAGGTAACAAAGTTTACAAATATCCCAGAATACTGGCGGTCCACCTCGACTTTCAAGGTCATGGTGTTCAGTGAGCACTCATGAGAGTCCTTCTTTTCTAAAAGAAGGAAAAATAAACTAATGAAAATCACTCCAAAAACAGAGAATCTTTTTAAAAAAAAAAAACTAAAAAGCTGGAAAGCTGTTGCCCACATTCTCCACCAAAAACTGTCACGGGGTTACCTGGACCAGTCTATGCCCGTGACAGGGACAGTGGGCCCAAGGGCCCCTCCCTCCCAGCTCCCCCCCAAAAAGGAAAGGGGAAGGGGAAAGGAAAGGATAGAAAATGAACAGACCTCTAGGGAGGTATACTTATTTTACTAACTATAATATAATACAATCTAATTAAGACGGATAAATCAAAAAAAGTGGAGAGAGAGTTTTCGGAGCACTTGCCTTTTCCCTGAGGATCGGCAAAAGGACCACCCCCAGCCTGTCCCTCCGTGACGTGTAGGGACAGGTAGCTGGATTAGAGTGTTAACACTTTAACTCCCAATGCACTACATGATGTTATGATGTGGAATACTGAAAACCAAAATCACAAAACCATGACAACAGCCATGTTGATCATTAGTTACTATGCTGGCAGTTCATTCTTCTATACTCCTTAAAACAAAAATATCTAGACTTATGAGATCGTGCAAATAAAAGCTACATTAAAAACATTAACGCTGACAAATTAAGTGCATAAAAGTAGGAGTTGTGATTAAAAATAAAACTGAGACTGAATATGCCTGGATAACATTAAGGTGCTCCTCTTATGTGAATGCTTTATGAAACGATTTTGATTACTTTCCTTCATACTATCATTTCATAAGATCTCTGTTCCTTTCAGCATACATGATAAATAATGCTTGGAGGTGAATTGTAGTGATATACAAAATTGGAAGAATATCTGTCATTCCTCTCTCATTTACTGCAGACATTAGAAAATGATTAGTGAATACACACCTGAAGGAAGATAACCAAATTAAGGCATACTGTCTCGCTCCAAATTATAGGAGGGAGAGGAGATTCTTTGATATATGTATACCTAGCGTGAGACTAAGAAACAACAGTTTGAATGTTGGTCCGACCAGGTTTATTACAAATCTTAATCAGGGAGATGGGGAAGGGGAGGATGGACACTATTACGAATTAGGGTGATGGGGAAGGGAAGTCGGGTGATAGAAAAGATAGGAAAGAAGCAAGAATTGCGTAAAGCGGGGATAGTGACCACCAGGTTCCAGCAGAGGTCCCATTGCGTGCCGTTCCGACGGTCCGAGGCAGAGGCACAGGGGGAGTGCAGCAGCAGCAGCGTAGCCGGTCTTAGGCAGCAAGAAGGTGCAGGTAACGGGTAGGTCCAGGAAGAAGCCGTGGGGTAAGTCTGGGAGGAAGCAGCAGGTCTCCAGTAGCAGGCCCAGGAAAGTCCGTCAGCATGCAGGCATTCCATAGTGAGGAATCTGATGGCAGACACCTTTCGGAGGAGAGCAGCAGCAGCATGGCCAGCCTTAGGAAGCAAGCAGGTAGAGCGCAGAGCAAGTCAAGGAGGGAGAGAGGCAGGTCGTGAGGCTTCTCATGTCAGAAAACCTTCTTGTTCTTCTTCATGAGGAATCTGTTGTCAGAAACCTAATCTCATGGTTGTTTGTCCCTTTTTATCCTTCTTCTTCTGCCAACGTGGCATTCCTGGGCACTTGGGTAAGAATCATGTGCAGCAGCCCCTGAGAGGGCTATCTCCCTCGAGATAAGTCCACACAAAAGACTGCTTCCCGGCCATTAATCTGCAGTTTATCACTCTCTCGTTGCCCCTGGCCTTGTCCTTCTGTGCCCTTCAGACAAAGGATTTCTCAACCTTTGCCCAGGACTTGCCTGGATTTGTTCCTCAGCAAGCTTTGAGGCAATGGCATAAAAGAATAATCTCTCACACATACACACTTACATAATGTAAATTATGTTCTCCTTTAAACTGGAAAAGGTACTATTAGCAATTATTTATGCACAAAATTGTTCTCATTATAAACTGACACATTATCATTTTTGGGATACAGGTCTATGAATTAATTCAGCCAAATGATCCTAGAAGTTTTTATTTTATTTTCCTAGAGTCAGCTTTTTCATTAATTATTAAAGAAAATTTAAGTTATGTCCACTGGGAAAGAGATTATGATTGTGTGAACAAACATTAAATCAAGATTGTTTACGGATCAGCACTTAGACTCTTGTATTCTCTCTAGTATGTTGCAAGTTTGATCTCCTCTGCACTAAAAGTAACTGATGGGAAAATAAATGATTACTAGAAATGAAGTGTGAGTTTTAAACAAATATTAAAAAGACTATTGGGGAAAGTAGCTTTCAGTATGGGAATTCTTAGTCCGTAGATCACTTGTGAAGTCAATGTTGCATGCCTAGAAGTTATGAAAATTGCGCCCAATTTGCTGTGAATATCCAAGGTTGCACAAATTAAAATCAGAACCATTCCATTGTGATTACAAGGGTAACATCCTATATGGAAATCAATATATTCAGTTATGGCCACCTGAACCTATATTTAATATGGAATAAGTGAATATTGAAGGAAACACATGGAAATAAGTATTTGTTAACAATCTTAGCACAAACTATGAGAAGAATAGAGAAAGAAATTAGCTATAGCATGACATGTTATTGGGTGTGCTGATCACTGTACTGATTTAGCAAAGTATGATGTCGTCTAAAAGTGTAATGAATAATCTTACAACAAAGTGAAATAACTCAGANGGCAGCTTGATCTACCTGATGGTTGTTTTGTTGTTCTTCAGTAGCTCGACTCTTGGGCACATGAGCATCTACATGGTGCACCTTTATGACCATATCCATTATACGGGCAGCAATGTTTTTCCACAGTTCAGCTGCCCAAATAGGTTTACCCCTTCTTTGCCAGTTATTTTGCTCCCACTGCTGTAACCACCCCCATAAGCATTTGCCACCATCCATGAGTCCGTATATAGATAAAGCATTCGCCATCTCTCTCGTTCAGCAATGTCCAAGGCCAGCTGGACAGCCTTTACCTCTGCAAATTGGCTTGATTCTCCTTTCCCTTTGGTGGCCTCTGCAACTTGTCTTGTGGGGCTCCGCACAGCAGCCTTCCATCTGCCATGCTTCCCCACAATACAACACGATCCATCTGTGAACAGGGCATATTTCTTTTCATTTTCTGGTAGTTCATTGTATGGTGGGGCTTCTCTAGCGCGCAATACCTCTTCTCCTGGTGATGTTTCAAACTTCTGGCCTTCAGGCCAGACTATGATCACCTCTAGGATTCTTGGACGACTGAGGTTCTCCATCCGAGCTCGTTGTGTACTCAGCGCAATCCACTTGCTCCAAGTGGCATCAGTTGCATGATGAGTGGAGGGAACCTTTCCTTTAAACATCCAGTTCAGCACTGGAAGACAAGGTGCCAGAAGGAGCTGCGTTTCAGTACTGATTACTTCGGAAGCAACCTGAACCCCCTCATATGCAGCTAAGATCTCCTTTTCACTTGGAGTGTAGCCCTCTTCCGACCCCCTGTATGCTCGACTCCAGAATCCCAGGGGTCGGCCCCGGGTCTCTCCTGAGGCTCTTTGCCACAGGCTCCAAGTGGGACCTTTCTCTCCAGCAGCGGTGTAGAGGATGTTCTTCACATCCTGCCCCGTCCGTACTGGCCCTAGGGCCATGGCACGGGCTGTCTCCTGTTTAATCTTTTCTAAAGCCTGCTGCTGCTCAGGGCCCCGTGTAAAATCATTCTTCGTCCGCGTTACCTGATAAAGTGGGCTTACAATGAGGCTATAGTTCAGAACATGCATTTTCCAAAAACCCACTACACCCAGAAAAGACTGTGTCTCTCCCTTGCTCGTGGGTGGAGACATAGCAGTGATTTTGTCAATCACCTCTGCTGGAATGTGACGATGCCCATCTTGCCATTTTATACCTAGGAATTGAATTTCCTGGGCAGGTCCTTTCACTTTGCTTCGCTTAATAGCAAAACCAGCTTGCAGAAGAATTTGGATTATTCGCTCTCCTTTCGTGAAATCTTCTTCTGCTGCATCGCCCCACACAATGATATCGTCAATGTACTTCAGGTGCTCGGGAGCACCGCCCTGCTCCAATACAGTTTGGATCNAATAGTAACCTTTTTTTTTAGCTTTTAAAAACTTTTTTAAAATAATAAACTTGGTGCCTAAACATTAATTACAGCTAATGCCACACTGGAAACTCATTAACAAATGTATTCCGTTTTCTTATAAAACGCAGTTCAGTGAAAATTTGAACAAGACTGAAGACTGTTTTTGTCATCTGTGGTTATAGTGAAACAGTTTAATTCTTTCAAAAAACATGGGTTTTCTTGATAACAGCATTTTACAGCAGAAAGTGGTAATTAAAGAACTTGAAATTACTGAATGTAAGTATATTTTTAAGTGAAAGGATATATAATATATATATAATATAATATAATATATATTGAGTAATTACTGAGTGAATAGAAAGCTTGAGCTCAATGCAGAGCAGAGAAGAGATGGTACATTCTTATATTTTATGTATATTTCTGAGGGAATTATTATGTCAAATATATACAGAGAAAAAATACAAAATCATAATGTGGTGTTTTATAAGCACACTTTTCTAAAAAGAAGATAAAGTGGTACTATTAAATTCAAAATAATTTCTATAGATTACATGGAACCACTGTGTTTTCCTTGCAGGTCTCATTTCTACAGCACCCTCAATTTCAGCCTAATCTAAAATGATATGAATAAGTTATTCTGCTGACACTTTGGCAGAAAATATTAAAAATAGTTCCCAGGGGAGTACATGGAGCTGTGACTTTTGAAGTAGCTTCTTGAAGTGTATGTGAGAGTGATGAATGTGCTCGTTAAATAGCCCTAGAATTTTATAATCTCTGGTCCAAGAGTTTCAGTTGTTCTAGCTTCTATTTTCTATATTCATTTTACATAATAAAATGCCTGATGTACAGGTAAGTTAACAGTAAGAAGTAAACCAAAGAAGTACTCTAAATTAGAATCTTCCACTTTAGAAAATGAGAAAGACTTTACAAATGCTGAGGTTGAGGGTTGTGCATGATAACCGATTTGCACAAACAGAAGGGAAAGCGTACTTGTTCTGAATAGCTCTGGGCTGACAGTGGTAGAAGGGGGAGAAATTTCTAAGAATTAATGCAGCTTAAAATAAGCTGCAGCTTTAGGCACCACAGAGCATTTGCAATTTACATAAAATCAGTCCTGGATCCTCTTTGCAAATTATTTGAACATATTCCATATACCATTTCCACTCAGAATCTGAAATTGGGCACTTCCTCCATGATGAGAAGCTACTAATTATACAAACAAGGGAAAGAGAGATTCAGCAATGATAAGTCTATGGAATTAAAGGGCAGTGTCAGCCACTGCATCTTCAGAAATATGACCAACCTCAAAGCATCTAAAAATGAAGAAAGAAAAAATAAGGAGGTTATTGTGGGAAAGGAGGAGGCTGCAAATGAGACAAGATTCTTTATGACTGATGATTAATATAATCTGCAAATGCATCTAGAACCACTAGCAGTACTGAACTACAAGTTATTTAACAGTGAGCTGAAAGTCATGTATGGATTTTAATGGACATATTTAAAACTAAGATGGAATTTATTTTGTTATTCATGTTTTAATTCTAGGAAAGAGAAATAGAATATATAGAAAATTACCGTACTGTAGTGTTCAGACTAATAAATTATTCATATAGGTTTAGGAATTCATTTTAGTCATCTCCGCAAGTTTATATAAAGGAAAGTGAGTGTTTTTTAAAGTTCAGAGGCAAATTGAGTTTTGAGCGTGTAACATAAAAAGTCTTTATTTCCTGAAAAAGGAAAAACAACAATTAAGAAATTGAGTATTTATAGAACGCTTTCTTCAACTCTGAGATAAAAAACACAGTCCCTCCCTTTAAATATACTTTTGGTAGCTTTTATTATGATAGTAAAAGTTAAGTTCTGTGGTTGTTTCCAGTAATGAGAAGTTACAGAGGTAGCGTGTTGTTTAATTCTGTAACAATCAATCATGCTCTGCTTTACAACCTCTTCTCGTGTTCTGAATCAAAGTTGACACATCGTGACATGATAGACTTTCACTACAATGATTATAAAGATTTCTACATGAAGTGTTTTTTGTTAAAGACCCTTTATTAGTTTCGTAGACAGTGGCAAACTTTAATCTGAAAAGTTTATTATTTGTACATTTGTTCTAGAACCATTTATTAAATCATCCTAGATGTATTTTCAGCTTTTTTTTTTTAATGCTACAGCAATGTGGACAAATCTCACCTGAAATACTGAAACTAGAGTTTTGCATTATTTTTTTTATTTTTGCATACATTAAAAAAACACATTCTTGTCTCTGCTGGATTAAATCTTTCTCAACGCAAGAAATAGCTCAGGATTTCAATTTACAGTCTAATATAATAATAATAATAATAATATTCAGTGGGCTTGCTTATCAACCACTTTCTAGTCTTCATCAGCCTGCAGGTTTGTCTCAGACAAGATATATCTTCCAGTCTACTTCTGCCATCGGAAATGCTACTCAAGATACTCTAGACAAGTCAAATAATACAATTCATTTGTGATCTCTGTGGATATGATCTCTGGCCAAGATAATTTTCTTTTTGACAGATGAAAGTGTCTATAGCTATTACAAGGTTGGATAACCTATGTAATGTGTGGTAGAAATGTGAAACTTTCTTTGTATCCAGCTGGTTATTAATAAAGAATAAAACTTCTTATGCTGTCAGCAACACTGCTAAGATCAAAGACAAATTGATGACTAACCATCTGTCTCTGTGCATATGTATTTTACATAGTTCATGCCTTACTGATCCATCAGATCTCTCACTGAGATCAGAATAATTAACCAAATCAAGCCAATCTGACGTAGCTAAAACCCCCAAGACTTCTACTGCTGATATCAACAGAGCCAGTAGCTCTGTTGGTTCTGGTTTCAAATAGTAATTTCTGCCACCTTGGAACACCTAATTTTTTTTTAAGTACTTAAAAATTATATTCTTACAGGTTTTTAAGATATTACCACAACCACCTGTTAGTGTATCAAAAATTACATTTCATTAAACAGTTAAAGCTTAAAGGATATTAAGAGGCAGGCCTTAAAAAATGGAAAAAGAGGGCTTCTGATTCTGTCTCAATTCAACTGCCCTCTAGGCCAGTTAAAAAACTTGTTGTACCTTTAATGTGGCTCAAGTTCTTGGTTAGTCACAAAAACAAGCCTTAGGGAATGTGGAATGTGTCTCCATCCTGAAAAGCTGTTCTCTGTGAGGAAAAGCTTGCGCTGCCATTGACCATGCTGTTTCAGATCTGTAACTAGCTGAGAATTTTGGTCTCACAGCTGTCAGAATGCTACCTCTAAGCAGCAATAAATTATTTCTGAAGTTATAAGGAGAAAAGTCAGCATAGAAGAAAACATATTTTTGTTCCCTTTCTCCATGGGGGAAAAAATAAATTAATTCAATACAGACTTTTTTCAAGTTTCTTTTATCTCAAAGGCAAATCAAAGGTTAGTTCAATGAATGTTACAATAATTCACAGAAGATACCAACATTTACTTTGCAGTCAATCACAATCTGTTTGACTTTTGGTCACCTTCCATACATCAGAGGAGGGTTCAGAGAGGCGTTATGTGAAGAGGATGGTATTAATGAAGACCACTCACAGCTCAGAATGAGGCACCCTGACTGTCAACAAAAAGGCGTGACAGAATTCAGATCAAATACGTAATCCAGTTAATGAGGCATATCTCAGGAACTTGCCTAGAATGTAAGTGTGTGCGATATGGGCATTCTGTCAACGATTAATAGATTATTAATAAAGGCAAGGCACATTTTCATATACTGGAGACAGAAAGATTAAACAGCATGGAAGTGTCACATCCTCAAGGGTCTAGTTTCTCTGCTTTTGTTTTAAATAAAACAAGTAAATCCAAATATCCTATTGTCAATGTTTATCACTGTGAATAGTTTACTCAAGTAAGTATTTGGAAACTTTCAAAATCTTTTGGAATTTTTGGAAACTTAGGAAATTAAAGGACATAAAAAATCTTCTGTGAAAAGATTCTAAAGAAACATTTTTAAGCGAATTAAACCTCTGGAAGCCGTTTCCATTTTGTCTTAATATTTTACCTTCTTCAAAAGTTGTAGGATTCCTTCCTGTGTTTTCAAAACGATGCTGTAGAGCTGCTGAGTCTTGATAAATGATTAACCAGGTTTATCCCCTCAGACTGTTCATTCTTAGCTGGTTGAAGCCTCTCAAAAAAAAACATTGTTTACATATCCTGGGGTTATTGTAGTGCATAGGAAATATTTAAATAATTTTAAAACGTCATCTAAATAGTTACTGCAACTGTAATAATTTTTTTTCAGCTATTCATTCCTGTCAACAGCATATTAGAAACCTCTAGAGGGAAAATACATACAGACTTACAGATTGATATTATTTTTTTTTTCTGAAAAATGTAGTGAAGTGGAAATTCCAGGAGCAGTGGGACCTCCAAAAGTGAGGAGAAATGCATTCACTGAAAACACTGTAATTTTGTATGCAATTATTATACTTTCAAGAGAAGCTGTTAGTATTTCTAAGGTTCAGATACTGTTTGGTCAGATGGGACACAGGATTCTGTTTACGCCCTGGAGCTCCAGAAATGCACACAGGCTGTCAGAGGTGCTCAACAAAAGAATGATCAATTGTAATGTAAATGTACATATGTGAATAAGAAATATAAGATATTCTTGATAATTACAATTTTTTTTGCTATTCTGCTTTTTTTTTTTTCCAGACCGTGAATATCACTAGGCCAAGTAATGTCATAAAGGTTTCCCTGGTTAATATCTCTCTTGGATTTTTTGTTCACATGTATATTATATCTAAAAATGGAACATCTGATTTACCCATCAAAGTGTAACAAACAATGACAATAAATCTGACATGGTCAGCTGTATGCTTTGTGTTTTGTAACATCATTTGTATACTCATATTCAAATTCTTTCTCTGCATCTCCATTTTGTCACATTTCTGGGGATCTTTTCCCATTTACTTTCCTGCTTGATTCAGATCCCTCCATTTAGCTTCATCTTTAGTTTCTGCTACAGATATCCACAGAGAGATTCCCTGCACTAAATAATGGCGCTACAACTGAAGTACATGACAGTGTACATGGGAAAAAATGTCAGATTCGTACATATAAAGGAAAGGGTCAATATCTGGGAAGATTACAAAGATGTTCTTACAGAACTTGACGTACAAGTCAAAACTGAAAACATTGAATTTGTATAATAGAATATTCCATAGCCTTCTTTGCTTACATTTTGAACCATTCTACTCTGTGTTTTTTTGTTGTTGTTGTTTTTTGTTTGTTTGTTTGTTTTTTCTTTTTCTTTGTCCTGACTGTTTTGTGTCTGGAAAAGAAATTTCTTTGGAAATATTTTTGTTATAGACAAGCTGGTAACTGCAATTGAAAAATATGCAATAAAATGGAATTAAGATGGAAAAAAAAAAACAACACTGATGCATGGTCATCCTTTAGAGTTACAACTAAAAATGCTACAAATGCAAAATACAAATTCCTAGACTGTTCTAAGCTGTGGAGGAATGGCTGAAGGAGCAAGGCAGCCATGACTCGCTGTACGAGCAAAATCTCTGCGGCAGCACAGAAGGCATCATGCTGGAAAAATACTGTGAGAACAGGATAGTGGAGGAGTGCAGATAAGGGTCACTGTGGCCTTGAAGCTAGAAGCAGATGCAAGACAGGGAATTAGTGTGTGCATA
>JACDJE010000680.1:82279-94483 GCA_016647715.1 Pavo muticus | reverse complement strand
GTTCTTTCTCTCTCCTTTTCTGCAGTTTTCTGCTTCTCAAGGGTCAATAAGTAATAATGCCCCTAGTGAGGATTTCAAGGGGATGTGTTGTTTCAACCTATCCAACCATAGCTTATTAATTCACAAGCAGCTTCAATTACTAAAACAGCCTGCTGCAAAATAAAATCAGCATATGATTACAAGCAAGACAACTATAAGTACCCTAGTTGTTGCCGTAACTTGTGTTCTCTCCATTTTCCATAGCCCCTCTCAGAATCCATACATAGGCACAACATACATCGCATAGTGACGTACATTAATATGAGTACGATTATTATAATGACACAAGCAATAAAGAGTTGCTTCAGCCATGTGAAGTCGGGTAACCAACTCGTGAGCTTCTTCCATAAGTCCCGGAATCCGAATGAGGTATCGTCCATGGATACTTGATGGAGTAATTTAGTCTGCTCCCATATCGCCTGTATGTCCGTTTCTATCCTCTGAGTCTTATCGACATAGGCACAGCAGCTTTGATTTATCACCACACAAACTCCTCCTTCTTTGGCTGTTAAGAGGTCCAATGCCATCCTATTCTGTAATACCACCTTGCTAAGTGTTGAAACTTCTTCCTGTAATGTCCTGATTGCATCAATGGTGGCATTCTCTATTATTTCCAAGGTGGCCGATATGTTAACAATCACTTTCTCTAACTCACTCACCCCCAAAGATGGGATGAACCATCTGGCAAAACTGTGGAAACCAGTAGGTCTCTCCACTAAAGGGTTTGAGACCCTCCGCACTCTCTTCCAATGTGTTCGTAGGATTCCAGGAGGAGGTGCCAATCGATTATGCCAGACAACATTCGGCATGAGAGCTCCCAAGGTGCAAGAGCCACTCCAATCAGATGGTACGCTCTTCCTTGCCCGGCCATCCCCACACAACCACCATAGACCTTTCGGAGGACATCCCAGTGGGGTACCGCCAGAATCGCTCAATGCTACCACTACCGGCCCGGGGCAGTGCTCTGAGCCCGGGCACCAAGTAGCACCCATTGCTGAAAAATTACCCACACTGTATCTGCCATTCCGCGCCAGGACTATAGTATCGTTCGGCCATGGAGATAGCATCTCAAACCTCGGAGAGCTAGTATTCAGATAACAAGCTGCATCTGGTTTCACGGCCTCGGGTGGTCGAGAGGGCAAGGGGTCCTGAAAACTCCAGCATAACAATTCCCTGTTAGGGAGCTGTGCACTATTCATCACACCGCACGAATCCTGCACAGACCAATACAAACTTTCGCCACGCCCCATGCGCTGTATTTGCACCGTGTCCCACGGCCAGCTCCAGTTTCTGAATGGCATTGGAACTCCTAGTAAAGGGAACTCCATCCCCCCCCTCGGTAAGGCAGTACAAATCCAACAGTCTGATAAATTGAAACTCTGGGCCATTGCCTGCGTAACGTTGATATACCCGTTGTTTTCCCAGGCTTGAGCAGTACCTATTGCAGATACTATAAGCAGAAGCAAAAGCGTCATATACTTAGCAGGCGCTGCGTTCTTAACAGGAGCTTTCAGGAACAGCTCCTTTTCTTGCTTTCTTGTCTCCTCTGTCTGTGATTTAGGTCTTCCCAGTAACCAGTCCTGTAAACAAGAAGGCTCATGGTCTGGTTAGTTCCTTGCTGGCATCTGGTTTAACTTTCTGCGACGGTACCCATAGTATCTTTCCCGTCTCAAGATGTTTTACTGCCGCATAGCCTCTCCCCCATACCAGGATCATCCAGCCCGCCTCCCATACCCCGCTATCTGTTTTCACCTTGACCGGAGGCCCCTCATTTAAGATCTTCGGCTGCCAATGCTTCTGTACCGGGGTTCGGCTGCAGTCTCCGCGTTCGTAGTGATTCAATGCGTAGAGGGCCTTTGCTAAGTTCTCCGCCTGTCTACCAACGGGGATTCTGTCCCTATATCCCTCCCCTTCCCCAAGGACGTGTATCTTGTCCTTGAGGAGGCGGTTGGCACGCTCTACAATCGCTTGTCCTTGAGAGTTGCCAGGGATGCCTGTGTTATGAGAAATCCCCCACAACGCTAGCCACTCTTGGGTTGAGCGTGAGGTGAGGCAAGACCCATTATCAGTCTTGATCTGAGCAGGTAAACCCATCACAGCAATAGCAGCAGCCCAATGACATTGCGCTGCGGACGAGTTAGACTTAGCATGCTGCGTGGCTACGGTGACAGTGGAGGAAGTATCCACCGTGACAGCAAGCCAAGGGCGGGGGGACAAACGGGGTTCCCAAGTGAAATCTGTTTGCCAAATCTGTAATGGTCCGAGACCACGGGGGTTAACTCCAGCCCCTATAACAGGTGCGGAATTACAGTGGGGACATGCCTGAACAACATTGCTTGCAACGGACAAAGGAATGGAACATGTCCTGGCCAGCGCACGGGCACCTATGTGAAGGGTGGCATGAAGGTCACGGGCTTCTCGGACCTTGAAAACAAGCGTATGGGTTGCTCTGTCCTCTACAGCATTCCCTGTTGTAAAGAAGCCTGGCACATCAGAATGGCTACGGACATGCAAGATGGCCACAGGAGCCGAGCGGGAAGCCAAAGCTTCTTCCAGGAGTCCAGCGGCCTCAGAGCTTGGATGCCCTTCTTGGCCCATGCGGGCGAGTAGTCTGGCCGCGAAAGCAGAATCAGTGACGATGTTACATGGAATCTCTCGCCACAAATGCACTGCTACCGCCACAGCCATTACCTCAAGCATTTGCACACTAACCGTCTGATCGGTAAAAACAGCGGTCTCCCAACTGTTGCTTGAGTCCTGCCAAACCACTGCCCCCTGCCCGGTGGTCGAAGATGCATCTGTGAACAGTGTGGGCCCATCAAGTGGGGAGGTTAGGACACGAGATCGAAGGGAGACATTGAGGGGCTTAGCCAAATCAAAAATGGGTAGCGAATCAGAGTACACAATCCTTCCCCCAAAGCCCTGCAACACTGTAAGAAGGGCTTCGGGGAGTGGCTGCACGTCGCGAAACGAGCTCTGCAGGTATATAACATCAGGCTCTCTTGCCAGGGCTCGCAACGATAGCAATCGGGATTTCCTGATCAGCATTGCTAAGATCTCGAGCCAGGAAGCGTAGGCCCGCGTAGGCTGCACTGAAAACAACCACCACAGAGGTCGTGGCTTGGCATCAAGGGTATGGCCCAGAATGGCAGCTGCACCGGCCTCGCATCGAGTCACTGCTACTTCAAGAGATTGATCGGGGTCCCACCGCGCTAACGACTGTCCCATACAACACTGCAGAATTTCGTGCCATGCAGCGGCCATATCACGGGTGAACTCCCGAGGCTCTCTCGGGTCTGCCCCCTTCAATTGATCATAGAAGGGTTTCATGAGCCGGGGGGGGATTCCCATGGCCCCTCTGACCCATTGAATTGCCCCCACCAACTTCTGCACATCCCACAGGGTGGTAATGTGGGGTCGAATGTCAAGTCCC
This sequence comes from Pavo muticus, assembly GCA_016647715.1. Taxonomy (NCBI): domain Eukaryota; kingdom Metazoa; phylum Chordata; class Aves; order Galliformes; family Phasianidae; genus Pavo; species Pavo muticus. The sequence continues at coordinate 91,011 of JACDJE010000680.1, read as the reverse complement.
GTTGGCCGAACCATCTCTGGGCCAAACTTATATCCGAGGTATTCAACCCCCGGGCCCCTCTGCAATTTTTGTTCAGAGATGACAAATCCGGCAGTGGTTAAGGTTTCCACTACCCGAGTCTCAAGCATATGCAGCCCCAAGTAAGAGGGAGCAGCAAGCAACAGGTCGTCCATATAATGTGCGATTGTATACTGAGGGAAGTCCTTTCGGACCGCTTCCAGAACCTTTCCCACTACTAGTTGGCATATTATGGGGGAGCACATCATTCCCTGGGGGAGGACACGCCATTGATACCTCTCCGCAGGCCCTTCATTATACGTCACTGGAATCGTGAAGGCAAACGCTTCTCGGTCTTCTTCCGTGAGAGGGATAGAGAAAAAGCAGTCCTTGAGGTCAATGACCACCATCGGCCAACCCCTTGGAATGGTCGACAAAACAGGTCCTCCCTGTTGGACCGATTCGAAAGGCACAAGCTGAGCATTAATTGCACGCAGATCATGAAGCAAGCGAAAGGCACCTGAACGTTTCTTAATGACAAAGATCGGAGTATTCCATTGGCTAAGCGAGGGCTCAACGTGCCCTAACTGAAGTTCTTGAGCAACCAACTGTTTAAGCGCTGTAAGCTTTTCACCTGAAAGGGGCCACTGATCCACCCAAACAGGACAAGCGTCCCGTTTCCAGCGCAGCGGGATTGCATAGGCAGCAGATAACTGGTGGACAGTGGCCCTTATTATAAATTTGTGATACGTGCACCCAAGCCTCTCAGAAAATCCCTCCCCAGGAGGGTTCCCGGCACCTTAGCAACCAAGGGGACAAACAGCACGGGTTTCTCCAATGTCCCATCTCGGTTGACCAAAATAATCTCAACCTCATCCCTGGATTTTCCAGTGGGGAGAGACCCCCCTACGCCCGCAACTGCCTGTGACGGGATCACAGGCCACTCAGTAGGCCATTCACTATCGGATATCACCGTTACGTCTGCCCCTGAGTCGACCAACGCGGTGATCGAAACAGAGCGCGGCCCCGTGTACTTGGGGGGCAGGACACTGGCATAGGTGATAAAGATCTTAACAAGAGGGCGGTCCCGGCAGTCTAGCATCAGTGCCACGGTGGGCGTGTGATGAACTTGAGGGGTGGGGTCGGCCCAGCCAATGGGATCGGGGAGGGGCCCTGGGCCTGAGGGACCCTCCCACTTCCGTTTCCCTGCTGCTGCCCCTCTGCCTGGCTCCTGCTTTTACTTGGGCACTGGCGGGCAGTATGTCCACGCCCTCCACAGTTCCAGCATACAGGACCTGTCGGTCCTTTTACTGGGCCCCGCGGTCTCTGTGGTCTTTGTACCCCGCTCCTATTCGGGCAGCTTGCTTTAATATGGCCCGTCTGGCCACACCCGTAGCATGGTCCTAGAGGCTGCTGTGTCCTGACTGCCGCAACTATAGCCGCCGCTAGCCCTTCGTTAGTCAGAGGTGTCTCCTTTTGTTTATCCAAAATATACTTAATCATTTCCCCTGGAGTACCTAAGTGGGGCACCATCCGTAAGAGGTCTCTAATCTCTGGCTGGCACTGCTGTCGCAGGCAGTCCATGATAACTGGGCCCTGGGCAGACTTTGGAAGTTCCGACCCTTGGATGGCCTTTAAAAGCCTATTCGCGAATTCAGAGAATGACTCCGTCGGCCCTTGGGTTACTTTAGTCCAGGGGTCCACTGACTCCGCGCCTTTAGCTATCCTCCTGAACGCCTGGAACATTGCATCTGTAGCTGCTATGAGCTCCCCCGGTCTGAGCCTTCCCGCCTGACCATGAGGGGTCTCCATCCCCCTAGCCATTCCTGCCAGACGCATCAATGAGGATCCATGCAACGGATGGTGGGGGTTGGATTCCGCTGGCCCCAGGGCCACCCGCAAACCCGCCATCCACTCCGAGGACCACAATGTGTACTGCACTGGCGTTAATACCACACGCATTAGATTTGTTATATCGTGAGGGAGGAGGGGGCCTGGCGATGTCATAGCTTCTAAAGCGTTCAAGATGAGGGGCGAGTTTAATCCTCGCTTCTCCACGCAATCTAACAGACGGGTGATACTTTTCGGATCAAGAGGCACCCACTCGGGGTTTTCTCCAATATTCACAACTACCGGGAAAGTTTCTAGTACTCTTCCTTCCTCTATCAGACTAGATCTAATCTTTCCCCAATCTGTTAGTGCTCCCCTCTTATCTCCCCAACGCAAATTCACTTCCCCCTCCCCCTCGCTATCCTCTTCAGGAACACCGGGCAGTTGCAGGTTTCGCAATTCTCCCCCTCCCCCCACTTCCCCCGGATCAAGTTTCGTCTTGTGAGACACTATCTGTTGTGGAGGCCCCTGATTGGTCGTATGCGCCCTCAACTCTGTAAAAGGATATGCAGGTCGATTTGACCGATCTGGATACGGTGGAGGGGGATGGGCCATGAAACCATCAACATCTTGTCCTCCTCCACTAAGCGTGGTCAGGGGGGTCGGTGTTAGTTGAATGGTGTCGTTCGAACTTCTGCAAGTTACAACGCTTCCCGCCTCCTCTCCACTCCCCGTCTGCCCATTATCCCGAGGAGCGCCAGCACCCTGCTGGCTCTCCCCCAGACCCCCTTCAGCACCCCTGCCAGCCGCGGACGCACACCCTGCTCCCCATCCAGCCGGGGCGAGCCCGAGGAGCTGCCGAGCAGCCCCCGTTACCCCCCACTCCTCCTTCGCCACTTTAAGTGCTCCTAACATCAAGCCCCACGTCTTAAGTTCCGTGCCCGATTGCGTGCTCATAGTGTGGTGTGCAAGCACTGAAGTAATTTCATCCCACCTCTGGGGATTTAAAATATCTCTGGGGTCACCCAACACCCCCTCCCGCTCTAACCGGGACACTATGGCAGCCAATTCCTTCTTAGAAGGCGTACCCTTGCCGCCGTAGTCCTTACCCAACTGCAATACCTTAACAACTGACTCCATCCTCCTGGCCAGGAGCAGATCCCTCACCGGATCTCAGGCAACACCTGCCTCTGGGAACATCGGGGAGTGACGGACCGAATTTGTCCTCACACGGAGCACCACTTGTTGGCTCTGTGTCCGAGGTGCGTTCCGCTGGGGGCTAGCGATCTTCCCTCGCTAGTGCCATAGCCACACAGACACCAATATGGAGGATGTAGCAAATGGCATTTATTGCAAGAAAAAGGCAGCTTATATACTCTACATATCTCTACATATCTTCTGTGTACATCATCTATGTCCTTCAAGCATGCATCATACATTATTCATAGAGCGGGGGAGTCCCTATCGCGTCACAACCCGATACCCCGTTATCGCCTACTACAACAGCTGGCATCTCTAGTGAAAGAGGGTCTTCACTGGCTTTTAACTATTGCAATAATCATTATAGTAGTGCAAATTGCTTATAGCTGTTTAATCAGGGGTGTAGAGAAATTGACGCAGGGTGCTTTGCTCGTACAAAAGGAAAAAGGGGAAATTGTGGAGGAATGGCTGAAGGAGCAAGGCAGCCATGACTTGCTGTACGAGCAAAATCTCTGCAGCAGCACAGAAGGCATCATGCTGGAAAAATACTGTGAGAACAGGATAGTGGAGGAGTGCAGATAAGGGTCACTGTGGCCTTGAAGCTAGAAGCAGATGCAAGACAGGGAATTAGTGTGTGCATAAGCTGGAATGTATACACCCCCCCTGTGCTGTAAATATGAGTAGTTGATGTAGCAATGAGCGTTAGTNCCCCTGTGCTGTAAATATGAGTAGCTGATGTAGCAATGAGCGTTAGTAACCAATCTGATTAATGTCAATAAGATATGTAGCCAATCGGGCAATGCCAAGTATACTCTCTCCCTTATAAATGGATTGCTCTGTTTAGAATAAAGTGAAGCTTTTACCACTCATATTGAGTTTGTCATGCTTCCCCGCGCGCTGGACACCCATCCCTGTTGACTCCGCGGCACTAAGCTGTGTAATGAATACATTTGAAAGATAGGATGACTTAAAAATACTTAAAAATGTACTTGGATAATTAATGAGCAGATTTAAGAATTGCCCCTCAAATTGAAAGGAATTCAAAAAGCAAGCAAATTCAGGAGAAAATGGCCTTGAACTATATCTAGTTTTTGTTTCTTTTTTTTTTTAAATAGTTTTATTTATTATTCTACTGCATTTTGTTTTGCATTCTATTTTCCTTTCTTTCTGTTATCCAAGTATCTTTCTGTACTTCATCCACCTCATGGGCACTTTGTTTGCAGTCTGGAGGGTCTCTCTTTTGTTTGAACACCTTCTGAGGTCTGGAGGATTTTGCCTCTTCTGCCATAGTTTTTCGTAACAGTTGGAAAATGCCTTTCCAGGACTTGTGTTGAGTCCAGCCCAGAGGTTGACAAACTCCCATGCAGATAATGCAGATGCATGTACTTATGTCACCCATTCTGAAAGCTTGAAGGAAAATACGATAACCACAGAGGGAGAGGTTGTTTTGTTTTGATTATGTGCAGAAAAAAGTAGAAGATAGCTCTGAAGAAAATGAAAAAAAAACAAATCCCAATAAGGTGAAACAGTGGAAAGGCTACAAGAGAGGGCCATTATAGAAAGTGATTTGAGTTAAGTATGAATATTCCCAGGAATCATTCAGAGCGCATTCTCCCAGAACCTAAGGTCAGGTTTGGGTATAACATATGTATACAGTGATTAAAATTACATATACTCATTAAAAGGGAAAGATAAAAAATTGTTTCTGGAGAAGGGAGGAGGGATCCATAATGCGCCATTATTTGTTTTTATCACAGTATGATAGTATGGATTTATCTGGAATCTTATCAGAATTTGCTTTTGGAGAAAGTCCCACAAGGAAAAATGTTAGTCCTCTGACTCCCTATTAATCACTTCGGTGAGCACAGAAAAAAAAACATGCTTATCATACAGATTACCCCGACTAATGCTTTGACTTTTTTGCTCTATGACTACATACATGGCAGACTAACAACATTCAGCATCAGCTGTCAGAAAGCTCCCAAGGAAATGTTGCTTATGTGCCAAGAAAAAGGCACTGTATATGTAATCGTTGATGATCATCACCATTGCAGACTGGCTGCTCTTCAGCACCTGTGACAGCTTCTGACAGTTGAAATGTAGAGAGCATCCTTGAAAGGATAAAATTCCTTTAAAATAAAAGTAGGTGGCATTCTTTGTCTAAAGAATCTGTCTGCAGATTTGAAGGCATTCCCATTAAGTTGACTTCTAAGCCAATAAAAATCCTACAGATTCTTTCAGTGGATTTTAAATCTGCCTTCCTTCGGATTCGGGGAGAGAAAAAGGTGTACTGTTAGAAGCCAAAGAGAGTGAGATATATTTTTTGAAAGAACAGAGATAAGCTTTCCTTTAAAGGTATAATTATGTTCTATATTTTAATAAAAATCCATATGCATTCTGAAGAAATGTGACCCTATGTGTCTACCTGTGTCACATTCTAGGTCACAGAACTAGTCCACATGATGGTAGCGGTGAATATTGTACCACATGTAGGTTGCCTTAGTTCTGGTAATGAAGGATGTTTTTTAAAGTGTAGGTGTTGACAGTAAGAGAAGAAACACTTTTCTGCCCATCAAGATATTTACCCATCTTTTTATGTCCTGGCTGTTCTGAAGGATGAGAGAAGGGACCCACAGTAAGAGAGAGAAAGGGGCTTCACAGAAACTGGGATGGGGTAGTTAGAGATAGTTTATGTAGAGGTTGTTAGAAGAATGGGGATTGCAGACACTGGGATTGGGATAACGAGGGGGATGAAGGCCATAAAGATAAGAGTTTGAGAACAGCCTGAGGACGTCTGGCAGTGAGGTGATTAGATGTCCACAGGGCAAGCTGAAACTGATTTGGGGGGTGCCCCTCCCTCAGGGTCAGAAGTTTACAGCGAGGAAGACTACGAGCCTTCACAAGGAAGAAGATGAGCCTTCATCCCACGACCACCAGGAGGAGACCCTCACGACTAACTATGCACGCGCGAGGGGGGGAGGGACCGCATGCTAATGGGTTCTCAGGAATGTAATGAATATGTATCCGAATTCCTGGAAACTATTGATTATGTATTAGTTCAGCCTATATCTATAGCACGCTTTTTCCTGATGGTGTGCAAATTAGGTGGAGCTATCCCCCTTGCACCGGGGCGTATGCACATTGCTAATAAACATACCTGCTTTATATCCTTATTCAGGCTATAGGGTTTGATTTCCGCATGTCAGTTCAACATTACAGTCTGCATATATGAGCTCCTGACCAGCGTAGCTATTCATTTTGGTAATGATTGCAAAGCAAAATCAACAAGATTTTGTTCTTCATAACCCATATGACTCAGATTGTGAACACTGTTTTTGCACCTTCCTGTTAGTCTAGTTTCCCTTAGTGGTGGTTGTTTGCTGCATTTAACAGAGTGCTTCCCCAGTGGAGGAAGAGTACATAATCATATTGCCCACATATAGAGAGAAACACAGTAGTCATGCTACTCAGTTTTAGCCCCTCTCCTTATATTCGGAGCCCTGGTGATGCTTATTTGCTTGTTTTTATCTTCAAAGGAAGTAAATAAATAAATAATCTTGACCTTCTCCTTCACCCATGGAACAGCAAACTCATTTGTGCAGGTGCGGCTGATTGCCTGCTTACTGATTCACCTTTTAAAATTATTATGCCAGCAGAGTAAAGCTCTCTATTGACTTTCATTCCTTCTTCTTTACACAGCAGACATTTTCATCCTATTTGTGACATTTCCATCCCATTTCAACTAAAGAGAAATCTTTTCTCTTGTTTAAAAAAAAAAAAGGAAAAAAAAACAAAACCAATCAAGATAAAACCCTTACCATGCTTCAGAACAAACCATTTCTCCTGAATTGATGAATTTTTACATTTAGATGTCATTGGAATCTCTCAGAACCAGAATAAATTCAATCTGATGAGTAATACGGGTAAACAATATCCTGCATTGTTAGAGTAGCTTTCTTTTTAGTTTACCTCACTAACTATGTACCAGAAAATCTCCATGTAAAAAGCAACGTCGATTAAAGGTCTATTAAAGGAAGAGTGAAGGAAAATGTCAGAAGTCAAATGCACATTGCCAAGGGAGCTAATGGCATCAGCTTTAAGGATTGACAGTAAGGTCCAGGAGAGGAAGAAACTGTAAGAGGAAGAGAACAGAAAGTAAGAGGGACAGGCTGAGTTATTTACCGATGGAGATATCTGTTCATTTGGCTGCAGACATTACAACTTTTAGTACCCTAAACAATTCAAATGAACTCCAGAGCCATTGGCAAATCAGATTTAATGTAGTAGAAACCAGGACTTGCCATCCTGGAGTACATTTGTTTCATTTATATTTGTTTTCACTTCACTATTTATTTCTTAATAGAAAAGATTAGATATTATTTTTAAGGCAATCTCTACGGTTGTAACATTATGATACATCATGGTAACATAATGTTACATTTTTATATGCCATGGTAATATCCTGAACATGAAAAATAAAGTGGCCAGAATTCAAAAAAAATTGCTGAAGCAATGTAATACTTTCTAAATTGCTTTTCACTGATCTTCACTTTATACTTGCAAGAAGCACAGTATTTTGGATCTTAAATTAGAATTGCCATACAGTCCTTGGGGTAGAGAATACAGTCTCTTCTATCAGTAAAGGAAGAGGTAACATTTTCAACTTGACCCCAGACTTGAAAACATTAGGGCTTAAATAAAGCTGAATTTCTCTCATCATGCAAGCATAAATGGGCATTAAGGAGGCTCAGAAGACACTGCAGTATATCACAGTTAAATTCATTTTTCATAGTACAGATAAGGTGTTTGTTTTTTACAGTTACAATTACAATCCTCCTTCAATAGAATTGGTTCTGTCATCTGAAATCACCAGCCTGTATCAATTCAAGGAAGGCATTTAGTAACATTTTGCAGCCATCCATTGTGGTCATGAAAAGAATAGCTATAGTTTTTAAGGATCATAATTTATTAGAAAGTAGAATACTACTGTATTGCTGAAAATCATTGTCTATCTGTTCATGACAGAAAAAGAGTACAATGAGAAAGACAGTATTATGTCTTTAGGAATGTAATTTTGAAATGATTGTTTGCACATTCTTTGTATTCATTGTAAGGACAGTATTGACCTGTACTATTCCTATGTATTTGTTTTGTCTTTTGTCTCATAGTTTTCTTAGTAATGTTTAGAAAAAGCAGAAAGTCCATGAAACATCATTATCTGCAGCTCTATGCTGTGGTATGCATTCACATAGACATTTTGTTGATTCCAAAGCCAAGCATGCGCTTGACTCATGGGCTGGGTACTTCCCTTTCCAGTCCCTGGGTTGAACCATAGTCTGCTGTTTGATGAAGCACATGAAGCCGGAGTACATTGCAACCTTAATCTATATAATTATTTTAACAGACTAAGTGATCTATATGCCTCTGAAATTAATAGAACTATTTCGAAGGTAATGTTTCACCCCACTCAGTGGATTTTGAGGGAGGTTGTGGGAATTGAATGTTGTTTCTGCATCAGAACAAGACAAGAATTTTGTTAATTTCATGACCTCTGCTACCATTTGGGTCCTTTATTACAATTAATAGTTCTTTTCAGGGGTCTTTCTACTTTATCAGGGTTCTCTGGTAGTTTTCATTGCTCATCCTCTAGATAAACCTTCCCCAACAATGCATACTCAGTATATAAGTAAAACAATATATACATA
>JACDJE010000680.1:41428-82136 GCA_016647715.1 Pavo muticus | reverse complement strand
TTGGTGACCGTGATCTTATTGAGTGTCTAAACTCTCTCTCTGGATCCCCTGGATCTCAGAGCCACTCCTCTGGACCTCTTTCCTCCTCTTCTCTTGTAGTGTCTGCTTCCTCTACTTTCTCCTCCTCCTCTTTCTTCCGTTTGTGGGAATTGAATGTTGTTTCTGCATCAGAACAACACACACATTGCAAGAATATCCTGCACAAATTAAAAGGACAATTCGTGACACGCCGTAGGGAATGCCTGAAGAATGTATTGAGGAAGATCTGGCGGCACCCCCCCTCCGTACTCTTTGTCTAACAAAAATTCTGAAGAAAATCACCATATCAATACGAATGAGAAGGGAACTGAGACATCTTGGAGACAACAGGACTGCTACTGACTGACACCAGATAACACACCAATTAACAAGTAATTAACAAATGTAAACCTTTTGATAAGATTGTGAACCTGGAGTACCCAGCCAGTGGGGAAACAGGGGAGGCAAAGGGGGGGGAACGGGGGGGAGAAACAAGGTACAAAAGCTGTCATATCCATGCCCATAGTGCGCTCTCCTGCTTGTGAGACGCCCGCCATTGCAATCGCGAATAAAATCTGCTTTATCAGAGATACCGTCCTGACAAAATTATTTGGATATTTCCAACAAGGTGAACCTTATTTCTATTTGCTAAGTCGCCCCCCCTTGTCAGCAGGGATCGATACCACAATGGAGTCATCCAAGACTCACAATAATACAAATCAATATATTGAGAGCTTTCTAACAACAACTAATACTCTATTTGTAGGTAAAATTGGCTAATTTGCTAGTAACAGTTAATAAGTGTTACGAGTACTTTGGTGCAGGAGTTACTTCTATGCTAAAAGTTCTAAGACAATATTAGGCAAAGTCTACTACAAAGAGTGCGAGAGCAAAAGAGTGAAAAAAGAAGATAAAGAGAAAAGATAAAGAGAGACAGACTTAGAGACATACAGATATATAAACACAGCAAAGCAAAGCAGTTTACCACTCCTCCATCCAGCGATGTCTTGGTGTCATGGGGTGCTGATCTCTGGTAGTGGCAGATCATCCAGGATGTGATGGTCATTTGACCACTAGGACAAACAAACGTTCATGTTCTCTTACGTTTAGTCCAGAGTGGTCAAGCCTGCTCTTTGGAGTGACAGCTTCTGGCTTCGGGGCTCTCAGCAGGAACTCTTTTGTTCTTGTTTTCCAGGCCTTGCAAATTTAAATCAGCAGAGATAAGAGGAAGCAAGGAGACACCAGCTTGTATCTTGCCTTCAGAGGATACAATGGCTATCATCTGCTAACTTCCTGTATCAAGCTGAAAATATTTGCACCCAGACCAAGTCTTAGTCCAGAAAACATTCCTGGGCCTTCCTATTTGAAAACAAACAGCTTCTGGCTCTGTCCAATGGAATACTTTCGAATGTAAAACTGTGCACAAAGTGTTGCTGATTGTCTTGTGTTGATTTGAGACAATGCATTCCTTACCAGTCTCAGACAGGTAATTAGATCAAAGCTGTATTTTCTAGCATTCTCCTACCTCTTTGCTAACACTGTCATATCTGAGGGCACATCTCTTTATATAACAGATAACAGAAAAATGTAGTTCTTTTATTCTCACTGAAACTAAGTGGGGTCTTATCTACATTACTAAACAGGTATCTTTGTGACCTTTGAGAGAAATGTAATGAAAATACTTTGCTTGACCTGAATTTTCTAATATTTTAATGTGGAAAAATTAGACTGATTTTGTCATATTATCAAAATATAAGTCACTGCCATGTTCATGAGTCACCTGTTTTATTATTGTTTAAAATTAATTAAGGTTTAATATTAACTATGAGAATGGGTACTATCATTCTAAGAATATTTATTGTATTTTTTAATGACTCCATTCAATAATGCATCATCTGGGGCTTTGAGGGCTGATCTTTGGTCCAGAAAGTAGCCAATTCCACAGTTCTCTTCTGAAGGCTCAAGTTTTCTTTCTTTCTTTCTTTCTTTCTTTCTTTCTTTCTTTCTTTCTTTCTTTCTTTCTTTCTTTCTTTCTTTCTTTCTTTCTTTCTTTCTTTCCTTCCTTCCTTCCTTCCTTCCTTCCTTCCTTCCTTCCTTTCTTCCTTCCTTCCTTCCTTTCTCTTTCTTTCTTTCTTTCTCTTTCTTTCTTTCTTTCTTTCTTTCTTTCTTTCTTTCTTTCTTTCTTTTTCTTTCCCTTTCTTTCTTTCTTTCTTTCTTTCTTTCTTTCTTTCTTTCTTTCTTTCTTTCTTTCTTTCTTTCTTTCTTTTTCTTTCCCTTCCTTCCTCCCTCCCTCCCTTTGTTCTTTCCTTCCTTCCCTTCTTCCTTTTCTTTTTCGATCTCTTTCATAACCTGTAGCAGTGATTTGCCAGCTTTGCCATTTACTTCGTATATTTGAATAGCATTTACCACTGAGATTCAGAGAAAAATACCACTCAGTTTAGAACCCAGCCAGATTTCCTAGAACTGTAACAAAATCATCAGGCTCATAATTGAGCACAGCTATGCAGTGCATAGTGCACAGCCAGAGGGAGATGTGGGAAACACACAGTGTCAAGCCACTTGATTAGGAGATGTGACAGGAAGCAAGTCTGAAAACCTCAGTGATCATTGCTTTCAATCCTACGGATCAGTGGCTTTCAGCCTGTAATTCACAGACTCCAGGGAGTTACCATTACATTTAAATGACTTGCAGAGTTGACGAAGAGAAATAGGATATGCAGTTGTCTACACAAGATGAACTAAACTGAACATGCATACATTAATTTTTTTTTTAGGAACTCACAAATTACAGAAAGGTTGAAAATAGATCTATACATATTAGCTTCCAGGTTGAACACTACAGCAAGTATCTCAAGTGAGGAATTATTTTTTCCTACTTTCTTGTAGTAGACATTTCAGTTCCTGCAATATCACAGCTGCAATGAGAGTTACTTTATGGAAGATTATGGTAGATAATCTTTTGGAATCTCTTCCTTTACTTTAATTGCTTGGTCCTTCACATAGTTTGACATGAATAGGAAATTGAATTTCAAGCTCCTAAAACTCTAAACTGTTGCACACAATGTGTCATTTGGAAGATGAGACAATTTATTCAACAGTAGGCAGAAACTGGTTAAAAATGTGGTCTTTACTTTTGAGGGATTTTTTGTTAATAGCACAATTCCCCAAATTCATTCCTGTAAAACAAACAAACAAACAAAAAAAACCCTTGTAGCGGAAATGCTAAGTCATGGCCTGAAACATTGATTGAGCACCTGGTAGGAAGGCAGGGCCAACCCAGGGGAGCTCAGCTGCATGCAATGCACCTGAGTGACCAGAAGGAGTGGAGCCAGGATCCACCCCTTCCCAGACCTCATTTAAGGGTTGGCAGTAGAAGTGAGGGTGTCTTTTGGTGGAGACTTCTGTCTGCCTGAAGTCTTTTGAAAGTAAGCAGCTCTTTTTCTTTATTTCTTTATCTGCTGTATTTGGGCTTGTTCTTCTTTGCTGTGGCTGAGGGCTGTGCCACCCTGCTATTATTGCAGTACTTTCCATCCCATTTATAGCATTACACATCTCTTGTTTGTTAAATTCACTAAATACTTAAATAAGTTCTTATCCAAACATCTGAAGTCTTCTGTAGTTCACAGGAGAAAAAATCTATTATTTTTTAGTATATCTTGAATATTCTGTAATGACCAGCATAACTCTCTATATATTCCTCTTTAAACTCAGTGTATCTCTTAGTACACGTGATGTATCTTCTCATGCTGAGGAAGAAGGAATTCACAGACCTAAATTCTGCAAGTAATTCTTTGTCTGTAAGAGAGAGCTGAGTGTTTTTCCTCATGCTGATGTTCAGTAGTCACAACTTTAGCTAGATCTGAAAGTCATATGACGTGCATTCTTTCCATGACTGAAGGAGTATAATAGTCCAAGTGCTCTGTCTCTGCAAATTCAAAATTAACATCTGCAGTTGTCCTCTGTAAAATACTTAACCTTTGCTGTGCCTACAAGTAGTCCTCTCAATCTATCCATTGTATAGATAGAGGAAGATAATAAAAAAACATCTTAAAGACAATCTAAACCGTATGGAGTAAGAACTTCTGCCAAACTATGTTTGCAGGCAATTACAGAGAAGATCTGAGATCAGATCTTCAAGGGAGCCTAATGTTGTAGAACTATGTGGAATTGAACTAATTTTAATCTAGTTCAGACAATTTCTTGTTGAATGATTTTGAAACTCTCTCTAGATATCAGTCTGTGAAATGGTACCTGGATCACTGCTCACTTGCTCCCATCTCCAAAGCTACTGCATACCCGTAAGCAGAGGATGTGAACTCTAGAAGTGGACCTCAGTGAGGATTGCTACAGCTGTACTTAAGAGAAAGGCTGGTTTAAGTCATCTGTGGTCTGTGTGATAACCTACAGATTTTGCTAAAGGTGAGACACCTGTGGCTTTGTCAGCAACATGGAACTTAAGCAAATCTATAGTAGACATTAAAAGTCTGCATCAGACTTCATGTGGAAGGATGGCTTGTGAATTCAGCTGTGTCCTGCTGTGTTAGCTTGTGTTGACCTTCAAGGGCTGTTTTTACAGGGTTAAAAGTGAAATAATGCGTTTCATTTCAGCACTTACGTTAAGGTTTTCAAAGTCTTAAATTTAAACGAATAAATAAAATTAAGAGGAAATAATAGGACTTGGTCTTCTCCTTGGCTCTGTTTCTGTATATAGCACGATTTTACAGGCTCATTTTCTGTAATAGTGTTTGTTCTTCAACTATTATCTGCAAAATAAGTCTTCCACAAATTCACTATGAACTTAAAACACAAGCCTGTACTCATATACAGTGCAAAATTGCTGTAAAATCAGGAAATATGAGCTAAGTATATATCTTCAGCCTGTTTAAAATGGAAGACATTTTCCTCAAATACTGTATTTACTTCTTAAAGGGGGTCAAATAGTACTCTTGGACAGGTGTTGCATATGTTTATTTGCCATGGTATTATGATTTTGTGATTTTTGGTTTTCAGTATTCCGCATCATAACATCATGTAGTGCACTGGGAGTTAAAGTGCTAATACTCTACTTTAGGGTACCTGTCCCTGTATGTCATGGAGGTCATAGGATCTTCCCCCCCCGGGGGGGTCGCTTCCGTCTTCTTCGGCTGACGAAGAATGCAGGCGATTTTTCCGGTGCTCTGAAAACTCTCTCTCTCTCTCTCCTATTTTATTTGATTTATTAGCCTCAATTTCAATTACATTGTATTATATCATCGTAAAATAAGTTTTCCTCCCTAGATCGTTGCCACTGCTGTTTATTTTCCTTTCCCTTTCCCTTCCTGTTGTTGGGGAGGGGGCCCTTGGGCCTACTGTCCCTGTCACAGGCATAGACTGGTCTGGATAACCCCGTGACACATGGTTTTATGATTTTTGGTTATTGGTATTCCACATCATAACATCATGTAGTGCACTGGGAGTTAAAGTGTTCTGGGTACCTGTCCCTGAAGAGAACAACAAATACATTCCCCAGAAGACTGTTCGCTGTGCTGTTATCAATTTTGCTCAGGGGGAACAGATAAAAGGCCTTGGTAGGTCATCTGACCAGGCTCTTCTTAGTCTCTCTCCCTACTGCTCGACCGGACTGCGCATCTCAACTCAGCATTATGGTGAGGCCTACCCAGCTTTCGGACATTCTCTCTCTCTCATTATATTTGATTTATTAGCTTCAATTCTAATTATATTGTATTATAGTGTGTTATCTTGCATTCTGTTACTATGTTTAGTAAATTAGCTTGTTTCTCCTCAGATCGTTGCCACTGTTTGTAATTATTTTGGGGTCCCCTGTTTCCCTTTTCCGGAGGTGTGGATTTTGAGAAATCCTTCTGCCCCGCTAGTCATGGAACCGGGCCGAACCAGCCCGTAAACTGTCAACAAAACTTTTGCCATCGCCCTTCCCCCCAGAGAGGTTTCATCCTCTTGGCTTGTTTAATTATGGCACATGTGTCACAGTCATGAATAACTTGTGCAATAGTGTCCATAGTTAAGTCCACCCCTCGGTCTCTAGCCCATTTGTATGTTGTGTCTCTTCCTTAATGGCCCGAAGGCTCATGAGCCCACCGAGCTAAAAATAATTCACTCTTGTGTTGCCAGTCCAAGGCTATTTGAGCCACCTCAATTTTGGCAGCTCGATCTACCTGATGGTTGTTTTGTTGCTCTTCAGTAGCCCAACTCTTGGGCACATAAGCATCTACGTGGCGCACCTTTACAACCATGTTCTTTATTCGGGCAGCAATGTCTTTCCACAGTTCAGCAGCCTAAATAGGTTTACCCCTTCTTTGCCAGTTATTTTTCTCCCATTGCTGTAACCACCCCCATAAGGCATTTGCCACCATCCATGAGTCTGTATATAGATAAAGCATTGGCCACCTCTCTCGTTGAGCAACATCTAAGGCCAGTTGGACAGCCTTTACCTCTGCAAATTGGCTTGGTCAGCCCCGGGTCTCTCCTGAGGCTCTTTGCTACAGACTCCAAGTGGGACCTTCCTCTCCAGCAGCAGGGTAGAGGATGTTCTTTACATCCTGTCCCGTCCGTGCTGGCCCCAGGGCCACGGCACAGGCTATCTCCTGCTTAATTTGCTCAAAAGCCTGCTGCTGCTCAGGACCCTGCACAGAATGATACTTCTTCCACATTATCCGATAAAGGGGGCTTACAATGAGGCTATAGTTTGGAACATGCGTTCTCCAAAAGCCCACTACACCCAGAAAATATTGAGTCTCTTTCTTATTAGTGGGTGGAGACATGGCAGTGATTTCATTGATCACATCTGTTGGGATGTGATGACGTTCATCTTGCCACTTTATCCCTAGGAACTGAATTTCCTTGGCAGGTCCTTTCACTTTGCTTCACTTAATAGCGAAACCAGCTCGCAGAAGGATCTGGATTATTTGCTCTCCTTTCTCAAAAACTTCCCTTGCTGTGTTGCCCCACACAATAATGTCATCAATGTACTGTAAGTGCTCACGAGCACCACCCTGTTCCAGTGCAGCTTGGATCAACCCATGGCAAATGGTTGGGCTGTGTTTTCGCCCCTGGGGCAAACGATTCCAGGTATACTGGATGCCCCTCCAGGTGAAGGCAAACTGTGGCCTACATTCCGTGGTCAAAGGAATGGAAAAGAAGGCATTAGCAATGTCAATTGTGGCATACCACTTGGTTGCTTTTGACTCCAGTTCATACTGGAGTTCTAGCATGTCCGCTACAGCAGCACTCAGTGGGGGTGTGACTTCATTCAGGCTACTGTAGTCTACCGTCAGCCTCCGTTCTCCACTAGCTTTATGCACTGGCCATATGGGACTATTAAAAGGTGAGTGAGTTTTGCTGATCTCTCCCTGGCTCTCTAGCTGACGAATTAGCTTGTGAATGGGGAGCAAGGAATCCCTATTCGTGCGGTACTGTCGTCTGTGCACCGTTTTTGTTGCAATCGGTACCTGTTGCTTTTTTACTCGTAGCAACCCCACAACAGACGCATCTTCTGGTAGGCCAGGCAGAACAGACAACTGCTTAACATCTTCTGTGTCTACAGCAGCTATTCCAAAGGCCCATTGATACCCCTTGGGATCCTTGAAATATCCCCTTCTGAGGTAAATAATACCAAGTATGCATGGAGCCCCTGGGCCAGTCGCAATAGGGTGCTTTTGCCAGTCTTTACCAGTGAGGCTTATTTCAGCCTCCAACATAGTCAGCTCTTGGGAACCCCCAGTCACCCCATGAATATAAATTGATTTTGTCCCTTGGTGACTCAATGGCATTTGAGTGCACCGTCCACCAGGGCCTCATATTTCTGTGGTTTTGATGTGCCAGGCCATCTAATCCACACAGTCCAAATATACTCTGTTATACCTTTCTCCCCCTGGCTGGGGGCAGGGCCCCTCTATTTGTTATCTCGGTTGTCCGCAGCAACTGGAGCAATCACCTTTTTGGAGTATTTCACCTTGGTGGTTGATTTGTCTTGTAATTCTTTTACCCGTGCTTGAAGCGCAGGAGTGGGTTTTTTATGCCACTTCTTCATATCTTCTCCATGGTCCCGTAGGTAATGCCATAAGGCGAAACGTGGCGTAGTCTTACTGTTGTCACTTGCTCAAGCAGGAGGATGTCTTCTTTTGATAGCTGAGACGTTGGATGATGCAGGTTGGGAAGAAACCAATTTGATCCGCCCCTCCAGTGGGCTGTTTTGGTAATCCTGGTCCCCATCAGATGTATCTGGTACCACATTGGATCCATCAGCATTACTCATGGTAGACAGTTCGTCTTTTATATCTTCATGATTGCTCTCTATTCTGTCCAGTTTTTCAGCTACTATTTCAGTGGTTGAAACACAAGCTCGTAGAGGGGTTAAATGTAACTCAAAGTCTTGAAGTTTATTAATCAGGTCATTTATAAGGGGTCTTCTTTCCCCTCTGCCATACATTGCTGCAAGTGTACTGGCATACCTTTCTGGTGCAGTCTTTGAGGATGTACGCCACATATTTGGTGTACACATGACTCTCTCAGGATCATGCTCTTTGTCTGGTTCATCAGGAATGGAATCGGGGCTATGTAACGTTTCCACCACAGCATATTCTCTCAAATAACGGATGCCTTTTTCCATATCAGTCCATTTCTTTTTCTCGGGCATCAGATCATCTTTGAAGGGGTATCTTTCTTTTACAGCTAACAGCATCTGCTTCCAGAGGGTGAAGGACCCATTCTGGCATATACTGATACCTCTGTCAATGGCTGAGTCCCTAGCAGTGCCACCCAGTTGGCGAGCTTCTCTACTACCTAGCCACACACTGTTGGCCCCATTGTCCCAACATCGAAGTAACCAGGTGACAGTAGGCTCATTTGGGTGGCGTGAAAAGTCTTTTCTCAGACCTCGAATTTCATTCATTTTCAGAGATCGATCAACAATGGTAACAATGTCTTGCTCACCTCTTACCTTTTCAGGACTTCTTGTTACCCTCCTAGGCGTTGGTGACCGCAGTCTTATTGAGGGCCCCTCCCCTGGACTCGGGTGCTTCCCCTGGATCTCAGAGCCACTCCTCTGGACCTCTTTCCTCCTCTCTTACAGTGACTGCTTCCTCTACTTTCTCCTCCTCCTCTTTCTTTTGTTCTATGTGAGTCGAGATTCGTTTCATTTTCCGTCCTCTTACAGGGGCAACTGACATCAATTCTGTTGTCTCCTGTGGTTGATCAGGTTGGTCAGTGCCGATGCTCTCACTCTCCAGTTTGGCTCGGAGTCCGTCTCGTTCAATTACGAGGATATTTAGTTCAGATTCAAGCATGGCTTGGTGAGACTGAATTCTGTTTAGTTCAATTTGGAGACTGAATTTTGCGTGCTGGAGGGCATCTCACTCAGTTCGGAGTATGTCCCGTTCGGACTTGAGGATGTCCCTCTTAGACCGGAGGGCATCTCGCTTAGACTGGAGGGTGTCCCGTTGAGATTGGAGACTGTCGAGTTTGGACTGCAGGGAGTCTCTCTTGATTTGGAGGGCATCTCTCTCGGATCGGGTGGAGTCCCACTCGGATTGGAGGTCTTTTCTCTGAATTTTGCGTGCTGGAGGGCATCTCGCTCAGTTTGGACTACGTCCCATTCTTTTTGAAGGCTGTCAAGTTTGGATTGCAGGGAGTCTTTCTCAATTCGGAGGTCTTTTCTCTCGACTAGGAGATTCTCTCTCTCAGATTGGAAACTCTCTTTCAGCTTGGAGACTCTCTCGCTCATTTTGTACTGTCTCCCTGAGACTCTCCCTTTCAGCTCTCAGACACTCTCTCTCAATTTCAAAAACTCTCTCCCTCTCTGGGATAGTATTGAATAAGGCCTGATAAGCATTAGCCAGGCCCCAAATCATTTGTGCCTCCTCAGATCTGCCTGAGCCACAACATTCCTGTCTCAAATATCTGTTTAGGCTCTCAGGGTCTTCCGGGTGTACAGGAGTAAAGTTCCATGACACCGAAGATGTCCATCTCTCTAAAGTCTCTCCCAAGCCTCTCCACACTCCCTGCCACTCAGTATTCTCTGGTTTTGGAGAAGGCTTCTTCAAAATATGATAAATACAAATACTGAGTGAAATGATGAGTAGTACATGCAAGGAGACTGACACTATGATCATCATCATCGGATGAGCATTCAAAAACTGCGTAAAGGATTCAAAGGAGAGACTGGGAGCCTGCTTAAAAATCAATAGTTCTGTAGAATTAGCAACTCCCTCTGGAGTTGTATGCCACATTGTATGCAGATACCGGGTAGGTATTTCCAACAGTGTTTTCAATTGATTATATATACCAATAGTTCCATAGAGCAAAGTGGCAAACTTAATTAAGGCCCAGTACCTCTTGAGCATTTAAAAAGGAAACCCGATGGCATGCAATCCCTTGAAAAGCACTTTTACAAGAGAAAGCTTTTTTTTTTTTCCTCTTTGCAGAAGCAAGATAGTGCTCAAAGTTTACAAATATCCCAGAATATTGGCAGTCCGCCTGGACTTTCAAGGTCAAGTTTTCAGTGAGCACCTGTGAGAAAGATAAACTTTCCCAACGAAGCTCTCCGAGAGCAGAGAGAGAGATTCGTTCTATGAAGCTAAATAGCAGCTTTTGCCCGCATTCTCCACCAAGAATGTCGATGGTTTACGGGCTGGTTTGGCCCGGTTCCATGACTCACAGGGGGGGAGGGATTTTGCAAAATCCGCACCTCCAGAAAAGGGAAACAGGGGACCCCAAAATAATTAAAAGCAGTGGCAACGATCTGAGGAGAAACAAACTAATTTACTAAATATGGTATCGGAATGCAGGAATGCAAGATAACACACTATAATACCATATAATTAGAATTGAAGGTAATAAATCAAATACAATGAGTGAGAGGGAGATTGTCCAAAAGCTGGGTAGGCCTCACCATAACGCTGAGGTGAGATGCGCAGTCCAGTCGAGCAGCAGGGAGAGAGACTGATGAAGAAGAGCCCGGTCAGATGACCTACCAAGGCCTTATATCTGTTCCCCCTGAGCAGAAATGATAACAACACAGCTAACAGGCTTCTGGGGAATGTAGTTCTTCTCTTCTGGGACAGGTACCCAGAACACTTTAACTCCCAGTGCACTACATGATGTTATGATGTGGAATACTGATATAACCAAAAATCATAAAACCATGACGTGGTCATACTGAGGGATAAAAAAAAATGTACGGGCAGTGGAAGCAGGGATGCATGGTCTGGGAAGAATACAGGTATGCTGTCAGGATGTGCAGAGAGAGGATCAGGAAAGTCAAGGTGCATATGGAACAGAACTTGGCTAAGGGTGTGAAAGATAACAAGAAGGGATTCTGTAAGTACTTTGGTCAGAAGAGAATGGCCAAGGACGGTGTACTTCCTCTGATAAATGAGAAGGGAGAAATGGCAACAATGGACCTGGAAAAGGCTGAGGTACTGAAGTTCTTTGCCCCAGTCTTTACTGGCTGTCATGCTTCCCGTGTCTATCTTGACTGAACCTCTAGTCAGAGATTGGAGGAGCAAAATCCCTCCCAATGTAAAAAAAAGAACAAGTAAGAGCTTGCTTCATGAGACTGAATGTGTACAAGTCTATGGGACTGGATGACATGCACCACAGGGTCCTGAAGGAATTGAAATGACTGCCAAGCCACTCTACATCACACTAGAAAAGTCATAGATGTTAGGTGAAGTACCCACTGACTGGAAAAAGGGAAACACTACTCCAAGTTTTAAGAAAAGTAGAAAATAAGACCCACGGGACTACAGACTAGTGAGCCTTGCTTCTGTGCCTAGGAAGATCATGGAGCAGATCCTCCTAGAAGATGTTAGGACACTCATGAGATGAGGAGGTGATCTGAGTTAGCATGGTTTCACCAAAGGAGGATCGTGCTTGATTAATCTAATATATGATCACTGAATCACAGAATTGTAAGGGCTGGAAGGTACCTCTAGAGATCATCATGTCCAACCCCCCTGCCAAAGCAGGCTCCCTAGACCAGGCTGCACAGGTAGGTGTCCAGGTGGGTTTTGAGTATCTCCAGAGAAGGAGACTCCACAACCTGTTCCATTGCTCCATCGCCCTTACTGTGAAGCAGTTCTTAAGCACATTTGTGTGGAACTTCTTGTGCTTCAGTTTGTGGCCATTTTCCCTTGTTCTATTGCCACACACTGCTGAAAAGAGTCTGACCTTGTCCCTTTGCCTCCCACACCTTAGATATTTATATACATTGATCAGATCCACTCTGAGTCTTTTCTCAAGGCTGAACGGACCCAGGTCACTCAGCCTTTCTTCATAAGAGAGGTGCTCCAGGCCCTTTATCACATGATGGAGTTATAGACAATGGAAGAGTAACTGATGCCTTCTGCAAGGCCTTTGATATGGTCCTATAGCACATTCTTATGTCTAAACTAGGAAGATGTATTTGAAGGAAGGAGTACTCAGTGGCTAAGGAATTGGTTGGATGGTAGCAGCCAGAGGATTGTAGTCAACATCTTTATTTGTAGGTGGAGGCTGGTGGTGAATGGTTTCCCCCAGAGGTCTGTCTTGTGACTAGTGCTCTTCAAAACGTTTATCAGTGGCCCAGAAAGCCAATTCTGTACTAGGCTGCAACGAAACAGGAGTGGCTATCAGGGAAAGGGAGGTGATTGATTGTCCCCTTCTGTTCTGCCCTTCTGAAGACCCCATCTGGGATATTGTGTCCAGATCTGGGGACCCTACCTCAAGAATGATGTAGAGCTGTTGGAGTGGGTCCACAGGAGGCCATGGGGATGGTCAGAGGGATGGTGCACCTCTTATCAAGAAACATTGAGGGAGCTGGGCTTACTCTTCTTGGAGAAGTGAAGGCTCTGGGGAGACCTCATTGTGGCTTTCCAGTACTTAAAGGGGGCTTATAAACAGGAGGGAAAACAACTTTTTCATAGTCTGATAGTAATAGGATAAGGGACAACAGTTTTAAATGAAAAGAGGGGAGATTTAGATATTAGGAGGTCACTTTTTATTTAGAGAGTGGTGAAATACTGAAACAGATTGTCAAGAGAAGCTGTGGATGCCCCTCCTTCATTGAATATAAAATACATTACAGTACAATTGCTCATATCCATGTCTTTGCCACCCCCAAAATTTAATTATTTTTATTGGACACTGATAGAATCATGACCACTGTATTTTATGTTGCTTTGGGTAAACTACCTCCTTCTTACAACTTATATCTGTATTCAATATTTTGAGTTATAGTATTTTTAAAGATCTTTAAATATTATTTATGTGCTTTCCCCGTAAGGCCCTATCATACATCCGTTTGAAAAAACTGAATTGAAGATTTCAGTGAAAGAGTGAGATAATTGTTTATTCTTATAGAAACAAAGTATTTAAACACATACTCAGCCTTAAGAACAATAGTTAATCCACTGACATCAAACAAAGTTTAAGGCCTCATAAAAGACTTGTCTGAACTAAAGATGTGATCACTGGGTAGTCAAAGTCCTTGATAACCTTTAATTAAGATGATTAAAATTTACCAATGCATAATGAATTCTCACCTTTATTTCTGGTACTTGACAGGTAATGTACTTGTTTCATTTACTCCAATTTTCTGTTAAACTCTGGTGTATTCGTAAATTTGGAAGTATAAACTATAAGAATACTATTTCCATTAACTGGTAATCTATATTGATGACTGTCAGGATCAGAGTAAGATCCAAATGTTTTCATGCAGTTTAGGATCCTTCTCAACTCGTCTTTTTTTTTTGCATGGAAGAAAGGGGGTTATGCTTGAATATATTGGCCTATGTTTGTTATTTTTAAGTGAATGTTGAGAATCTAAGAATCTTCAAAATTATCTATTTTACTCATGGGTGTGAGTTTCATTTAATTTTTAAATGTCTTTTCAAGTCTTGGTCTGAGAATTCAAGAGATAATACTTCAAGTTTTTTCTTTGCAGTGAAAGTGTAAATGCTTTCTGAGCCCTTACTTCCTAGGGAGCATTATTCCACTGGGTCTAGCAGCACAAAGGACAGCAATAGAAATAACATTTGAATAAGACTTAAGGTGAAAACAATGTCAGCGTGCAGCTACAAATTAGTAACTGGGGACAAAATAGACAAGTTTTCCTTTGTTCAGTTCTTGCCCTTTCCCTTAATACACTTATCACTGTTCCAAATAAAACAAACAATTGCATATTACATTTAAGTTCTTAAAATGGACAATGTATTTAGAAAACATTTTAGAGCATGTGTATTTTTTTTATATTTCCCCTCCAGAGGACATTTTAGAATAACATCTTTGTCTGTAAGACATGCCACATATGCTCTTGTAAGAAAAGAGAAGCAAGAATTAATTAACATCTAAATGATGCCTATTTTAAAATGCTAATTATACTTAATTAAAGTATGAATATTTTATCATTGAATATATTTTTTATTTTATTGATCTATCTATATATGTAAATATTCCCCAACATCGTTTTAAAAACAGAATTATTCTACAGTTAGATAATTTCCATGCTATGCTAGAAGGAACACTGCAGCTATTCACAGAAATATTAACTTCATTAAGTGCATTTTCTCTCTGATACAGTTTCTGAGCCTTTCCCATGCATTTACTTATGTTGTGGTTTAACCTGGCAGGTGGCTCAGAGGGAGAATCAAGGGGGTGGGGGGAGAACAGTAGAACTTGTGGGTTGAGATAAAACTATTTACTAAGATAGAGAAAAGGAAAAGGATAATAGTTATAACCATATATATATATGAACAAATGTGTTATGAACATATGCATGATCTTAACTATTATCCTTTTCTATGTATGTATATATGTGTGAATGCATATAACAAGTGATGCACAAGCAATTGCTCACCAGACCGATGCCCAGCTAGCCCTTGAGCAGCAGAAAAGTGTGAGACTATCTCCCTCCCCTTCAGAACTACTTCTGCATGGTGTCATATGGTATAGAGTACCCCTTTGGCCAGTTTAAGTCAGTTGTCCTAATTCTGTTCCCTACCAGCTCCTTGGGCCCTTCACTGCAAATGGCGTTGGTTCTGTACAGCACTGCTTACCAGCAACTGGAAACATCGGTGTGTCATCAACATTGTTTTTCTCCTATAACCAAAACGTAGCATCATACCAGACACTCTAAAGTAAACAATTCCATCCCAGCTGAAACTAAGACAATTTATTTGCACAGATGGCATATATTTTTACTGTCTTAGGAGTGCAAAAGAATGTTTATGGCCAGCTAGGTCAGATCCTAGAAGACAACCAGAATTAATGTAGAAAGCGAAATCAAGGTACATGTGGTTATCAGAGGATTGACCCAATATAAAAGAACAGTATTTCCAAAGCTTATTAATACTGGCTGAAAAACATTCCATTACATATTTTTAAAAGTTTTTGGAAGAGACATTTTTAAGTTTCTTCCACCTTCTCTGTGTGAGACTCTCTGGGTGACTACATGAGCAATATCACACATTTTAAGTACTGTTAACTTCTCTTGTTGCTTCACCTTATACAGAAGTGGAAATAAAAAGAAAAATGGTGGTCTTTATTATATAGGCAAAATAGATGTTTAAAGGAAACAAAACAACAAGACAGCAATTTGCAAATGATCCAGGCTTTTTGTTGTTGTTTTTCTGCCTCCACAATTGTATCTGGGTCTCTTCACCAGAGATTCATTTTTCGTGAATCATGACTTATCTTTGAGTTACGACTTGCTCTAGAAGGTAGACTTTCTTTTGACTTAGAAAGAAAAGTAAAATGTAATCTGTGCTTTGTACTATTTCTTTAGCTCTTCCTTAGTCTCACATAGGTTTTGGTCTATTATTGAAAAAATGTCTAGAATAAAATCAAAATGATAAATATTACTTAATGGTAAAACTTGATTTTATTGCCTATCTGAAATAATAATGTCTAGTTTCATAACTGAGTTGCTTTTTAGGGAAATGTAGGTTGCTCTTGTCATTATTACTGAATGATATCTTTGCCTGTTAATTGATTTTTTTAACAATGAAACATTTAAAATATTCGAAAATGTCAGATGATTTCACCATGACAGCTCTGTGGCAGCACGAGATATTTTTTTTTTTCTCTTTTTGCAGGTGAGAAATTTGACATGCCATTATGCTAGTCATACAGAAGATTTTCCTAAGATTTTCCTAGTTTCTAGGAAATGGAATGATGAACTGCTATCACCCTACTCGTTACACTATACAGGAAGAATATGACTTTTAAAAGCAATTGCCAACTCCTTTATATATTTATTTGCTGTTCTGGAAGTGAAAGAGATTGTTTCTGAAAATCATTTTTTCAGTCTTAGGAAGGAATGAAGGTGTTTAGGCTGTTGGAAGAACAACTTCATAACATTTGCTTCTTATTTTCACCAACAGCACACAACACCTTAAATCCAAACATTAACACACACAGAAATTTCAAGACAAATATTAGTTAAGATGCTGGCAGGATCCTTTATCTTTGTGAAGGATGAAATCTGCTAAGATTTTAAGATATAAGTAATTCATGCTAACATAAGAATAAGTAGTTCATATTTTGTCCTGAAAGAATGTGCAAAAACTCCCAGATCACTCTCCAAAACCTCTTGATTGCTAGCCAGTCAATCTTGCAGATGATAGGACCTAGGGCACAAAAGCCAACGAATCAAGAAAATTACTTTGCCAGCACAAACAACAATGGCAGAATTGCCAAGGTTGGAAAAGACCTCCAAGATCATCCAGTCCAACCATCCACCTGTCACCAATATTTCCCTCTAAACCATGTTCCTTGGTACAACATCTAAATATTTCTTGAACACCTCCAGGGCTGGTGACTCCACCACCTCCCTAGGCAGCCCTTTCCAGTGCCTGACCACTCTTTTGGAGAAGTATTTCCTAATGTCCAACCTGACAATGTCCTGAGACCTGAAATACTAAAAAAAAAAAAAAAAGCCACTACATTTGAGAAAATAGAGCTGTAGTTTTCATTTCTGTAACCAGAAGGCACTCAAAATGATGATGCATCAGTTGCATGTGCAGTTGACTGAGCAACCACAGGCACACTGCTGCATCATATAATGAAGATAATAAATGCAGCTCCTTTTAAGTCCAAATGTTGAGGAAAGCAATTAAACCATAGGATCTAAAGCATGGAATCTTTCTTTTAAATACGAAATTTGTATAGCTTATTTTAAACAGAAATTCCTCTGAATTTTTAAAACTAAGCTTCTAGTCACCTTTATTCTGACTCAGAAGTAGAGCTAACTTTGGCATGCATAAAAAATGGAACAGCAATTGTTCTTTCTATATCTGCCTTTTAGTACTTCAGAGGTATCCGGTGCTCCTGGAGCTCCAGCTAGGTTCCTCTGTGGTTGCTTTGCCTACAGAAATCATGTAGAGGTGAGCTGTCCAGGAGAAATCTACTTCATTTTGTGACTGAGAATTGCATAATGATAGGAACCCTGCAGGGAAACCTCAACTGCCTCTTCAAACCAGCTTAACTGAAAGCCTATGAAAAATACAGTTCCCAGAATTAGCTGACTACCATATCCTACACTTTTATGGCACAGTATAACAAACAGAATCCAAACACAGTGTAAAACTTTTAAAAAGTTGTTCAATGCACAGCTTTAAAGCTTTGATTTTTTTAGGCAGGTTTTGATGGAGTCTTGAGTATAGTGAAAATGATCCTTTTGCAAAACCTCCTGTCTGATTACTGCCAAACCAAACTTATCCTGTTTTTACTTGACTGCAAACAGTCTGAGTTTGTGCGTATTCTATAGAGCAAAATATTTTCTGTGTGTTTACAAGAACAATAAAGAGAACCTAAATGAAAAAGATATGTTCATTTAACAATTAAAATGCGCATAATGAAGAAGTTTGAGTCAGGACAGCCATAATGGTCTGGCACAGGCATTCTGCTCCCATTGAAATGGTCAAGAATTGAATAAGGGAAGAGGTGAGAAAAGAACTAAATGTATCAATTTTTGTGTAAAATTAACTGAAATTATAGGAAATCCAATTTCTTTCCCCTGTGATGTTGTAGAGGTCTTTTAAAATGAAATTATTCACTAATCCAGCTATACTGTGAAAGACCTTTGCCTGATGCTGCAAGCTGTATAAGTGTAAGATGAAGCAGGAAAATGCACAATGTCTTCAAGTTTCAAATTTAAATTGGAGGATGTAGGAAATTTTATCTGTAAACAATGCGGTGAATAAGCCCATTAAAAATTTTTTTTATTTAAAGACTTGTTGAAAGGAGAGAGAAAAGTAATGAATGCTCATACAGCTCAGTAATTGACATGCTATCACTTGGGCAGGAAACAATTTATGATGCTAAGGACAGTGATATTTATATGTCATTCTCTTTTAACAAATTGTCTGACTTACTCTGTCTAAAATAGGAAGAAAATGTAATTCTTTCCATAATCAAAATAAATAGCTAAACAGAAAAAAAGAGTGAAAAGCAGAATGAAAAAAATTTACTTTAAATGTATCTGTGAAGTATTTCATAATAAATTTTAATCTCAGTTTGTAACAGAATCATAGAATCAGAGAACAGGCTAATGTTTCACAGGCTGAATGTCAGGTTTGCCTATGTGCTGCATAAACAGACAAGGGTTGCATGCTGTGAATTACTTTATAAAGGATTTTTCAGTGTTGATTAATTACAACTTTGATTCTGCTCCTTGGTAATATTTTCAGTGACTTTCACTTACCAAGAAACCTAAATGGTTGCTGAGCTCTCACAGAAGTGACTTGGGTATGCATGTGCAAGTGTTGGTCCATAAATTTTAATTACATAAAAGTTTACTTACTCTAAAATATCAACTGGTATTGTAAACTGGTACAACTGGGACTGGGTGCTGCGGTCAGTCCATAACGTTCCATCTCTGCAGCTCCTCCTTGGTCACTCTCTGCCCCAGCTCCACGGGGCTCCCTCCCGCAGTGCTGCCCTTCCCGAACTGATCTGCATGTGTTTCCCATGGGCTGCAGCTCTCCCAGCACCACCCCAACGTGACTCCGTCCCTCAGAGCCCACCTTCAGGCACTGCTGTCCCGTGGGCCTCTCCTGGGCTGCAGAGGGCTGCTGCTCCACGCCTGGAACATCTCCTCCCTCTCATTCTCTGACTTTGGTGTCTGCATGTCCTTTTTTTTTTTGGTGTTTTTACTGTTCATCTCCTAAGGTGAAGAAAATATGCTCTCCTTTAATTTTGGGAAGCAAGATCAATTGATTGCCTGTAACGCAGTCTGTTCATTTGGAGCTAGTGCAGTCACAGTCATTTCTGTGCTATACTGCATCCAGGCCAAGTCTTTCTTTTCATTATAGATATTGAAATGATGCTTCTTGAATTTTAGACTTTTGTATTTAATGGTTTCCCTTCAATTCCAGTAGTCGCAACCTGATTGGACAATGTATGAAAGTTTAGGGATATTTTTTTCCGATATGTCCACTAGTTATGTGAATAATAGATCTACACATTTTCTTGATTAACTACGAACATTATCAGATATTTTTTAAAATTTCCCTTCTGCCTGTATATCTCCCAATATCCTGGCTTCTGTTTATTGAAAAGAAGAATTTAAATAAAGATGTTTTACACAAAAGATGTTTGTATGAGATTGTTGGAGAAATTTTGGGCCTCTGGTATTGAACTAGGTGTAAGCCTTGCTGTGAAATTTTTGCTCTTTCTAGGACTATTGGGAAACAGAACCAGAAATAACATTTATTTCAGGGCTCAATGAGCTTTTTCTTATAATAATTCTAGTAGTCTGACCTTTACTATGCACTATCATTTCAAAAATGGAAAATAATGAAATCATAAAAGGTGTAAAAATTAGATATCTAGACAGTCCTTGTTATTTTAACTACTTTGGTTCACTTCTCTCTAATGTAAGTGTAAGCATTTAAAATGTGAAATGTCATCTTTCTCTGAAGAGAGGCAAAGAGTTGATGAATACACAGGAAACAGTGCCATAAACTGACAGGGAAGGGTGGAAAACCCCAACAATCCTCCGCTGAATTAAAAAAAAAAAATAATAATAATAATTGAACACCACTGCTAAAACCAATTTCTTACCGTAGTCAGTGCTAACATTTAAAGCTTATGTTCCTTCTGAATGAATATGCCACACAACATGTCTTGGGAAAAGCAGACAATGTACCATTTTATGAACTTACTGTGACCCATCATTGCTTGGTTTCAGTACACAAAAGTTTAATGAGATATATACCGTGTAGAGTAGAGAAAATAAAACTTTTAAAGATAGATGAGAAAAGAAGAGGTTATAACTGCCACTATAGTAGAAGTCTTTGGGGGAGTAAGAAAAAAAACTAGGGGGAGTGAAGACCATAAAGAAATTCCTTATGTTTAGGAGAAATAGATCCACAGAGGGAGTATAGGCGGGACTGCTCCCTGCACTTGTGTTCTAACATCATTTTTCTTGCTGTTTTACAACACTAGTCAGGTTGCACCATGTGATAATCAGCTGCTGTATGGAACAGTCCCCTCAAGGAGC
This sequence comes from Pavo muticus, assembly GCA_016647715.1. Lineage (NCBI taxonomy): Eukaryota > Metazoa > Chordata > Aves > Galliformes > Phasianidae > Pavo > Pavo muticus. The sequence goes on along the minus strand of JACDJE010000680.1, from coordinate 61,621 downwards.
TGAATGCAGTCTTCACTAGTCCATATAAAGGTTCTTTGCACTTGACTAAAAGTTCATTTCTGTTTGAGTGTTCAGTCTGGAGCAAGAAAAGTATCATGATCTGATGAGACTTACAAAGTTTAAGAACTCCAAAATTTAGCAGTTTCATCTAATGAATTGAATAGAAGGATAGAAATGAACAAAGGTCAGGGTGGAGTCTAGAGGAAGGGGGAATGTTATTTTCCTCCCATAATCTTGATGCAGAATTCCCTGCTATGGCACTGAGCAAATCATTTAGGATGCGTAAGATAATGATTATGTTGTTACTCCCTTGTCTAATTCTCAGGGCTGTTATGAACATTAATCAAATAGTCTTTTAAATGCTTTGGTGGAGTATGGTTCTTCATAAAAGCAAATTATACATCCATTATTTTTTCTGCATCTAGCCTTCCCGCAGATGGCCTTTGGTGACATGGTGACACAGAAAGAGATGGACAAAGTTAAAACTAGTCTATTTTTTTTTTAAATAGATAGATGTTTCTAGTTCTGGATTCATTTTTCTTCTGTGGCCTTGAGAAAAGTGCATAGCACCTTTTCTTTCTAGGGATCCTCCAAGAGTCATGTCTGAACCTGGTACTTGTTTCTGCCTAACTTAAAAACAATCTAAGAATCATGTCAGCAAACAGTCAAACTGTGACACACTCAACCCGTCACAGAGATAGGACAGGCAAAATTGTGACAATATTTGGCCTTGAGTTCTCAAACTCTGCTTGTTTAATGATAGTAATGATTTGGAGATATGTAGATTTTGAAATTGAGTGGATATTTCTCAATGCAGCTTATTTTCTGTGGAATACCTACACAAAGTTTGTTGCATTTTCAGCGTCTCTGTCAGCAACCTCCAGCTCCCTCTGAGACTTTATGAAAATCTGCCCACACTGTTAAGGTACTTAAATGGGATCTCTAGTATCTTGAAATAGTAGAATTAAAGACTATAAAAGATGCATCCTTCCTTAAAGAGCACTATGTTACTCCCTTGGTGTTTTGGAATAATAATGTTAATAGCTGCTGCAGAACCCAGCCATGTGAAAGCTGTGGTTTCAGCATTAATTGTGGTTAAACAAAGAATTTTAGTGTAAACCACTGAGAGCTTTCTTTCACTGTAAGGAACCTGCTTTGTCAGGAGAGTTGGACTGGATGATCTCCAGAGGTCTCTTCCAATGCCTATGATTTTGTGATTCTGTGATTCTTTACAGATTTTCTTACTTTTATATCCCCTTCCAGAGGGATACTAGCAAGGAACATAACCCTTTTAAATTCTTGTGCACGTTTAGAAAGAGAGTCTAGCCTGTCATCCATCAAAGGGGGGTCTCTCATGAACAACATAATATCTATTTTGATAATTCAAACTACTGTTTTGTGAAATTCAATTGTATTTTAAGAGACAGATGAAAACTCATGCAAGCTTCACGAATGACCATGGAGCAAACAGTCATTCTGTTTGTCATTCTGTCTGTTATTCTGGCCAGCATTTTTTACCTAGATATTTAGGCTCCTGTATAGGGTTATTGATTTCAGTGGAGCTATGCAAATGAGTACAAAATGCAGATCTCAGATTAACTTTTTCCTTTAATCAGCATTTCTAATGGATGATCTGTTAACAGAATATTATTAAACATTACCCTTTTCAAATACTCATTGCCTTTCTACCAGAATAAGAATTTTTCATAGCACAATTAATAATACACCTGTTTTCAGCAGTAATTGTTTTGTTGCTGTGTGCATATGAGAATGAGGTGTACCAGCCTGCCAGAATACAAATAGGGTGAGATGCATGGGGCACCTGTTATATCAGAGAGTTGTAATTAATAAACAGCAAACTGTTGCTGAGTGAGTCCAGTTGGAAGCTGGACAAGGTGAGCACTAAACTAGCTCAGTGACTGATAGCAGTCAACCACTGAAATTAATTCTTAGCATGGATGTCATTGGAAGTGTATCTGAAGTAGAAATAATCTTTATTGCTTTATTATCCTAGTTTTTACAGATTATAAATAATCTTAAATTTGTGTACACAATTTAGGCAAAATGAAAATGAGAACACCTTAAGAGCAAGTGAAACTTACGAAATGTCGCTCTGAATCTGACTGAATGTACATCATTGGCTACTAGACTGTGTCCTGAGAATTTTTTGTCTTCTCTTTCTTCCCCTAGGACTATTCTGTGAGGCACTAGTAACTGCTTTAGGCAGACTGCAGAACAAGATGGATGAATTGCCACATTTAGTTTGGAAAATCCTATGTAGAAATCATTAGCTTGTCTTTCTGAACAGCAAATGTCCTTTTAAACCTAGCTATTTAAGAAAAAAATGTCTGTCGAAATTTTGAGAAACTTTAAATCATACGGCTTCTATTTAAATGACTTTAAAAAGTATTACAATACTGGATTGTTAAGTTTTTGAAACAAGCGTGAAGTACTTCAATAACTATTCAGTAATACACATACAACAGTGAACTTATATATATTTTCATTGTTCATTAAATGCTAAATCTGTACTGTTTGTATTTTCTGTGATAATCTGTGTAAACGTGTTTCAGTGGATATTATCTTAAAAATATTGTAGTGTGCTTGCCTGCAAAAAAAATGTTTAATTCCATAATTAAAATGAAAGTTGTTTTATAAATTTTTTTAGAATTAGAAATTTAGAATTAGGAGGTTCTTTTTCTAACTTCTCATCCTATACCATACATTTATTTTTTTTTTTATCATTGCTTGATGAATAAATAAAATAAGCTATCCAGTAGCCTACACGTTCTCTTTACAACATGGATATTAGAGGTATTAGTATTGAAAACCAGAAACCATGTACAAGAATATAGTGAATGAAAATAATTCTTATGAAGTGTGAAGTGGCCATCTGAAATTCATAGTGATATAAAGTTACAAATTACTATTTAAAAAGACCAGTTATGTTTAGAATTTTGTCATCAAATGTTTTCCAGAAACTAGGAACTCTGTAAAGGAAATGGAAATTCAAGTTTTAGAGCATTAAATGCTTCCTGATCTTAGTGACTAGGAGTAAACATACCACTTAGCTGTTGGTCATTTTCAAGCACAGTTCTTGAATAAAATAAATCTTTAGCTAACAAGAAATTCCAATATATTTGGTCTTAAAAATACAGAAATGGGAGGGAGATTCCCAGTTACTGAATCTAGTCTCCTTGTGTTTGCTGGCAATCCATGTATATAATTTCTTTCATAGCTAAATTTTTTTTTGCCTCCCTTTATTTATATCTCTTGAAAACTGAGCAAGATAAATATACGCGCCGATAAGTGAAGGAACATGTAGGGTTACACTGGAGTTCAGCTAGAGTTATATTCATTATTCATTCAGCCAGTCAGTTGTCTAATAGCTGTTAGCAATTAGCAAATACTAACAGAAAAAAAAAAATCTATAATTACCTTTTGTTTCATATTCATATTCATATTTTGTTTTATATTCTCAAATCACTAACTAAGCAGCACTCAGACACAATGCAATTCCCCATTGCAAGACATTGCAATCCATTCCTTCTTGAATAGAGATTTTCCTCTACCCCTCAACCTTCTAAAGCTTAAGTCTGGAGGAAAATAAAAATAACTCCTCACATGGCTTTGCATGCATTATGACAGCAATATTATATTTCCTTACTGTATAACTTAAATATTGGTCTTCTGTTTTATTCATAAGTAAAATTGGAGGTGAAATGCATGAGTTTATTGCAGTAATGTCTGCGATATGAGTGAAGTTAGGCAAGCCTGTTTCAATCTATCTAAACTTGGTAGTGCACCAGGCTATCCCACCAGTCTTTCTCCTCTCCCAGTTGTATACTCTACTACTATCCTCACATTGGCTTCACCAAGTTAACTCAGAAGCCTAGAAAACTACACTTGGTTTACAATTTCTAATGGGTTTTGGAGGTTTGGTCAGCTTACGAAGAGGTGTGGTGTATGGTGACACTTGAACAGGTACAGAAATCAAAGTTGAAATCTCTTTCAAAGGAGATGAGAAAGTCTAGAGAAAACATGAGAAAGAACTACTAAATTTTTAGATTGGCTCAGCAGCCTCACAGAATTTCATCCTGAGTAGACACAGCTTAAATGTCTGCTGTGCTGTGACCAAAATAAATAAATAAATAAATAAATAAATAAATAAATTAAAATAAAAATTGGGATGTTTAGGTCAGAGTGCTTGTTGACCTTTGACTTATTCACATGGAAATGAAAAACAGCATCAGTCTCAAAATGATGAGGATACCTCTGTGTAGCCAAGAAATGTAGCACCTGTCAGTCTACCTTGTTAATCAGACTGTATCAGAAAAGTATATTCCTCTGCTAGACAGAAAAGGGGACATATATTTAGAAAAAGAAGTCTTAACAGATTTTATCTTTTTTTTTTTTGGTTTATTGAAATTTTGGAAATTTACATAAAATATGCACAATTCGAATACAAATTTAAGTATATTTCCTCATTAATTTTCTCTCACTTATTTTTCTTTGCTGTTAAGAGGATACTTCAGAGATTAAATTAGATTCCATTTGGTTTGGTTACAAAGTTCTAAATTTGGAGTCCATTTGCATTACTCAGTTGTGTAGGCAATAAACAGAAAAAGTAGTTTGCCCTTTTAGGAATTTCTCTGCTTTCAGGTACCTTTCTTTTCATTGTGTATAGAGGGATCCTAGATTTCTTACTTTGGCACTTTGCTTAAATGTCTAACATTAGTTGAGATACATGTAGACTTTTGTATTCATCCTGTGTTTTGACTACCAATTATATGGTTATTAAGATCATCTCTTTGAGATACACCTGTCACTTCTCCTTTAATTACATCCTCTGGTAATCATTTAAAAAAAATATTAAAGTTGTGTTAATAGATACATATACTCATGGATAAGTAGACTTGGATACACTTACAGTATCTTTTTTTATATAATCATGTTTTTACAGAACGTAGAAGAGCTATTGAACACTGTTGTGGACTGAAATGCAGATATATAATCTCAAGAGAGATTTTATGTATTTTTACAATACAAGTAAAATGTAGTTTTTTGAAACAAAGGATAGGAAAGTAAGCCTCGATCCAGGTTATTGGGCATATGAAAAAGACTAGAGATCTAAAATATTTACATACTCCAGTATGTTTACAGAGCTTGTATATAACGTTGGCAAATAACAGGACACAAAGGTAGATATCCAGTACTTAACTTGAGTAGCACATATTAGTCTATTATCTAGATTCTTACACAGTTTTTGTGTCTTCTGTGTTGTGGGCTTGAATGCTTGGTCCTTTCGGTAGGATCAGGCCTAGAGGAATGGTACTATGGTCTCTAAATAGTGCAGATGGAAAGTTAGGAACCTCAGAAAAGGAAATCACAGCACACAGTCCTGGTATGATAAAAAAAAGAAACAAACAAACAAACAAACAAAAAAACACCACAGAATAAAGTACTGAAAATAGGCCTATGCATTATGTTAGAACTTTTTTTGAAAGTTTGTTAGGACATTGACATATGGTGTTGCTTTCCTCTCATTTTTACCCAAGAGCACAGTAAGAATCTTCTGCCCAGCTGAAAGGAGTCTTGTAAAACAGCTCAATTAAGTTGTCCTCCTTTTCAAAGAATAGCTAAATATTCATTGAAACCAAAAGAGCACAAGTCTGCAGTGCTCTGAGCCTGGGCACTGCCTTGGGAAGGGAAAAGTTTGTCCTTTTAGTTCTCCTAGAGACAAACATCACATGAATTATTAAGTCATTATTAAGTGAGTGTCTCAGTTCTTAGGCTAGTCAACTGTGCTCATGTTTGCTTGATTCCTCTGAACCCATAAATATTTAATCCTCCCACAAAATATTGTGACACTATCACACTTGTCTCTTTGATTTCTTTTCCTAAGTAGCCCACATATGGCTGGCTAGGGCATTCTCCTATGCTATTAGGCTCTTGCATCTCCTAAGTATCTGCTTCCCCAAATCAAGCTCTTTTATTACTAGAATAGCAATTAAAAAAATTGGATTTTATGCTATTTTTTGGTTGATTAAGGTAAAATTCTGTTTTCCCTGTTAAAATTGTGCGAACCACAAATGTATAAGCAAAATCAATGCAGAAATTTCTCCCTTTCCCTGACAAAGTTTGCCACTGTACTGAAAGGAAAAAAGATGTTTTATTTTGATCTTTAACACAAAGACAGGGGTATTTTGGTACTCAACAATGAAGCTTTTATTTCTGCTTATGATTGATTATAGATTAAATAGAAGAAAGTAAATCTTTACTAATTCCTCTACTATTCAGATTTTATGACCTCTTCTCATGACAAACTCTCCTAGTTCTAATTGTTTTGTGACGATTGTATCCATGGAAATCTGATAGTAACTTAGCATTCAGAAAAGCTCAGGTTTTTTGTGTTGTTTTTTTTTNTATATATATGGATTTACAGAAGTGCAAAATTTTGTCAGTGAATGGTTGTTGCAGCACCATCATTGTTTCTATTCAGTAGCTGTCAGTTCAATTCAATTTCATTTCTTCTCTGCCTTTCAAATTCCTTGTCAGGCACGTTTAGAAGTTCCTATTCCATGTAAAGTTTTACAGTTGTCATTAACTCTTCCAGACTTTTTTACATTATTGAGGGAATTAATTGGAACATCTATGGTTCTCTGATGAGGCACAACCACTTCTCAGTGATGTGTGGAAAGGAAACTACTATAAATTCTCATTACAGAAAAATACTTTATAATACATCTGAGAAAAAATAATCTGGAACATAGTTCTGCAACAGAAATTGACAGACTCTCTATTGGTTTCAATGGGCTTTCAATCAGATGCAAAGATAAAATCTACAGCATAATTGCAAGGGGAGCTAGGACTTCATCAGAAGTGCCACTGTTATTGCTGTGAGTTGTGAGAATGTCTTTATATCATTATAAATCTAGGGGAAGGAGTGAAATAGAAAGAAATATAAGATGGGAAGAAATCTAATGAGGGAAGAAAATCAGAAATAAAAAAAAAACGCCATGAGGGTTTCCTGGTGCTATCTTTGAGTCCTGTAAGAAGAGGGAATATGAATAGTAATTGTTTTGTGACATGACTGGACTGATAATATATGAAATATCTAATCTTTCTGCTATTTTCATACTGAAAGATGGAAATAATTTTTAATAAAAACATTGAAGGCATGAGTGTGAAACTACTTCAAAAGGCTGAAGTATAGATGCTACCTAGATAGTTTATTTGCTGTAGAAAGTGAAATGGCTACTAGGAATCAGTTAGGTAACTCCCTATGGATTGAAAATTTCATGGGTCCCATGAACCAGAAAAGAGCAAAGGTCAGAGAGACCCAAAATTAATTACTAAGGAAGACTGTAGAACGTGCTGTTCAATATGGCTGTTCAAAAACAAAGGACCTGCTGATGTGAGTTAAGTCTAGTGCTCTAGAAAGGATGAGGACATCACGTCATGAGCATAACTAGACTGAACTTGAGCTGCCTGAAGAAAGAAAAACTTTCATGGATGAAGCCTGTCATGGTTTTGTGATTTTTGGTTTTCGGTATTCCACATCATAACATCATGTAGTGAACTGGGAGTTAAAGTGTTAATACTCTACTTCCAGGTACCTGTCCCTGTACGTCACAGAGGTCATAGGACCTCCCTCCCAGCGGTCCCTTCCTTCAGCTGGCTTATACGCAGGCGTGTGCGTTTTCAGGTTTGCTCGGAAACTCTCTCTCTCTCCTATTTTATTTGATTTATTAGTCTCAATTTCAATTAGATTGTATTATATCATAGTTAGTAAAATAAGTTTTCCTCCTTAGATCATTGCCCCTGCTGTTTTTTTACTTTCCCTTTCCCTTCCCCTTTTCGGGGGGGGGGNATTCTACAATTCTACAAATATCTTATAGAGCATGGAAGGCAAACCAAAAGCACACAAAGATTGCAAACCCTATTAAAGAAACTTAAGTAATTATTTTAGCCATGAGCCTATTCCCTCAAACAGTCCGTCCAGCCACTTCTTAAAAGGATCAGACTTTTTTCTTATCTTCTGCGTATGTTCTTGCATCCATCGCAGCCTCCTTTGTACAGATCACTCCCATTTTCAATAAAGGGAGAAAGAAAGACTCGCAGAACTACAGCCTAGCAAGCCTGACTTCTGTGCCTGGGAAGGTTATGGAATAGATCCTCCTGGAAGAGATGTTAAGGCACGTGACTGGTGAGGAGGTGATCCGAAATGGCTTCAACAAGGTTGGATTGTACCTGACCAATTTGATCTATGATGGAGTGATGACATCATTAGACAAAGGAGGAACAAATGATGCCACCTACCTGGTCTTCTGCAAGGCCTTTGATATAGTCCCACATCACATTGATAACATGATCACAGTGAAAGGATTGTGTTCAGTGGCATTATGTCCAGGTGTGGGATGGTGATGAACAGTGTCCTCCAGAGGTCCATCTTGGGACCAGAGCTCTTTAACATCTCTGTCAATGACCTGGCTAGCAGGACTGAGTGCACCCTCAGTAAGTTTGCTGATAACACTAAGCTGAGTGGTGCAGTTGATAGAACAGAAGGAATGCCATCCCAAGGGACCTGGACAAGATTGAAAAGTGGGCCATGTGAACCTAATGAGATTCAGCAAGACCAAGTGCAAGGTGTTGCACTTATGTCAGAAAATCCCAGGTACAGACTGGGAGAAAAAACTCATTAAGAGCAGTCCTGCTGAGTAGGACTCATGCATTCTGGTGGATAAAAAGATTGACATGAGTCAACAATTTGTACTTTGCACCTGGAAAGCCAACTGTTATCCTGGTCTGCATGAAAAGGAAAGTGGCTAGCAGGACAAAGAAAGGTGACTGTTCCCCTCCACTGTGCCCTTGTGAGGACCTCTCTTTGAGTACTGCATCCAGGTCTGGGGCCCCAACACACAGAAAGATGTGGAGTTGTTGAATCAAGTCCAGAAGAGGGCCAGAAGATGGTAAGAGGGCTGGAGCATCTCTCCTACAAAGACAGGCTGAGGGAGTTGGGCTGCTTGTTCAGCCTGAAGAGGAGAAAGTTCTGGGAAGTCCTCATTGTGGCCCTTCAGTACTTAAAGGGAGTTCATAAGCAGGAGGGAGAGTGACTTTTTACAGGAACTGACAGTGACAGGAGAAAGGGGAATAAAAGAATGGAGATTCAGAAAAGCCAGCAGGGGGAAATTTTTTCTCGGAAGGTGGTGAGGCACTGAAAGACATTGCCCAGAGAAACTGTGGATGCTCTGTCTCTGGAAATGTTCCAGGACGGGTTGGATGGGGCCCTGGGCTGCATGATCTAGTGAATGGCAGCCCTGCTCGTGGCAGGGTGGTTGAAACTGGATGGTCTTTAAGGTACCTTCCAATCCAAGAGATTCTATGGTTCTATGATCTTTAAGGTCATTTTATGATTCTATGATTCTGAGAGTTGTTTTCCTGAAAATATGTTCCCCTTTGCCATTCTTTTCAACTGTCTTAATAAATTATTTCTGCTTACAAACTTACAGAGGTCTTCTCTCTGAGCATATTCTCCTCTGGCACAGACACTGTGGTGGTGAGGTCTCTCAGCCTCTTGGTTAAGGTAGGCACTGAAATAGAGACCTTGTTCCCCAGGGAGCATGCACTGCTTTCCATACTTCACAGAATTTAGCTCTACATTATAATGAACTCAAAAAACTAATTTCTCAGTTCCATCTTTAGCTGCTCAGACAAATAGATGCTATTAAGCTACATTTTTTTTTTTAATGACATTGCATTGATCTTCATGAGAAATAAATGTTTGATCTAGTTCTCTCTGGAGTTATTTATGAGACTAAACTCATCATTTAAATAATGGTTTTGAGCACACAGTTGTTTGGCTTTCCTCATTCTTGCTACGAATATGGATATATTTACTTTGCAATGAAATATACATTGCAAACAAATTATCCAACAAAAAACAGAATTCCAAGGAGAGTAGAAATTAAGATTATATGATTACCGATGAAACACTAATATGTTGTTGTTGATTAAACAGTCAGATAATTCATAGTAAGTTCCTATTTTTCCAGAATTCATAATTTTAATGCAGTATAATACTAATATGGTAGAGCATTACGTATCTGTGGACTACATACATATTTCTAAAAAAATAAGCTTTGAAGCAAGAGATCTTAAAGGCAAGAGAATGTCAACGGTTTACGGGCTGGTTCGGCCTGGTTCCGTGACTAGCAGGGCAGAAGGATTTCGCAAAATCCGCACCTCCGGAAAAGGGAAACAGGGGACCCCAAAATAATTACAAACAGTGGCAACGATCTGAGGAGAAACAAACTAATTTACTAAATATAGTATTGGAATGCAAGATAACACACTATAATACAATATAATTAGAATTGAAGCTAATAAATCAAATATAATGAGAGAGATTGTCCGAAAGCTGGATAGGCCTCACCATAATGCTGAGGTGAGATGCGCAGTCTGGTCGAGCAGCAGGGAGAGAGACTGACAAAGAAGAGCCCGGTCAGATGACCTACCAAGGCCTTATATCTGTTCCCCCTGAGCAGAAATGATAACAACACAGCTAACAGGCTTCTGGGGAACGTAGTAGTTGTTCTCTTCGGGGACAGGTACCCGGAACACTTTAACTCCCAGTGCACTACATGATGTTATGATGTGGAATACTGATAACCAAAAATCATAAAGCCATGACAGAGAAATAATTCAGGTTTCATTTTATTAAGACTGTATCAACTCAGTTATACTAATTTTATATTATTTTAATTGTATAATTTACTTTAATAATTTTAGATGTGTTCTAAATGGTATTTGTATATAATAGAAAATGTATTAATGTAATAATCTTTCAACACAAAATTAGAGAAAATGTAGGATGAGTAAGCACCAAAATCACCATTGACTCAGTCAAATTTATAGATACTGAGGTGTGTATGAAATTTTAGAATATGTATTTGCATTATGTACAGTGGTGGGAAAAATGAATCGTGTAGACTTACACATTCTGTTAAAAGAAAAAGGAAAACAGAAAAATCTTCACACAAGCGGTGCAATTGTGTCAATTAGAATCTAGAATTCTATTTTTTGAATGTCCTTACTACTTGCTGTTTTGATTATGCAGTATGTTTACTTTTACATAAACTCTTAATATTGATAGCATCAAGAGATACCATCAGTTTAGAGAGAATCTTAGTTTTTAGATTATCATTGTTGAATAAAATATATATTTTATACACTAGAAAATATGGCTTATTTATCCATATATTTAAGAAAAGAAAAATAACTGCAGATATTTTATACGTTTTTCCTTTAATGGTCACTCTTAGTCTGTGAGATTTACATGGTCAGTGGAACCTTTGAGATGACGTGGAATTTGAACTTTAAAAGCTACTAGCAGCCGAAAACAGTCTTCTGAAAAATTTAGTTGGAATGTCAAGTATTGGCTTTTGTTGTGATATGAAATACCATTTTTTTATTAATTCTTCTTTTCCCTCTAAACTTTTCACCCTATTTTCTGGTATTTGGAAGTTACTGTTTACACTTCTACTATATATAAAATTCTGAGAATACAGTTTTCCCTTGAAGTAATTTTTGAGGGCAATAGCATATGCACTTACTTAAACTCAGAGGTCTAGATTTGTCCATGCAAAGCTCTGTTAATTAATGATACCAGATGGGTGAGATAGTACTTCAGTAAAAAGAGTATGGGTAGTAGAGGATTTGTGTGACTTCAGCAAATGCTAAGCACTCTTCAGGAGTATGGCAGGAGAATATCCCAAACGTTGTGGTGTATATAGTTGATTGCCATGGTTTTGTAATTTTGCTATTGGTATTCCACATCATGACATCATGTGGAGCACAGGTAATTATAGAGTTAATACTCCCATTCCATGGACTGACAACTTTCCAGATACGTGGTTCTCAAAAGAGAAGAACAACTACATGTACCAGGGGACCTCACGGTCAGAGAGGAAGATATGTCATGGAAGTCACAGGATCTCACTCTCGGACAGGAGCTTGCTCTTCTCTCTCGCTCGCTGCCTGGCAGAGTGTGTGGGTGTGCTTCCAAGCCGTGCGCCTTCAGTTCAAAGTAGGCTTTTCGGTTTTGGAAAACTCTCTCTCTCTTATTTTATTTGATTTATTAGCCTCAATTTCAATTAGATTGTATTATATNGAATTCACAGAACCTGTTTAAGCCAGTGCAGTATTAGCTGAGTCCACTATTTAATTAATTGTTTCATAATAAATGGCCCCCTTGTTTACAGTAATATTTTAGTTCCAATTTATCTTCACAATCTAAAAAAGTGTTTAATTGCTTTAATGATATTAGCTGTCTCAGCCTGTATTACAACTCTGGACATAATTACCCTCTTTTAAGGTAATTTATAGACCTCATTAACACTCTTGCCTCTCTGCTGTGATTAAAAATCTCCTAAGAATTGAAATCTCTCTGAACTGTTAGAGAATTATTTTGATTTATTGTTCACCATTGTTGAAAGGAGCACAAAGCTGATTTATTATGGCTGATCTCTGCTGAGGTGACTAGAATTGGACTGGGGAAGAGAAACATAGGAGCTCATGGTGAAGCACTTTACTTTTCTCCATCACAGATCTGCAGTTTAATATGTGTCTTGTCATTTGCTTCCACAGGAGCATGAAGAAATCTCTGGTGAATAAAAACTATAGCAATAACTACCTTGAAGAGTCTCTCCTCTGCCAAATAGAAAGCAGTTATACTTTGATATTGGAAATGAACTTTCCTGACAATGACCTTAAAGGACTCAGCAAGATGGTATTAATATGATTTTTATACACAGAGCACTTTCAGTCATCTGAAACCTTGGAGCTGTTGCTTAGAAAAAGGTTGTTGTTTACATACCATTTACTATTTGCTTGTTTGTAGAACGGAAATTTAAAAATGCTGCAAGGAAACTGATGGAATAGGTAAAAAACAAAGCCTTATAAAATCTGGGCTCTTTTGCTATCTTTATATTGTCCTTTCAATATTTATGTAATTCTGAACATTTTACAGAATGATCACTTGTCAAAACCAAACAAAAATAAAGCCAAGAAACTTAGTATTAATTTACTGAAATCTGCACATCTAGTGAGGCTCCTATCCTGTCCATTCAGCATACATGAAGTTTGTGAAATAAACAAGAAAGCAGGACCACCAGCTCTACTTTGAGATAGAGGTGGCATGCGCTCTGCTTAGACGGAACATGTACAAGTCTGTGGAGCCCAAAGACACGCATCCTTGAGTCCTGAAGGAACTGGATGATGTAGTTGCCAAGCCATTCTCTGTCATATTCGAAAAGTCATGGCTGTTAGGTGAAGTATTCAGTGACTGGAAAAAGGGGAACATGTTGTCGTGATCGTTCTGTTCAGGCTGTATTAACCCTTTGCGAGACTGATCAATTACCTGATCAGGGCCAAGAACTGCATAAGACACCAATATGATGTGCAGAAAAATGGCGTTTAATCACACGTGGCATTCGTTTAAATACTTTCTTGCTGTACTTCGTCTACACCCCTAAAGGTGTATTGTCCAATTACTGAGCCGGGGGGGCACTATCCCGTGACATCCCGTAGCCTCGCTGTCGCCTAATACATTTCCCTCTCCCCCAAGCTCAATAAAGCATTGTCCCGTTACAGCGCGAACGCAATTTTACACACATCTAAATCCATCTATCTAAGCCCTATACTAGTTACAATATTTCGTGAATTCTATGATACCCTAAATGTCTATCAAAAGCAGTGTATATCGTGCATTGCAAACAATTCTACAATTCTACAAATATCTTATAGAGCATGGAAGGCAAACCAAAAGCACACAAAGATTGCAAACCCTATTAAAGAAACTTAAGTAATTATTTTAGCCATGAGCCTATTCCCTCAAACAGTCCGTCCAGCCACTTCTTAAAAGGATCAGACTTTTTTCTTATCTTCTGCGTATGTTCTTGCATCCATCGCAGCCTCCTATGTACAGATCACTCCCATTTTCAATAAAGGGAGAAAGAAAGACTCGCAGAACTACAGCCTAGCAAGCCTGACTTCTGTGCCTGGGAAGGTTATGGAATAGATCCTCCTGGAAGAGATGTTAAGGCACGTGACTGGTGAGGAGGTGATCCGAAATGGCTTCAACAAGGTTGGATTGTACCTGACCAATTTGATCTATGATGGAGTGATGACATCATTAGACAAAGGAGGAACAAATGATGCCACCTACCTGGTCTTCTGCAAGGCCTTTGATATAGTCCCACATCACATTGATAACATGATCACAGTGAAAGGATTGTGTTCAGTGGCATTATGTCCAGGTGTGGGATGGTGATGAACAGTGTCCTCCAGAGGTCCATCTTGGGACCAGAGCTCTTTAACATCTCTGTCAATGACCTGGCTAGCAGGACTGAGTGCACCCTCAGTAAGTTTGCTGATAACACTAAGCTGAGTGGTGCAGTTGATAGAACAGAAGGAATGCCATCCCAAGGGACCTGGACAAGATTGAAAAGTGGGCCATGTGAACCTAATGAGATTCAGCAAGACCAAGTGCAAGGTGTTGCACTTATGTCAGAAAATCCCAGGTACAGACTGGGAGAAAAAACTCATTAAGAGCAGTCCTGCTGAGTAGGACTCATGCATTCTGGTGGATAAAAAGATTGACATGAGTCAACAATTTGTACTTTGCACCTGGAAAGCCAACTGTTATCCTGGTCTGCATGAAAAGGAAAGTGGCTAGCAGGACAAAGAAAGGTGACTGTTCCCCTCCACTGTGCCCTTGTGAGGACCTCTCTTTGAGTACTGCATCCAGGTCTGGGGCCCCAACACACAGAAAGATGTGGAGTTGTTGAATCAAGTCCAGAAGAGGGCCAGAAGATGGTAAGAGGGCTGGAGCATCTCTCCTACAAAGACAGGCTGAGGGAGTTGGGCTGCTTGTTCAGCCTGAAGAGGAGAAAGTTCTGGGAAGTCCTCATTGTGGCCCTTCAGTACTTAAAGGGAGTTCATAAGCAGGAGGGAGAGTGACTTTTTACAGGAACTGACAGTGACAGGAGAAAGGGGAATAAAAGAATGGAGATTCAGAAAAGCCAGCAGGGGGAAATTTTTTCTCGGAAGGTGGTGAGGCACTGAAAGACATTGCCCAGAGAAACTGTGGATGCTCTGTCTCTGGAAATGTTCCAGGACGGGTTGGATGGGGCCCTGGGCTGCATGATCTAGTGAATGGCAGCCCTGCTCGTGGCAGGGTGGTTGAAACTGGATGGTCTTTAAGGTACCTTCCAATCCAAGAGATTCTATGGTTCTATGATCTTTAAGGTCATTTTATGATTCTATGATTCTGAGAGTTGTTTTCCTGAAAATATGTTCCCCTTTGCCATTCTTTTCAACTGTCTTAATAAATTATTTCTGCTTACAAACTTACAGAGGTCTTCTCTCTGAGCATATTCTCCTCTGGCACAGACACTGTGGTGGTGAGGTCTCTCAGCCTCTTGGTTAAGGTAGGCACTGAAATAGAGACCTTGTTCCCCAGGGAGCATGCACTGCTTTCCATACTTCACAGAATTTAGCTCTACATTATAATGAACTCAAAAAACTAATTTCTCAGTTCCATCTTTAGCTGCTCAGACAAATAGATGCTATTAAGCTACATTTTTTTTTTTAATGACATTGCATTGATCTTCATGAGAAATAAATGTTTGATCTAGTTCTCTCTGGAGTTATTTATGAGACTAAACTCATCATTTAAATAATGGTTTTGAGCACACAGTTGTTTGGCTTTCCTCATTCTTGCTACGAATATGGATATATTTACTTTGCAATGAAATATACATTGCAAACAAATTATCCAACAAAAAACAGAATTCCAAGGAGAGTAGAAATTAAGATTATATGATTACCGATGAAACACTAATATGTTGTTGTTGATTAAACAGTCAGATAATTCATAGTAAGTTCCTATTTTTCCAGAATTCATAATTTTAATGCAGTATAATACTAATATGGTAGAGCATTACGTATCTGTGGACTACATACATATTTCTAAAAAAATAAGCTTTGAAGCAAGAGATCTTAAAGGCAAGAGAATGTCAACGGTTTACGGGCTGGTTCGGCCTGGTTCCGTGACTAGCAGGGCAGAAGGATTTCGCAAAATCCGCACCTCCGGAAAAGGGAAACAGGGGACCCCAAAATAATTACAAACAGTGGCAACGATCTGAGGAGAAACAAACTAATTTACTAAATATAGTATTGGAATGCAAGATAACACACTATAATACAATATAATTAGAATTGAAGCTAATAAATCAAATATAATGAGAGAGATTGTCCGAAAGCTGGATAGGCCTCACCATAATGCTGAGGTGAGATGCGCAGTCTGGTCGAGCAGCAGGGAGAGAGACTGACAAAGAAGAGCCCGGTCAGATGACCTACCAAGGCCTTATATCTGTTCCCCCTGAGCAGAAATGATAACAACACAGCTAACAGGCTTCTGGGGAACGTAGTAGTTGTTCTCTTCGGGGACAGGTACCCGGAACACTTTAACTCCCAGTGCACTACATGATGTTATGATGTGGAATACTGATAACCAAAAATCATAAAGCCATGACAGAGAAATAATTCAGGTTTCATTTTATTAAGACTGTATCAACTCAGTTATACTAATTTTATATTATTTTAATTGTATAATTTACTTTAATAATTTTAGATGTGTTCTAAATGGTATTTGTATATAATAGAAAATGTATTAATGTAATAATCTTTCAACACAAAATTAGAGAAAATGTAGGATGAGTAAGCACCAAAATCACCATTGACTCAGTCAAATTTATAGATACTGAGGTGTGTATGAAATTTTAGAATATGTATTTGCATTATGTACAGTGGTGGGAAAAATGAATCGTGTAGACTTACACATTCTGTTAAAAGAAAAAGGAAAACAGAAAAATCTTCACACAAGCGGTGCAATTGTGTCAATTAGAATCTAGAATTCTATTTTTTGAATGTCCTTACTACTTGCTGTTTTGATTATGCAGTATGTTTACTTTTACATAAACTCTTAATATTGATAGCATCAAGAGATACCATCAGTTTAGAGAGAATCTTAGTTTTTAGATTATCATTGTTGAATAAAATATATATTTTATACACTAGAAAATATGGCTTATTTATCCATATATTTAAGAAAAGAAAAATAACTGCAGATATTTTATACGTTTTTCCTTTAATGGTCACTCTTAGTCTGTGAGATTTACATGGTCAGTGGAACCTTTGAGATGACGTGGAATTTGAACTTTAAAAGCTACTAGCAGCCGAAAACAGTCTTCTGAAAAATTTAGTTGGAATGTCAAGTATTGGCTTTTGTTGTGATATGAAATACCATTTTTTTATTAATTCTTCTTTTCCCTCTAAACTTTTCACCCTATTTTCTGGTATTTGGAAGTTACTGTTTACACTTCTACTATATATAAAATTCTGAGAATACAGTTTTCCCTTGAAGTAATTTTTGAGGGCAATAGCATATGCACTTACTTAAACTCAGAGGTCTAGATTTGTCCATGCAAAGCTCTGTTAATTAATGATACCAGATGGGTGAGATAGTACTTCAGTAAAAAGAGTATGGGTAGTAGAGGATTTGTGTGACTTCAGCAAATGCTAAGCACTCTTCAGGAGTATGGCAGGAGAATATCCCAAACGTTGTGGTGTATATAGTTGATTGCCATGGTTTTGTAATTTTGCTATTGGTATTCCACATCATGACATCATGTGGAGCACAGGTAATTATAGAGTTAATACTCCCATTCCATGGACTGACAACTTTCCAGATACGTGGTTCTCAAAAGAGAAGAACAACTACATGTACCAGGGGACCTCACGGTCAGAGAGGAAGATATGTCATGGAAGTCACAGGATCTCACTCTCGGACAGGAGCTTGCTCTTCTCTCTCGCTCGCTGCCTGGCAGAGTGTGTGGGTGTGCTTCCAAGCCGTGCGCCTTCAGTTCAAAGTAGGCTTTTCGGTTTTGGAAAACTCTCTCTCTCTTATTTTATTTGATTTATTAGCCTCAATTTCAATTAGATTGTATTATATTGTGTTATCTTGCATTCCGATATCATAGTTAGTAAAATAAGTTTTCCTCCTTAGATCGTTGCCGCTGTTCTTTTTTTTTTTTTTTTGAGCCCAGCTCCCATCCCCCTACCCTTCCCTTTTTCCCTTTCCATTTTTTGGGGCCAGGGGGCCCACGGGCCTGCTGCCCCCCTGTCACAGGCATAGATTTATCTAGATAACTCCGTGACATTGATTTCAGAAGGCTTTTGTGTAAGGAGCTTCTGAAAGGGAATGTGGGGGAAAAAAAAAAAAAAAAGGATATATGTTTATATATGTTATAGGAAAAAAGGGGATGTACATATCTTTCTGAACTTCATTATTCTGTTATTGGGCTCACATTCTCTAATTTATCTTGTCATTCAACACTGTAATCAGCTGAAATTTATAAATTCTTCAAAGGTCACCATAAACCAATAGAAAGGAAATGGTAAAAATGAAAGAAAAACATGGCTTTGAATGACTTTAAAATATTTAGCTTTATCAGGCAGAAGAATATGTCAAGCCATGATCAGAATGTACGTTCTTTTTTTGCTGTTGACTTTGTCAGATTAATCTGTACTTCTTCAGGTTAACACAGGAATATTTTATATTCTAAGCATATAGTGTTGTTAACTTCACCTACTTTTCAAATATGTTTGATTTATCTTGTAAATAGTCTGTTTGCAAATAAGTACGTGTAAATGTGTGCATTAATGCGATCAGAACTTTGAACAGGGCAAGCAAAGTAGCAAGATCAACAAGTTACAATTATATCCCAAAGATATTAGTACTTTATTTTTTTTTTGTTTTCAGTTGTTTGGGGGGTTTTTTTGTTCAAAACTACTTTCCCTTTTTTCTTCTCTCTTTTTAAAGGGTATTTTTAATTTGACAAATCTAGTTACTCTAGATTTGTTTTGGTAAAATTAATAAACATGCAATAGCACACAATAACACAGTTGTGATTAAAGTTTTTATGTCATATCAGCATCTGAGAATACAGCATTCTACAGAATTCACAAAGCATAATGTTAGATTTAAACAAAAAAAAAAGGAAAAAAGTGGAAGAAGAAAAAAGTGACTTAATTAGAAGAATATCAAATTAGGAACTTTATTCTGGCCGTTTTCAAAGAATGTATTCATACAACTACTTGTTTCAGCTTTCAGAAGGGGTGTTTTCTATTTGCAACATGATAAGCACTTTTTATCTGCTTTATGTTCCTGCCAAAAGCAGTGC
Source organism: Pavo muticus (assembly GCA_016647715.1). NCBI lineage: Eukaryota > Metazoa > Chordata > Aves > Galliformes > Phasianidae > Pavo > Pavo muticus. The sequence continues at coordinate 42,314 of JACDJE010000680.1, read as the reverse complement.
GGATGACATAAGCAGCAGTTTATATGAGAACAGCTTTAGAAACTGTCACCTTTCTCATCTCCTAAAGATTATTCTTTGCCTTCTCCCTTAATAGGAACACTCTAACAATTGTCTTTTCTTCCTTTACATTTGAGGAACAGATAAAGGTAAAATAGATGAAGACTCACAAAAAAGATGTATGTGGAAAAAGAGTAATTCAAACCATAAGACTCTCGAGACTGGGAAATATAAATAATAGACAAAGATCTTCTGGATTGGGTGGGCTAACCTTGGCTGGTTGCCAGGTGTCCACACAGGCACTCTCTCTCTCTCCTTCCTCAACAGGACAGGAGAAGAAAATAAATGGAAGAAGCCAATGAGTCAAGATAAGGATAGGAAAAGACTCACCAATTACCATTACTGGCAAAAAAGACTCAGCTTGAGAAACAATAATTCAATTTGTTACCAATTAATAATAGAGTAGGACAATGAGAAATAACAATAAATCAAACAAAACAAACCACCTTCCCTCCAGCTGCCCCCTTCTTCCAGGGCTTAACTTTACTCCTTCAGTCCTGACTCCTCTAACTCCTCCCCTAGAAGTGGTGCAGAAGAAAATATTGAGACTCTCAGTTCAGATAGTTAAGGTGGCTTTCTCTGTCATATGGGTGGGAAAGCATTCTCTTTCTCAGATTGCTGTAGCCAGTTAGAACCATTCTCAGTTTCCACCAATTCTAAAAATACCAGCAACATCTTTGCGTTCTTAATTGTTTCATTATTACAGACCTTTGTTTTCTATATATATATATATATATATGGATTTACAGAAGTGCAAAATTTTGTCAGTGAATGGTTGTTGCAGCACCATCATTGTTTCTATTCAGTAGCTGTCAGTTCAATTCAATTT
>JACDJE010000680.1:16065-40111 GCA_016647715.1 Pavo muticus | reverse complement strand
GGGGGGGGGGGTCGGGGAGGGGGCCCAAGGGCCTACTGCCCCTGTCACGGGCATAGATTGGTCCGGATAACCCCGTTGTTGTAGTAGGCGATAACGGGGTATTGGGTTGTGATGCGATAGGGACTCCCCCGCTCTATGAATAATGTATGATGCATGCTTGAAGGACATAGATGACATACATAGAAGATATGTAGAGTATATAGGCTGCCTTTTCCTTGCAATAAACACCTTTTTGCCATTCACCCTCTTGGTGTGGACGTGCTCTTTCGGCCCGGACGTGCTGTGCATGCTGCGCCCGTATATGAGCAAGACTCACGAAAGGCAACAACTGGTGCCCCGTGTGAGAACATTTGCTCGAGGCCATACCGAGTGACACGGTGCCTCCTACCCGCGGGCGCGGATACCTGGGTAGAGGGTCCTGCGGAAGAGATATTGGCCGGCCGGCATCGTTCCTGACTTCTCGTTCGTGTTTTCACGTGCGCGCTGGTTGATCCGCAGCCAGCCCCTCCCTCCGTGACATGGAGCAGATTATTAAGGTAATTATTCAGTTCTGTAAGGACTATTGTGCCAAGCAGTCCCCTTCTAGGAAGGAGATTGCGGCTCTTTTATCCCGGTTGCAGTGGGAGGGGGAAGTGGGGTCTCCCGATGATGTTCTCGATTCCCACAATTGGGATCGGATTACTGCCGCCCTCGCGCGGCGAACGATGTGCGTGCAGAAAGGCGCCAAACTTAAGACCTGGGGTCTCATTTTAGGGGCTCTAAAAGCCGCGCGGGAGGAGGGCAAAATAACAGCACGCGCCAGGGCTTTCCTGGGGCTCGATGGGGAGGCAACCCAGGTAGCGGAGGGGTCGGGGGATCCGGAGAGTGGCGGGTCTGGAGTTTATTCCAGGGCTCGAGACGCGGATAACCCGCCGAGGCAGGATGATAAGATGGCGCCCAGCGATCCAACTACGCCCCGCAGGAGTGAACAGGAAGAGGAAGCTGTTGAAAAAGGGTTCCCCCCCCCCATCAGCCTGCAACAGCCACCGCTCCGTCGGCTCCACCCCCGCACGCCCCTCCTCGGCGGCCTTTGTATCCTTCTCTGCACAACCCAGGGGGAGGAGAGAGTTGCAACAGTGTCTCTCCCCTGCAGCTGGCGGGGGGGGCGGAGTGCGGCTGCCCCCCTCTAGCCTGTTTGTGCGATAGAGGTGGGGTCTTGGGCAATAAGGGTGGGGATAAGGGAGGAGGTGGGCAAGCTGGTGGGCGTGACCATCCCACTACCGACTGGGCGGGGATAAGGAATGCACTAGAGGAAAGAGGTCTGCGGGCTGGGACTGCTGCACTTCCGTTTATTGTTGGGGAGGACGGACCGGAGTGGGTCCCATTAGACCCGAAGGGAGTCACACGCCTGATAGAGGCGGTGGAGAAGAAAGGGCTGAGATCACCCCTGACTTTGAATGCGCTGGAAGCGCTAACAGAGCAAGGCCCTATGCTCCCTTATGATATCAAGAACCTTATGCGTATGGTGCTTAAACCTGTCCAATATACCCTCTGGAGAGAGGAGTGGTCGGCTCAGCTTAGACGGGTGGTAGCATCTGCCCAGGGCGACCCGGGACACCCTGTGCATGGCACAGATATGCAGAGGCTCATGGGGTCAGCGGCAGGTATGGCCACCCCCCGTGCTCAGCTTGCCCACTTACGCCCAGGGGAGTTGTTGGCAGCCACTGACGCGGCCGCGTCGGCGTTTAGAAAGTTCACTCGGAACGCTGAGCCGTCCACCCCTTGGACGGAGATCACTCAGGGTCCTACCGAGTCATTTCAAGAGTTTGCAGATAGACTGATTAAGGCAGTAGAGAGTTTGGACCTACCACGAGCTGTCCACGGCCCTGTTATCTTGGACTGCCTGTATCAGAAGTCGCACGACGACGTTAAAGGCTTGCTCCGAGCTGCCCCCGAAAAGTTTCACTCCCCGTCCGAGGCCATCAAGTATGTCTTAGACAAGCAGAAAGCAGCCCCCATGGCGGTGGTGGTGCAAGCGCTGCAGCAGAATGATCAGCAACAGCGGGGTGCTTGTTTCCGTTGTGGCCAGTTTGGGCATATTAAGGCTCAGTGCAAGAATAGGGCCAGGGAGAAATGTCAGTGGTGCGGAAAGGAGGGCCACTCATCCCGGCAGTGTAGGAGTCTCAAGCACCAGCTGTCGGGAAACGAAAAGGGGAGGGATCGGTCGGCCCAGAGCCCCTCCCGCTTCCCGTTGGTAGGGCTGACCCCACCCCTCAAGTTTCTCACACAGGATGGGCCCCATTAGGGGACCTATCAGACGCCGCTCCCTCTGTGGTGCTGACCCTGGATTGTTGAGACCGGCCTTTGGTTAGAGTTATGATTTCCTATGCAGGGGAATTACCCCTGGATTTCCAAGGCCCACAATCCATCCTTGTGACCGCGCTGGTAGACTCAGGGGCGGACGTTACGGTCGTTTCAGAGAGTGATTGGCCTGGAGGGTGGCCGGTCGGACCCCCGCAGCTTGTTAGCGGGGTTGGAGGGACCCTCCCCACTAGTAGATCTATGGGGGAGGTAGAGATTACGGTGCTTAATAGGGACGGATCATTGGAGAAATCCACCCTGTTGGTTCCGTTGGTGGGGAAAGTGCCGGGTACCCTGTTGGGGCGAGACTTTCTGAACAGTGTGGGCGCCCGTATTACAAATTTATAATAAGGGCCACTGTCTGCCAGCTTTCTGAAAGCCATGCCATCCCTTTGAGATGGAGACGGGAAGCGCATCCCGTCTGGGTGGATCAGTGGCCCCTTCCGCTAGAAAAACTTGATGCGCTTCATAAGCTTATTCTGCAAGAACTCCAGCTAGGCCATATAGAGCCCTCGCTTAGTCAATGGAACACGCCTATTTTTGTCATCAAGAAACGTTCGGGTGCCTTTCGTTTGTTGCACGATCTACGTGCAGTTAACGCTCAGTTGGTTCCCTTTGGTATAGTGCAGCAGGGTGCACCGATGCTGTCCGCCATTCCGAAGCAATGGCAGATAGCGATCATTGATCTCAAAGATTGCTTCTTTTCAATTCCGTTAGCAGCGGTGGACAGGGAGGCTTTCACTTTCTCGCTTCCTTCCGTCAATAACCTTCAACCCGTACAGAGGTTCCAATGGCGTGTGCTTCTGCAGGGTATGGCATGCTCCCCCACGATCTGTCAGATAGTGGTTGACAGAGTGCTGAAACCTGTTCGTATCGAATTTCCGGATTTCATAGTCGTGCATTATATGGACAATCTCCTGTTAGCAGCTCCTTCTGACAAAGGCGTTCAGGCCTTAGAGATGAAAGCAGTAGCCACATTGACCCAGGCAGGTTTCACTATCTATCTCCTCACAGAAAATTCAACGAGGGCCCGGATCCGTGTATCTCGGGTATAAATTCGGGCCTGAGATAGTGCACCCTGTTGGGTTGGAGATTGCTCCCCATATATGTACGCTGTGGGATGTCCAGAAATTTGTTGGCGCCCTTCAATGGGTTAGGGGGGCGTTAGGCATTCCTCCTAGGCTGATGAAACCTTTCTATGACCAGCTGAAGGGGAGCGACCCGCAGGAACCCCGTGAGCTTACCCCGGAGATGGCTGAGGCCTGGAAGGAGATTTCCCAGGCCTGCATGGGTAATGCACTCGCGCGGTACGAGCCTCAAGATGATCTAGAGGTGGCGGTGTGCCGCTGTGAGGCAGGAGCAGCAGGCGTTATAGGGCACAGCCTAGGAGGGAAACCTCGACCATTATGGTGGTTGTTCTCCGTACAACCGACACGGGCTTTTACATCTTGGCTAGAGGTTATGGCTCTCCTCTTAAGGAAGCTTCAGTTGCTAGCCTGAAGGGTCTTCGGACGTGAGCCTCAAGTTGTGTATTTACCACGCGCTTATCGCGATGTGCAGCCTATTCTGGAAGAGCTTCTTATACCACTCTATGATTATAGAGGCGCGTCGATCAAGTACTCTGAAGACTTACCTGTTTTCGATTTGGCAAAACCCCTCCGGGTTACCTTGCGTGTACGCGTCTGTTGAAGTCCGGGAGTTATCCGGTTTGCATTGCTCATACGGGCGCAGAATGCGCAGCACGCCTGGGCCGAAAGAGCATGTCCACACCAAGAGTGTGAATGGCAAAAGGGGCGTTTATTGCAAGAAAAAGGCAGCTTATATACTCTACATATCTCTACATATCTTCTGTGTACGTCATCTATGTCCTTCAAGCATGCATCATATCAGACTCATAGAGCGGGGGAGAGGTCCTATCGCGTCACATCCCGATACCCCGTTATCGCCTACTACAACATCGCCACACGTCGCCACTAGAGGGCCCCACTCTTTTCACAGACGCATCCTCCGCGACACACCAGGGAGCAGTAGTATGGCAGTCTGGCTCTTCATGGGAGTTGGAAATCTTTAGTGATCCTACTGTCAGCGTTCAGTTGCTTGAAGTTAGGGCAGTCGCACGAGCCATGCAGTTGTGGCCGACGCTTTCATGTAATGTTGTCACCGATTCGGCTTTCGCGGCACGCTTAGCGATCCACATGGGTACAGAAGGATCGGCAAACACTGAGGCTTCCTCCATTCTGGAAGAGGCCTTAGCGATGCGTTCCGCCCCAGTAGCCATACTGCACGTCAGGAGTCATTCAGAAGTGCCTGGGTTTTTCACGACGGGCAATGCCAAGGCCAATGAGGTAGCGGGCACACGGGTCTTTACTTTGCAACAAGCTCGTGACCTCCATGCCACCCCTCACGTAGGTGCACGTGCGTTGGCCAGGACATGTTCAATTCCTCTGTCTGTTGCACGCAATGTTGTTCAGGCATGTCCCTACTGTAATTCCGCACCTGTTATAGGGGCTGGAGTTAACCCCCGTGGTCTCGGACCATTACAAATTTGGCAAACAGATTTCACTTGGGAACCCCGTTTGTCCCCCCCACCCTTGGCTTGCCGTCATGGTGGATACTTCCTCCACTGTCATCGTAGCCACGCAGCATGCTAAGTCTAACTCGTCCGCGGCGCAATGTCATTGGGCCGCTGCTATTGCTGTGATGGGTTTGCCCACTCAGATCAAGACCGATAATGGGTCTTGCTTCATCTCACGCTCGACCCAAGAATGGCTGGCGTTGTGGGGGATTTCTCATAACACAGGCATCCCTGGCAACTCCCAAGGGCAAGCGATTGTGGAGCGTGCTAACTGCCTCCTCAAGGACAAGATACGCCTCCTTGGGGAGGGGGAAGGTTATAGGGGAAAAATCCCTATCGGTAAGCAGGCGGAGATTTTAGCAAAGGCCCTTTACGCATTGAATGACTTCGAACGCGGAGACTGCAACCGAACTCCTGTACAAAAACATTGGCAGCCTAAGATCTTAAGTGAGGGGCCTCCGGTCAAAGTGAAAACAGAGAGTGGAGTGTGGGAGGCGGGCTGGAGGATATTGGTATGGGGAAGGGATTATGCTGCCATTAAGCATGAACCCACGGAACAGGTGGTATGGGTTCCATCTAGGAAAGTTAAACCGGATCTGAGTAATCAAAAGGAACACAGCAGTTCATAACCTTCTTTTGCAGCGTCTCCTCTTGGGGAAGCCCCGGGAACAACCGACACCCACGCCTCCAACATCTGCACCACCAAGGAGGCCAGAAGACAAGGAACCTCTCCTCACGGCGAGAATGATTATTTTTCTCTTAAATTGTATGATAGTCTTGTTATCAGTAATGTACGCACCGGGGGTTGGAGGTGTTCGCCTTATTCAACAACCCACAAATGTCTGGGTCACCTGGGCTAATAAGACGGGAAGGCAAGATTTTTGCCTGAGTATGCAATCTGCATCCTCCCCTTTCCACACATGCCTTATCGGGGTTCCCCTAAATTATAGCACAGATGATGTCTGGTTCCACGGCTATGTGCTCAACGCAATGGCCTGCGAGAGAAGGTATACATCCGCGGCCAACATGTCGGCTTGTTTGATAGAAAGTCTGAATCTTACGTTGCCCTGGAACCCCCCTGAGTTGCAATTGATGGGCTCCGAAGGCATCGGAAATGACACTTACAAGGATGCCACCATGCCAAACGGAACCCGTGGGCCTAACCGAATACGTATCCATTCAGCGGAAACCTGCTTGGCTTTTGCGGGGTTCGCAGCGTCCGGATTGCTGTCGGACCCAACCGTCCAATGGCACCTCTTGACCGAAGCAGGTCCGTATTGGAGGGGAGGCTCCAGTGGGGATTTCACCCTCGTAAACCCTAGGGATTCAAAAACATTTTCTTGGGGGGGAAAATATTGTGGATATAGATTTGATATCACCTCCGGGGACTTCAGTAGCACAAAGACTCCGCAGTATGGGTACGGATATCCGTATCGATTCACCGGGGAAAACAGAACAGAAAAATTATGGGTGAATGACACGGCTAGAGCATTACCCCCAGGTATTTTCCTGATTTGTGGGGACCGTGCATGGCAAGGGATACTGAGAAATCCCGTGGGAGGTCCCTGTTATTTGGGAAGATTAACTATATTATCACCTAATATCACAGCATGGGTGACGTTGACAAAGGCCTCCCGATCCCGACATACAAGAGAACTACGCACTCTCAAACCGGAATGTAAGGATAACGTGGAATTATGGGGACCTACCGCCAGGATTTTTGCATCATTCTTTGCTCCAGGAGTAGCGGCCGCGCAGGCCTTAAAGGAAATCGAGAGGCTGGCCTGCTGGTCAGTAACACAGGCCAATATGACCTCTCGGTTCTTGAGCGACTTGCTCATGGATGTGGAGAGCGTACGACACGCAGTACTCCAGAACAGAGCAGCTATTGACTTCTTGCTGCTGGCTCAAGGACACGGGTGTGAGGATATAGAAGGCATGTGCTGTTTCAACTTGAGTGATCACAGTGAGTCGCTTCACAAGAAGTTGGAGTGGATGAAGGACCACACCCAGAAGATTGGAGTTGAGAGCGACCCTTTCGGCACATGGCTTCGAGGGATCTTTGGGAATTGGGGATCTTGGCTCATTCAGCTGATAAAGGGACTAGCATTAGTAGCTTTAGTGATTTTTGTGATAATGCTCTGTGCTCCATGCTTTATAGGATGCTCTCAGAATTGCTTGCAACGCATGATGGACACTGCTTTTGATAGACGTCTAGAATATCATAGGCTTCGCGAGAGATTGTAACAAGAGTAGGTTTAGAATAGGGTAATTGCGTTCACGTTGTAATGGGACAAGGCTTTGTCGAGCATAGGGAGGGGGAGATGTTGTAGTAGGCGATAACGGGATATCGGGTTGTGACGCGATAGGGACTTCCCTACTCTATGAATAATGTATGATGCATGCTTGAAGGACATAGATGACGTACATAGAAGATATGTAGAGTATATAGGCTGCCTTTTCCTTGCAATAAACGCCTTTTTGCCATTCACCCTCTTGGTGTGGACGTGCTCTTTCGGCCCGGACGTGCTGCGCATGCTGCGCCCGTATATGAGCAAGACTCACGAAAGGCAACACCCCGTGACAGTTTTTGGTGGAGAATGCGGACAAAAGCTGCTTTTTAGCTTTTTAGAATGAATCTCTCTCTCTGCTTTTGGAGAGCTTCATTAGCTGTTAGCTTCGTTGGGAAAGTTTATCTCTCTCACATGTGCTCATGGAAAACTTGACCTTGAAAAGTCCAGGCGGACTGCCAGTATTCTGGGATATTTGTAAACTTTAAGCACTGTTATCTTGCTTCTATTTTTAAAAAAAAGAGAGGCAGAGACTGCAAAAGCATTGCTACTTTAACCTTAAGGAAGTTTGGGCAGTCTGCCGCACTCTGGACATTGTACAGTGTCTTTTGTTTTTTTTTTTTCCCCTCCATTTTAGCAGCTATCAGCTATGAATCCTCTCTCTATTGTAGGGGCACTGTTTAAGGGATTAAATGCGATCATGTTCTTTGCAAATTACTGGCCAATTATTAACGTCATGATTTCTTGTTGAGGAATTCTGTTCATATATAACCAAATAAGGGCCCTGATGGAGACACCTGCCTGGCACTTATATGCAATGTGGTATAATTTGAATTTTGACACTTGCATCCCAGATGGGATAGCTAATTTCACAAACACCACGATGTTCAAACCGGTTTCCAGGCTTTCCTCTCAGTTCATCACACGTTTTTCGAGTGCCGAGCTAGTGATCATGCTCGTGGGCACACTCATGTGCATGATATAAATTCCCCTGAATGTATTCTTATACATTTGTGTTATGCGGAAGGAATCTCCTCCAAAACCAGAGAATGCTGACTGGCAGGGAATATGGAGAGGTTTAGGAAAAATCTTAGAAGCATGGGGACCCACAATGTCATGGGATTTCACTCTTGAACACCTGTGGGATCCCGAGAAACTAAGTCAGTATACGAGTCAGGGACAGTGCGGCTCGCACAAATCTAAGGAGGTACAACTTATTTGGGGCTTGGCTTGTGCTTACCGCGCCCTATATAATACTATTCTGGAGAGAGAGAGTTTCCAAACTGAGGTTCAAGCAAAAGAGGGAAATCCCCGAGTCAAATCGGATCAATCACAGGAGACGCCAGTAACAATGTCAGTTGCCCCTGTGGAAGGCAAGAAATGGAAACGAGTGTCCTCGCGTCTAGAATGGAAAAAGGAAGAAGCGGAGGATCTTCCTCTTCTAGAAAGGTAAGAGGAAGATCCAGGTGAGGGGTCCTCCTCAGAACCACCAGTATCAAGAAAGGCAAAAGAAAAAACTAAGAGACATGAAGAAGAGTGATGAAGAGGAGGTCTCCATTACTGTTCGTCGACCTCTGAAGTTGACTGAAATCCAAGGCTCAAGAAAGGAGTTTACACAGCAACCAAATGAAACTCTTGTTTCCTGGTTGTTTCGCTGTTGGGACAAAGGGGCCAATAGCTTGTCTCTAGATGGTAATGAAGCTCGCCAACCAGGAGGTATCGCCAGGGATGCAGCTATTGACAGAAGGATTAGTAGATGTTGGGATGGGGCTACCACCCTCTGGGAACGACTGTTAATAGCCGTGAAGGAAAGGTATCCCTATAAAGACAGTTTGAAGCCTGTGATAATACAGTGGGATACAGTCGAAAAAGGTATCCAGTATTTAAGGGAAATAGCCGTGGTGGAAATGTTGTATAACCCTAATTTTGTTCCTAACGATCCACGCCATGACCATAATCCTGAGAGAGTGAGGACGACGCCTGAAATATGGCGGCAACTCACAATAACAGCACCAGTCAGATATGCCAGTACACTAGCATCAATGTTTAACAGATACAAGGACCAACAGAGAAGACCCTTAGTTTTCGAATTGATTCTTACACTCCAAAACTATGAACAACTGCTACCTCCAACTCACGCTTTGATTTCTGCCATCTCACAAGTAACAGAACAACTGAATAAAGTGCAAGAGCAAGTGTCTCTATTGATTAATCGCGACAAACCTGTAGTAGTATCAGAAACGCCTGATGAAGATCAGGATAATCCAAGGAGTCTAATGAAGAAGCTGTTCCAACTAATGAAAATCCAACTAATTAAAGATGTTGAACCCTCCATCGCACCTGTATCAACAAAAATATCAGCTATTAAAGGCAAATGTTTCCTGGCTCAAGTAAGGAATACTACACCGCGTACTGCCTTGCGGCGTTACCTACGTGACCATGGAGAAGACATGAGGAAATGGCATAACCAAGCTACTCCTGTACTACAAGCACGGGTGAGAGAATCATAAAACAGATTAATTGCTAGTGCAGTTGCTCCAGTTTCCACAGGTAATGAACAGAGGGGCCCTACCCTCAGTCGGGGGGGAAAGGGAACCAGGCCGAACCAGCCCGTAAACCGTCGACAAGAGTTTATTGGACTGTGTGGATTCAATGGCCTGGCACATCAGAACCACAGAAATATAAGGCATTGGTGGATACCGAGGCACAGTGCACTCTAATGCCCTCGAGTTATGAAGGGACAGAATCAATCCATATTTCTGGAGTGACTGGGGGCTCTCAAGAATTGACTGTGTTGGAGGCCGAAATAAGCCTCACTGGTAAAGACTGGCAAAAACATCCTACTGTGACTGGCCCAGGGGCTCCATGCATACTTGGTATTGATTACCTCAGAAGGGGGCATTTCAAGGATCCTAAGGGGTATCGATGGGCCTTTGGAATAGCTGCTGTGGACACAGTGTTAAGCAGCTCTCGGCTTTGCCTGGCCTGTCAGAAGATCCGTCTGCTGTGGGGTTGCTATAAATGAAAAAGCAACAAGTAACCATCGCCACAAAAACGGTGCATAGACAACAGTACTGCACGAATAGGGATTCCTTACTCCCCATTCACAAGCTAATTCGTCAGCTAGAGAGCCAGGGAGTGATAAGCAGTCCCATATGGCCAGTGCGTAAAGCCAGTGGAGAATGGAGGCTGATGGTAGACTACTGTGGCCTGAATGAAGTCACACCCCCACTGAGTGCTGCTGTACCAGACATGTTAGAACTCCAGTATGAACTGGAGTCAAAAACAGCCAAATGGTTTGCCACTACTGACATTGCTAACGCCTTCTTTTCCATCCCTTTGGCCATGGAATGTAGGCCACAGTTTGCTTTCACCTGGAGGGGTGTTCAGTATACTTGGAGCCGTTTGCCCCAGGGGTGGAAACAAAGTTTAACCATTTGCCATGGGTTGATCCAAACTGTATTGGAGCAGGGCGGTGCTCCCGAGCACCTGCAGTACATTGATGATATCGTTGTGTGGGACAATACAGCAGAAGAAGTTTTCACGAAAGGAGAGCGAATAATCCAAATTCTTCTGCAAGCTGGTTTTGCTATTAAGCGAAGCAAAGTGAAAGGACCTGCCCCGGAAATTCAGTTCCTAGGTATAAAATGGCAAGATGGGCATTGTCGCATTCCAGCAGAGGTGATTGACAAAATCATTGCTATGTCTCCACCCACGAGCAAGGGAGAGACACAGTCTTTTCTGGGCGTAGTTGGCCTTTGGAAAATGCATGTTCCGAACTATAGCCTCATTGTAAGCCCCCTTTATCAGGTGACGCGGAAGAAGAATGATTTTACATGGGGCCCTGAGCAGCAGCAGGCTTTTGAACAGATTAAACAGGAGATAGCCCATGCTGTGGCCCTGGGGCCAGTACGGACGGGACAGGATGTGAAGAACATCCTTTACACCGCTGCTGGAGAGAAAGGTCCCACTTGGAGTCTGTGGCAAAGAGCGTCAGGAGAGACCCGGGGCCGACCCCTGGGATTCTGGAGTCGAGCATACAGGGGGTCGGAAGAGGGCTACATTCCAAATGAAGAGGAGATCTTAGCTGCATATGAGGGGGTTCGGGCTGCTTCCGAAGTAATTGGTACTGAAACGCAGCTCCTTCTAGCACCTCAACTGCCAGTGCTGAACTGGATGTTTAAAGGAAAGGTTCCCTCCACCCATCATGCAACTGATGCCACTTGGAGTAAGTGGATTGCGCTGATTTCACAACTAGCTCGGATGGGGAACCTCAGCTGTCCAGGAATCTCAGAGGTGATCATGGACTGGCCTGAAGGTAAAAAGTTTGGAACATCACCAGGAGAAGAGGTATCGCATGCTAAAGAAGCCCCACCATACAATGAACTTCCCGAAAATGAAAAGAAATATGCCCTGTTCACAGATGGATCGTGTTGTGTTGTGGGGAAGCATATGTCACGGGCATAGATTGATCCGGATAACCCCGTGACAAAGCCACAATGTTTGATGACTTTTTCTTTTAGTATTATTCTAATATAAACAAAATGCTGAAGAAGTACTTTAAGTCCTTGCAGAAAAAAAATTGTTCTTTATGCTTTTCAGCTGCCACTCAGGAAATGAAAATAAGTGAATCTCAGTAGGCACAGAAATGCAGGATAGTTGCCAAGCTGAGCTGCAGGAGGTTGATCCAGATGGTGGAATTAAAGCTCATTTCCAAGCTCCTTTTGTTCATCTTACCTCTTTAGTTTTCACTTACTGAGCTCAGCAGGTGTTTCTCTTTTTTTCTTCACTAACATTACTTCATGCACTGTCATCACTTTGTAACAAGCTAAAGTCTGGCAGGTAGGAAGTTTTGGGAGCTTCATATGTTGGGCAAGAGATGGTAGAGACAGTATTTGGTATTGGCTTTAGGAGTGCCTGCACACCACTTTGTCAGTGGATAGTGTTAATTTTCATCATAGAAGCTTGTATGATTACTCAACCTCATTACAGCCTTCCAGTACCTAAAGGGAGCCTACAAACTGGAGGGGAGTCAACTCTTTACAAGGGTAGATAATGGCAGGACAAGGGAAAATGGTCTTAAGTTGAGGGAAGGAAGATTTAGATTGGATATCAGGGGGAAGTTCTTTAAAGAGAGAGTGGTGAGGTGCTGGAGGAGGCTGCCCAGAGATGTTGTGGATGCTCCATCCCTGGTGGTGTTCAAGGCCAGGTTGGATGGGGCCCTGGACAGCCTGGTCTAGTATTAGATATGGAGGTTTGCGGCCCTGCCTGAGGCAGGGAGGTTGGAGCTTGATGAACCTTGAGGTCCCTTCCAACCTGAGCCATTCTATGACTCTGTGATTCTGTGATTCTATGATTCTATGATGCTGTGTTTTGGATTTTTAGTGAAAATACTGATGATAACACACCAGTGATTGCAGAGCAGTATTTACACAGCACCAAGGGCTTTTCTGCTTCTTGTGCTGTTTTTCCAGTGAGGAGGCTGGGAGTGCACAAGGAGCTGGGAGGGGACATAGGCAGAACAGATGACTTAAACAGGCCAGAGGAGTTTCCTATAACGTGTGGTGTCATACTCAGCGATAATAGCTGGAGTAAAAGAGAAAGAGATTGGAGTGATAGCAGTTGTCTTCCCACTAAACTGTTACGTGCAGTGAGTCCTTCTTACCTGGAAGTGGCTGAACATCTGCCTGTTGACTGGAAGTGACAAATTAATCCCTTGTTTTGTTTTGCTTGCACGTGCAGCTTTTGCTTTACCTATTTTTATACCTCTCTTTATTTCAACCGATGAGTTCTCATACTTTTATCTTTCTGGTTCTCTCTCCTGTCTCATCTGGTGAGAGAGAGTTTAACTGCCTGTAGGGATTAAACCACAATAATCAGATATTTTGGATCATTTGTTACTATTTCTATGATGATATCTGATTGGAATATGCTTAATCTTGCCTTAACATTGCCTTCTCATAAGGAAAATATCTTTTTCATCTGTAAAGCCTGATGTCTTCCCTCAAGTCCAAGTTTCTGTTTCTAGTGCTGTACCCAGGGCAGTTATGGCAGCTGTGCACAGATTCTAAGACAAATCCATGACTATGTGATTGAGTTCATGTTTCTTTTACAACTGATTGATACATATGCCACATTAATTTAGTAATGAAAATACTTTTCTAAAAGACTTTTCTTCTAGACTAATTTTTCTGTTCACTTAGGGATATTTTTGAACTGTTACTGTAAAGTTATCCATTGACATTAACAGCTATCAATGTTTTTGTTTTCTTGACAGAGAAGCATAAATAATGAAATAACTAACTGCCATCACTAAAATCAATATAGATGAAGGTAAAGAAAGTGGAAATCTCTTTCTTATGCTCATAACTCAGAATGTTTTCTAGCCGCAGAATTTTTCTCTTTTTATTTTTTTTCTAGGAGAACTGAGTATTTTAAAATCTGAATTTTGGTCTGAAAGGAAAAGGCCATGAAAGCAACTTTGAAAATATAACTGTAAGAAGGTATAGAGATATTTTCCATCAGTTTGCTGATGATATGAAATAAGTGATAACCCAAATTTATCTTATTAAATTGATGATTTGAAAAGCTAATGATGACAAACTAAATGCCAGTGGCACTTCTAATTGCACTACTTACTGACTGTTCTAGCAAAAACATCCATCAATGACAATTACTCCAGCTGCCTCCTATTCTTCCCAAGCATCAGACTTCCCACCTCTCTCTTATTCTGACATCAGTAACTCCAGCACACTTCTGACAGTTCTGTGACAAAAAAAGAAAACATAGCCTAGTGATGGGTATTAGCCTTGCACCATTGTTTATTTCAAGCTAAAATAGCCTGACATCACGTAAATGTGTATAAAGTCAGTTGAAATTAATTGTCTCTCCTTTAGTGTAATAGAATCTGAATAAGTTCCCGAAGAGTAAAAAAAACGGGTCCACAGGAACTAAGGGTAAAGATAGTTAGAGTTAGTTTACAGAAGGAATTGAAAGATGAGAAAAGGGCCCCACAGGAACTGAGGATAGAGATAGTTAGAGACAGTTTACAGAAGCAAATATGTAGAGGTTGTTAGAAGAATGGGGATTGCAGCAGCTAGGACTAGGACAATGAGGGGGATGGAGGACATAAAGATAAGAGTTTGAGAACAGCCCGAGGATGTCCGGTGAGGAGGTGATAAGATGTCCATAGGGCAAGCTAGAACTGGTTTGGGGGCTGCCCCTCCCACAGGGTCAGAAGTTTACAGCGAGGAAGACTACGAGCCTTCGCGAGGAAGACAATGAGCCTTCATCCCACGACCACCAGGAGGAGACCCCCACTGCTCACGGTGCATGCACAAGGGGGAGGGGTAGCATGCTAATGGGTTCTCGGGCATGTAATGAATATGTATACGAATTCTGGGAAAAGTATTGATTATGTATTAGTTCGGCCTATATCTGTACCAAGCTTTTGCCCTACGGTGTGCAAGTTAGGTGGAGCTATCCCCCTTGCACCAGGGTGTATGCGCATCACTAATAAACATACCTGCTCTATATCCTTATTCAGGCTATAGGGTTTGATTTCCGCACGTCATTCCAAGAAAAGTATGTTTAGAGCTTCGGATACGTATTCTTCAGGGTATTATTATGGAAGAATCTCTATGCCAGATCTCTTTTTCTGCTCAGCTATTTCATTTAAATTTTAAAAGAACTTTTAAAATATGTTTACTATTCTGCCTTCCAATTCATAACTCGTATATGAGTATTGAACATCCATTTTGATGTCAGAGATGAAAGATTCATCTTGAAATACTTTAAGAAATGCCCGAGATTTTTTCATAGTGAAGGCAAAATCTTAGCACTCTCACATGTACATTTTCCATTTTGACTTATAATATACTTAACATTCTTTCTGCTTCTATGAGACCAATACAAAAGTATTATTCATTTTATTTTCTCTGTCATTCTTGCTCTTCTTCCAATAAGTTCAAACAGCAAAAATGTGCTACATTCTCTGTGTAAGCATTAATATTTCCTTTCCTGTCAGGGAAACCTTGTAGGTGGATACAGTAACAAGTTTAACCTCTCTTGATAAAGTCTGCTTTGTTATGTTTTTTAATAATTTTATATAACCTTTAGAAATATCTTAGCGCAAATACATTGTGTGCACCTTTAGGAAGAGCAGAAGAGAATATATAGCAGAACAATAGCATCCTTTATATGATGTGACATTTTCAACAGGTAATTATTCATAAGAGTTTCAAAAAAGCAGAATGAATAACCTCATAATTATTCCTAAGTTTGCATATTTTTTGTATAATATTTTATCTTACATTTCTGCTGCAAGTTATTGTAATTGTTTACAAACTTTGTAATTTGCTGTGTTACTCAGGTGTTTGCCACCAATACAACATAATACATGCAATCTGCTCAAGATACAAAGTTAGAAAAAGTGCAGACACTTAAAGTGATAAATAGTCATTCAAATGTTCTCTTATGAAGAAATAATATAGATATTAGCAGTAGAAATGTGAGGAGCTTAGTGTAATGGATAACATTATAATGTATCCTGCCTAACACCTAAAAGCTAGGATCTTAATTCTTCATCTCAGATTTGGTGCCTGTGTTTGCTCTACAGGAGCTGACTCTGCTAAGTGATTCTCAGAACATCATGATTATATGATGTTACAGCTTTTTGCCTGCCTGAGGAGACTGAGAGGGACATAACTCTGTGGCTTCAACATGAACAGTAGAGGGGCTTGTGATCTGCTTTCCTGGAACAATGCTGCCTGCAGGTCACGGTCCACTAGTGCTTTAAATTCACTATGCAGAGATGTGGGCATAGATCTGACAGAACCAAAGATGATACCATTTTGTGGTGAAGCTACAGTGGGATGAATAAGGAGCTTCTCAACAAAAGCACAGCCTGCACATCGAGGATGTGACTGGCTAACTACCTCCCTTTAAAGGAGAGGTGTGCTGTCAAAATTGTCACTTGTTTCATTGCTGGCTCAAGCCTCAGTGTCACGGTGAGATTGCTTAGCACTGTGTAGCACCACAGTGAGACTGAAAAATTGACTTAATCCCAGCACTGAACAGAATCGACTTTATCCTGTAATCTAGCAGCTTATTTGTGAATAATTACTGATGTGCAGTAACTGAAATGCTAGTTCAGCAAGGTATTTAAGAATGCACTTTTTTTTGAGCTGGTCCCAGTGGCAAGTGCTTAAAAGCCCTGTGTAATAGGGCCTCAAGGACAGCCATGGTTTTTGTTGGGCTTGATAAAGTACATTCCTAAGTCTCTTTTTAAGTGTACTTGAGTTTTAAAAGAGACAAGTGATTTAAAATCCATCCATAAAGCAAGCAAACAAATAAATAAAATGAAGGAAAGGAAAAGGAAATATTTTAACAGTGAGAATCAGTAACATTAATTCAAACTCATGTGAGCTTTGTTGGAGGCTCTGTCCTTCAGGAAGTAGTTTTTGAGTAGTTTTAGAGTATATTACAATTATTGAAGGCCATTTAGCCTTAAAATAATCTATTTACTTTAAATATATTTACAATATATGCTAAGTTGATTCAGTGAATGCAGGGTTCCCTCAACAACATTCTGAAAGTGAACAGCAATAGTGAGTTGTAGTAGTATGGGGTTTTACTGTTTTAAAGATGCATATTTCAAAACTGGGAATAGCTTCATGTGATACAGATGCAGTGCTTTCCTCTCCTTGTCCTTGTTGAGGAATGACCAAGGTGCTCAAGCAAACAAGATGAATTTTCACAAATTATTGTCAAATATTATAAGGTAAACTGAAATTGTAAGTTTATCTTCACGTGCCTTTCCCAATGAATTCCTTCTTGCTTTTGAATTAGATCCTCTGTTCTACCTTGTAAGCTGTAATCTGTTACTTTATTCTCAATGTGTATGTGGCATTTGAACCATATTTCCACCATCTGTATTAGTTATGTTACACAGCTCCCCATGGTTCTTCAGCCAAGTGGTGCAGAAAGTTCACTGCCTTCATGCTTAAAGTCCATGCCCTTCAAGGTAGATCACATTCTTATTCAATATTGCGAGAGTACTCCATGGATTGAGAATTGTCTTCTCATTTTTTCTATGTAAACAGTATAAGCCCTGAGAGTATGAGACTTCCAGCTTAACTGAGAAGTCATAAGCCCTATTCAGAGATTTCTAAAAGATATTAACAATCAAAAGTATTCAAATCCATCCTATATCACAATCATACTGTATTTGGAATTGGCATCACTCAAATAAAATACTCTGTTCTGGCCTGAGTTTTTCTGCATTGAAACTGTTGGGTACATGCTTGCAACAGAGCTTGGATATGAAATAATTGACATAGTGGGGACAACTGGAGGACCTAGACCACAAGCTAGCCATTGTACAGGAAGTACATAAATATGATGAGAAGAGGTTCTCCTAGATGAGATTAAGAAAGTGGCATGATCTTTTGATGTGTGATTTGTTTTTGTAGAAGTGAAAAGTATTACACTTTGCGGCTGTTTACTTTTATGTTGCTTTTTTTCTCAAGTCGTACTTAAATGCCTCGGTAGTCACATCTAGTTGCATCTTCCCTCTCAGATATAACTAAATTTGAATAGACTTAATGTAAAAGTTTTAGAAGCCAAACTTGCTTAAATACAGTCAATTTAGACTTTCAAAAGTTCTATTTGATAGAATATAACTGAATGTTATCTATAATGAAAGTGGGAATGCCAGCTCAGAACAATGTGGATACAGTATTCTAAAATGGTAATCTTAAGTGGTAGTAGTCATGTTGTGACTCATTCCTGTTCCATTTTTGTTACATGCAGATGCCTCAGAGGCAGCCTGTGGACAAACTGAGTAAGCACGTCTGGCAGCAGACTGATCTGCCAGGTGTGCAGTGCCCTGCATATTCTGGAGGCAGTGCTCTAGCAGTGCCTGTGCTGTGCTGCAGATTATGTTTGTAAAGCTAATACATCTGCTCTTGAGGGGCTCCTTCTCAGACAGACATTAGTATCCAAAATATAACTGGCTTCAACTACGTCTTAGAAAAATAATTATGGCAGAGGAATTCTGTGAGTAAAGGACTAGACCTGGTCTTAGGTAATAATCTTTCTTTACATCAATTCTTTAAGTCTTGTTCCGTAGCTACTGCTGTTTCTGCTTGTTTGTTTGTTTTTGGATAGAGGACTGCTTTCTATTCTTCTGTGTCATTCAGAACAGTTTTCATATGTAAGCAATTACAGATTTGATGGCACTTTCAATAAATGGATAGAAATATATTTCAACCTATAAATAAGAAGCATTTACAGTCATTAAATAATTTGATATAGAAATACTACTAATTCTTTTAATTTTCTTACGTGTAGAAAGACAGAATCTACTCTTATCTATAGGAAGACAAACTTATTCCAATGGCAACTTCATTTGTTTTAGCAACATCATATACAAGGTCTGTTCTGAAAGTAATGCCTTGTGTTTTATTATATTAGCCCATGATGTCAGAGGTGACTGCTGGTGGTATGGCAGTAGAGGCTGAACCTTCCTGCCAATATTTCATTACATTTTGTTGCCGTGTGACAGATGGAAGCAAAGAGGCAGTCTGACAAAATGGCATCTGACATGGAAGTGCATATGAAGTGAAGATGTGTATCTGAATTCCTCCATGCAGAAAAATTTGCACCCCATGACATTCACTGATGCTTGCTGAACGTTTAAGGAGACCAAACAGTGAATGTGAGCACAGTGAGGCAGTAGGTGGTGCATTTCAGCAGTGACGACAGAGACATGAAAGACAAGCCACATTCCAGATGGCCATTAACATTTGTGCCAGCATTCCATACAGGCTCTTGTTCATTGCTGGTGAAAATGCATAGCTAATGGCGGTGACTGTGTTGAAAATAGCTGGGAATTTGCTGCATCAAATAGTGCTATTGTGCTCTTTTTATCTGTTGTGGTTTCCAAGGAAATAGATAGGAGGCATTGCTTTTGAAGTTATCTATGTACAAATTAAATTATTACTTCATTGTAGTACATATCAAGTATCTACAAATAATACACAAGCATTTTATGAATCTCTGCATATATTAGCTTTTAAAGGAGAGACTTCATAGTGACGTATGGGACTGGCAATATAACCAGCAAGGACAGATACTTTTTCAAATTAAATTGCTGGTTAAATAGGATCAAGCAGAGGCTTATTGGCAGTTGAAGCCCTTGATCCACCAAGCGAGAAGATTCCCTTAAGAACTATATCAAACCCCATCTTAAAGGTTTCAAATTGTTATTTGTTTAGAATTTACCAAGACATCACTGTCCAGATAATTCTTTAAATCCAGATTAAATTTATTCATATGCAGCTGCTCATCTCAGGTAAACTCCAGCCTTTCTTAAGTAAAAGCTTACAAAATAAACTCATCTAAAAATTATCTATAGGACATATTGAATACTAGATTATTCTGTGATAAATTGCATGGTGACATATAAATTTAATACATCATGACATCTCACTACATGATATACTAATATTATTATTAATTTAGAAATAGTACTTTTACTGGGCTATGAATACCTGTAAGGCTATTGTAGCACAAATGAAGGCAAAAGCCTTTATTTGAGAAATAGTGGTTATAGGGAAAGATAGAAAAGAGGAATTAACTCACCCCACCCGGCAACAGTCCGGAGAAAAGGACGAGCTAAGGAATGTGACCCTCCCCCGTTCCTACCATCCTGCCGCAGGAGGAGAAGGGCGGGGGAAAAGGGGGACCCGCGCAGACTCAGATTGCATGGGAAGTATCGCGGAGTCAGAAGGGGGGCTCTAACCCCCCCCCCTCCTGCTCACTCCAGGCACTCACAATCTCACATAGCTCACCCATTGGTTCAGGCTGTGACCTCGGAATTCCACTACAGCTATACAAAATGAAAACTTGAAATACAACATATGTTTTTAAGGAAAAAAAAAAAAAAACGTGACTAAGAAAATTGTAAGGGATTCCAGTTTGAAATAGTTTTCTGTAGGAAATTCCAAATTTGTATTTTCACTCTGATTTGGTGTGAAAATTTCACAAAAGTTAATAAGAAGTGCAGAGTACTGCTTAATGGCAAGTAGTAAGAACCGGGAATCCAAAAGCAGTAGTTTTTTTTAACTTCACAGGACTTAGAGCAATTGAATCTATACTACTTGGGATAAATATGACCCAGAGGTTTAGTGCATATTGAAACAAACAAACAAACAACGGAAGAGACATTATTTTATTTCACCAATAGAAAAATATAGGCTCCTTTCAAGATTTCCTGATAATCTGTTTGATAATTTCTACTCACCTACAAAGTATCAGATAAGGCTGGAAAAGATACTTAAACTGTTTATTCCACATAACAGCTTTGTTCTGCATGGACTTACACTTTCAGTACACCTGCCTGGTTTTGTGTCACAAAATAGGACAGGAGGCGTCCATGAATCATAATGGGGTAAAAGCATTAAATAGACACGAATATGAAACTTGTGTTTAATCCCAGTAGAATAATTTTCACGGAATCACAGAATCACCAAGGTTGGAAAAGACCTGCAAGATCATCCAGTCCAACCATCCACCTATCACCAATAGTTCTCACTAAACCATGTCCCTCAACACAGCATCCAAACGTTCCTTGAACACCTCCAGGGTCGGTGACTCCACCACCTCCCTGGGCAGCCCATTCCAGTGCCTGACCACTCTTTCAGAGAAGTAGTATTTCCTAACGTCCAGTATTTCCTAACGTCTAGGAAATTTCCTAACGTCCATTTTAAATGCTTAAGGAATTTTTCTAGAAAAATATAGACTTCAGATGCCTGAGGATTAATCCAGATTGTTGTAGATGGCAACATACTCTAATGTACATATTTATTCTTTGAAACTAACACCTGATTAATAAATCATTTGTGTGAATCTAATTCTGCATTTGAAATCTCATATAATAGTGGTATTACTTTACCCATGTCTAAAAACTGAAGAGATGTATGGTTTGCAAGGAGAATTGCTATTTTTTTAGACCAATCTATTTGTGTGAAAAGAACTACAAAGAAGCTTTTAGACACAGGCTCTTTTTAGGATTTGAAACAAGATAGTTTATTTCAGACTGAAGTAGCAGTGCGGGATGATCTCAGATGGGATGATTCACAAAGCTACCAAATTACTTCTGTTTTATTCTTTACCACTAATGTGCTCTGGAGTTTCTTAGAGACAGGTATATTCTTTAGAAAGTGTGCTAGAAGGATTTTTTTAATTATTATTTCAGGCTTAATGGGAGCTAATAGAACTGCAAGTCTGGATTTGTATTATATAAATCAAGAATGGAGACTCGCACCACTATGTATGGAAGTTTCAACTTTGATCTGATTGAAAAGGTCTCATGTAATAGAAGAGTAGAATCAAGTTATGTAAAATAGATTTAATTAATTCCTAATCAGTAATATAGGAAAAGAACTTTGGAAAGGCAGCAGGTATACATTCAGTTTTCCTGCTGCAGTCTATATTCTTTTAGAAGTTCCAGTCATAAGAGAAGTAGGATAAGCTTTTATTTTTTTTATATTAATGTATTCAAAATCACAGACACAGCTGCTCTTCAATATGCAGAAAATGCTACACAAAACATCTGTGACAAGTAAGAAATAAACTTTCAGGCCACTGTTTAGACATTCATTGTTTTTCTTGTCTGTGCAGGTCAACTGCAGGGGATGTGTCCCCTGGATTTGTATTTAATGGGTAGTTCTGGACTCCAGAATACTTTTTAGAAAATAAAATGCAATTTCTAAGGCTCATTTGAAGACATTGTATCTTTTTCTGAATTACTTTGCTCCTTGTGACTGATTAAATATCTGTGTGTTTTGTCTGATTCTTTCAATAACATTCATACTCAGTGCTCATGACATCATCATTGCTTTCACGGTAATGAAGCATATTGTCACCAGAATTGGTCTGCCAAACAGCCCTAATTGTCCTAAATGCTAGATCTGGGACAATAGCAAGTGAGGATCAGCAGCTGATTGGGAAAAGTAATTTCTAAGTCTACAAAACTGTGATAGTAGTTGATGAAGAACAGAGACAGTCATGAAACTGAAAGGAAATATGAGCAGGCCTTCCAACAGTGCTGCAAGTTTAAAATACCAAGGACTTTGTTTGACAGTTCTTTTTATGCCCAGCTGACAAACGCCTCCTAGGATTGTTATTCCAAGACATATCGTGCTGCTAAACTGTATCTCTGAGAGCCAGGTGAACTTGGTATAATTCACATTAAGAGGTAAACAAATTTTCTATCCAATTAGCTACAGCTTCTCCACATCACTTGCAGTCATACAGAGTGAGGGGAGAACCTGGTTCTGTACATATGAATGGCTATCCCTTTTTAGCCACTGGTCTGGCTTTAAAAGATATTTGCACATACAAACCCTTTTATTTTCCCCTTAGTTACAGGTTTCTATAATAAAATGAATTGGTTAATTTTCCTTTTAGGATTTTTCATTAACTGCCTTTTATCTCTGTAAAATATCTGAGGGCATTAGCATTGAAATGAAGGCCCATCACTGCTTTTCTTTACTAAGTAATATGAGCACTTTCTATTTTTGAAGTAAATTAAAGGTACTGCCAGCTACATTAGATTAGAATGCAGTATAAATATGTGCATATAGGAATTGTTCAGGCTATCTTCTTCAATGACCAACACCAGGTTTGGACCAAACCGTTGACAACTATGAAAGATATAACTGATGTGATTCTCTGCAGCAGTATTTAGAAGAAAAATATTCATATTCGGAAATATAGTTTAGCATACAGAATGACTGTTAGAAGATACAATATTATGCATTACATGAAATATTGTTAGTAGCTATGTCTGTGATGTTGCTGTCTGCTCAGCAGAAACACCTCTGCAAACAGGATTTCAAACTTACTGATCACTTCTTTTTATGAACGAGTGCTCTACTAGCAACTGGAGCAGTTCTAAAAAATCTTTCAAAATTATGACAGGTTTAAAAAGGGTTGCGTTCTTATTCAACTAGAAATTCTGTTTATAGATATGTTTTAGATATCTTTCCTCCTCATTTATTTGAGATAACTTTAATGTGTTGTATATTGCACAGAAAACTACAAACTGTGTTGCATTACCAGGTACTATAAAGGAAAATGTGTTATCAGGGCTGTAGCTCGAAGTGGTGAATTCCAGAGGGCAGTGATGGCCAATATATATGATATACCAGTTTGTTTTAAACTGAGATGTAAATGGTATTTGTAGAGATAAAATATCAAAATAAAAACTGATATACAGTTAATGATACCTTAAGCTTAACTCTCAATATTTAAAGTTACAAGGAAAGTTGTCTGATTAATTGGATAAAATTTTGAGTGAAAGAATGAAAAATTTTACACCAATTTATCTGATAGACAATTAGGCATTCTCTGTTTTTACTTAGGCAAAAAGATATTCAGAGTGGGAAACTGTTTTCTAGGAGGGATTTGTGAAAAAAAAAGAAAGCTTATTTTGAAGATGGAACTTGGCCAGTTTATGAAAATAATTATATAACACAGCTACTTTCCGCAGTAGGATCTGGGTCCTGTTAACCTTTCTAATTCTATGCTACTAATTCTCAGTATTTCATGAATTAAATGTGATACTTCCATAAGTTCCTGTCTTCAGTTCCTCTGCTACAGTCATGGGAGCATGTCTTTTTAGTGGAATACTTTGGTTTTTCTCTGCTCACTCATACTGCTTGATAAGAGTAGCAAGAAAGATACAGACTTCTGAACATCTGGGAATCTCTCTTTCTACGTATTCATGATTGCCCCTGTGCTGGAGCCAGGCAGATTCAGACTCCTACCCAAC
>JACDJE010000680.1:0-15528 GCA_016647715.1 Pavo muticus | reverse complement strand
AAAAAAAAAAAAAAATAAAATAAAAAAAAATACTATGGATATAGGTGTAACTTATATGAGGGCTGCTCCAAAATCACAGAATCAGTACCTCCTGTTTTATTATGTTGGCCTGCAACATCAGAGGCAGATGTTTGTGTGATGTTGGTTCCCACCAGTATTCTGTTCCATTTTGTTGCCATGTGACAGATGGCAGCAGAGGGGCAATCTGACAAAATGTGTCTGACATGGAAGTGTGTATGAGGCAGAGATGCGGGATTTAATTTCTCCATGTGGAAAAATCGGCACCCACTGACATTCATCAACGTTTGATGTTTATGAAGGCCAAACAGTGAATGTGAGCACAGTGAGGTCACATTATTGACAGCCATGCAGATTTTTATGAGGTTGTCATGCCGGATCCTGTTCATCACTGACAGAAATGCACAGATAATGGTGGTGACTATGTTGGAAAATAATTTTTTGTAGCTGAGAATTTGCTCAGTCAAATAGTAATATTGTACTCTTTGTATTTGTTGTAGTTTCCATGAAAACAAATAAGAAGCATTACTTTCAGAGGGATCTACGTACACATATATATTATTAATATATTGTATACAGTATATATAAAATATGTATATAACTATAATACATAATATTTGCATTATGTAACTGATAACAGCTTAAAAAATATGAAAAGTTGTTGCAGGACAGCCTCGGGCTCTCTTGCTGGTGAGGCAAATGAGGTGCGGACTCCTTCGCTGGTGCGGAACAAAAGGCCTTTATTGAAGGTGCTTAGAGCCTTTTATACCTGCACAACACAACAGTTTTCCCATGCAACCAAGACTGGTTACATGTAAGGGTAGGCGCCTTGTGGGTGTTTACGTCTGGCTCAAGTTATTGTTGAGCTTTACCACTCATTAGCAATACAACGACCTTCTTTATCCTACATCTCCCCCTTTTCTATTAATAGAATGAGAAGCGGTTCAGAAACAATTGTAAAAGTAGCAAACTAAAATTAACACACTGAACAAACGATGGGCTCTTTAGAATACAAACAATAGTCCATGTTAACCAATTCCCTACGATTCCAGTTCTTATGATTTCTTGGTGAGGCAGCTTGACAAAAAAAGTGTGACTCGATGGTGAGTGTCCAAACGACTGCTGGAAGTGCAGTGATCACGTTACAGCCGGTGCTGAGACGGCTGGCCGCACCCATTGTGCTGGTACCCATCTCAGACCTGTTCCTGTTAAGACACAAGCATAGCCTCGGCCCCACGTTATCAACGAATAGGGCCCTTCCCATTGATTAGAATTCAGATTTTTTACCATAACCTGTGCTCTTTCCTTGACAGGAGTTTAAGCATTTTGACCAAAGTGCCTTTGAATTGGGGGGCCCTCTGTTGTCCACCGATTTAGAAAATTAAGAACATAACATGCTTTAGCTATTCTTTCCTGAGGGATCATACCTGCACTCCCCCTTTTTTGTTTTTAAAGCAGGAACTAAAGTTCCCACTGCTGAAGATCAAATGGGATGTAAATTGTCTCTGAATCCATGCCATCCAATGCTAACAAACGCTCCCTTCCCCTGCAAATGACCAAAGCTACCATATCAACCCTGGTGGTAACAGTTTTAACAAATTTATGCGGTAGAAATACCCATTCCAAGATTACCAAGGGGTCAGGATCCTCCTTAACCCACTGCGCTAACAGTCCGTAGGGTTGAAAAGGGGAGTTAATAACGAAGAAACTGATAGGATGATTGAGTCTTCTTCAATGTGAGTAAGGAGAGGACAAGATAAGGGTTAACTATTGTATAGGAATGCAGGTAAGCAGGATGTGTGGCCAGATAAGAAAAGAACATCTGGAAACTCTGTTATAACATTACACAAGGAATGGGTCAGGATTGGATTACTTCTGTCAGAGACAATGGGTCTTCCCATGACCATCAAAGGAGACCCCCCACTGCTCATGGCGGGACCATATGTTGATAAGTCGGGAATGTAATGAATATGTATGCGAATTCCACTGANCATATGTTGATAAGTCGGGAATGTAATGAATATGTATGCGAATTCCACTGATTGTGTATTCGTTCGGCCTATATCTGTACCAAGCTTTTGCCTCACATTGGGCAAGATAGGTGGAAATATCCCCCTTGCACCCAGTGTCTGCGCAGCACTGATTAAAACATACCTGCTTCATAATCTAACTTTGGGTTGTGGAGTCTGATTCCGTGAGTCAAATGTGCTGTCTGACGAGTCATTTTTGTGATGACAGTGTGTAATGCAGCTGTGGCTGTAGGTGTTAGATGTCGTGTTGACAGTAAGTCCGGATTCCCCTCGAGTAATTTGAAGAGAGGATGAAGATCTTCTGTAGAGATCCCTATAACGGGTCGCACCCAATTTATGGTCCCTAGTAGTTTTTGCAGATTGTTTAAAGTGTTGATTCTGGCTCCTAAGGTTAAAGCCTGTGGCTGAATTTGAGTTTGAGAAATCCTTCAGCCTAGATATTGCCAAGGTGGCATTTTTTGAACTTTTTCCTGTGCAATTTGCAGTCCTGCCTGAGTTGTTGCTGCTATAATAACCAACACAACTTCAGTCACGGTCACCTCTTTCAGCGTGGCTATCAAAATATCATCCATGTAATGATATATACAAACATCAGGAAATCTCCGGCAAATGGGAGATAGAATGCCAGCAACAAATTGTTGACAGATGGTTGGACTGTTTTTCATTCCCTGGGATAATACTGTCCAATGATATCGGCAATGAGGTTCTTCAGCATTAATAGAGGGGACAGAGAATGTGAATCGTGGTGCATCCTCAGGATACAATGGGATGTTAAAAAAACAGTCCTTTAAGTCTATTACAATAAGTGGCCATGATTGCGGAAGCATAGTTGGAGATGGTAACCCTGGTTGCAATGACCCCATGTCTTCAATAACTGC
Organism: Pavo muticus; assembly: GCA_016647715.1. NCBI lineage: Eukaryota > Metazoa > Chordata > Aves > Galliformes > Phasianidae > Pavo > Pavo muticus. Next base: position 12,602 of record JACDJE010000680.1, on the reverse strand, counting down.
GTTAATTTTTCAGAGATCATGTACCAATCTCCACTTCCCAGATCGCTTCTTAATTACAAAAATAGGGGAATTCCAAGGGCTTGTGGTAGGTACTGTGTGTCCAGCTGCGAGCTGTTCTTCAATAAGGGCATTCATCTGCAGCAGGTTTTCTCGAGGAAGAGTCCACTGATTCACCCACACTGGCTTATCTGTTTTCCACCGCAAATGTGGTATCTGCTGCAAGGCAGTGGCCCCTAAGTAAAATCCGTACCGAGGGAAAGTCCCCATTGTCCCATAGTCTCTTCCCCATAGAGCAACAGGGCTATGCAAAACGTAAGGTTGAACTGAAGCAGTCCTGCCCTCTGGTCCGATAATTTTAACTATTGCCATGCTTTGCTTAGGTAGTGTGTACCCCCCTATACCTGTTAGTGCCGCATGGGGATTTATAAGAGGCCATTGTGGTGGCCAGAGAGTCACAGAATCACAGAATCACAGAATCACAGAATCGTAGGGGTTGGAAGGGACCTCCAGAGATCATCGAGTCCAACCCCCCTGCCAAAGCAGGTTCCCTACACCAGGTCACACAGGTGGGCGTCCAGGCGGGTCTTGAATATCTCCAGAGAAGGAGACTCCACAACCTCCCTGAGCAGCCTGTTCCACTGCTCCGTCACCCTCACCGTAAAGACGTTCTTGCGTACATTTGTGCGGCACTTCCTATGCTCTAGTTTCTGGCTGTTTCCCCTTGTTCTGTCTCCACACACTGCTGAAAAGAGTCTGGCCTCGCCACTTTGCCCCCCACACCTTAGATATTTATAGACCTGGATCAGGTCCCCTCTCAGTCTTCTTTTCTCAAGGCTAAACAGACCCAGTTCACTTAGCCTTTCTTCATAGGGGAGATGCTCCAGGCCCTTCACCATCTTTGTGGCCCTCCGCTGGACTCTTTCCAAGAGATCCCTGTCTTTTTTGTACTGGGGAGCCCAGAACTGGACACAGTACTCCAGATGAGGCCTTACCAGGGCAGAGTAGAGGGGGAGGATCACCTCCCTCGACCTGCTGGCCACGCTCTTTTTAATGCAGCCCAGAATGCCATTGGCCTTTTTGGCCACAAGGGCACACTGCTGGCTCATGGCCAACCTGTCGTCCACCAGGACACCCAGGTCCCTCTCTGCAGAGCTCCTCTCCAGCAGGTCATCCCCCAACCTGTACCGCTGCATGCAATTATTCCTCCCTAGGTGCAAGACTCTACACTTGCTTTTGTTAAACCTCATCTGGTTTCTTACCGCCCAGCTCTCCAGCCTGTCCAGGTCTCGCTGAATGGCAGCACAGCCTTCAGGCGTGTCAGCCAATCCTCCCAACTTCGTATCATCAGCAAACTTGCTGAGGGTGGCCACTATCCCCTCATCAAGGTCATTGATGAAGATGTTGAACAAGACCGGACCCAGCACCGACCCCTGGGGAACACCGCTAGTTACAGGTCTCCAACCAGACTCTGCACCGCCAACAACGACCCTCTGTGCTCTGCCAGTCAGCCAGTTCTCAACCCACCTCACTGTCCACTCATCTATCCCACACTTCCTCAGCTTTGTTATAAGGATGTCGTGGGAGACAGTATCAAACGCCTTGCTGAAATCAAGGTAGACTACATCCACTGCTCTCCCCCCATCCACCCAGCCAGTGACAACATCATAGAAGGCTACCAGGTTGGTCAAGCATGACCTCCCCCTGGTGAACCCATGCTGGCTACTCCTGATAACCTCCTTTTCTTCCAATTGTCTGGAGATGGCATCCAGCACAAGCTGTTCCATCACCTTTCCAGGGACAGAGGTGAGGCTGACTGGCCTGTAATTACCTGGATCTTCCTTCTTGCCCTTTTTGAAGACCGGAGTGACATTGGCTATCCTCCAGTCTTCAGGCACCTCCCCCATTCTCCAAGACCTCTCAAAGATGATAGAGAGCGGTTCAGCAATCACCTCTGCCAGCTCCCTCAGCACCCGTGGATGCACCCCATCGGGTCCCATGGATTTATGAACATTGGTGTTGCCTAGGCGCTCTCGGACCGCCTCTTCCCTGACTAAAGGGAAGTCTTCCATTCCCCAGACCCTCTCAGTAACCTCCAGGGTCTGGGATTCCTGAGGGAGAGCTTTTTCACTGAAGACAGAAGCAAAGAAGGCGTTCAGTATCTCCGCCTTCTCAGCATCCCCCGTTACCAGAACACCCCCCTCACTTAGCAGGGGACCCACATTCTCCCTAGTCTTCCTTTTACTGTTAACATACTTAAAAAAGCCTTTTTTATTATCCTTTATCTCCTTTGCCAGGTTCAATTCCAGGCGGGCTTTAGCCTTCCTCGTCGCATCCCTGCAGGCCCTGACAACATTTCTATATTCTTCCCAAGTGGTCAGACCCTTTTTCCACATTTCATGGACCTCCTTCTTCCCTTTGAGTTTGCGCATGAGCTCCTTGCTCATCCACACAGGTCTCCTGCCACCCTTTCCCGATTTCTTGCTCACAGGGACGCACCGATCCTGAGCTTGGAAGAAGAGCTGTTTAAATGCTGACCAGCTCTCACAGGCCCCCTTACCTTCTAACACCCTAGCCCACGGGATAGCTCCAAGTAGGTCCCGGAAGAGATCAAAGTTGGCTCTCCTAAAGTCCAGGGTAGCAATCCTACTTTTTGCTTTGCTTCTTCCACTCAAGATCTTGAACTCCACCATCTCGTGGTCACTACAACCCAAGCTGCCCCCGACCTTTACTTCCTTAACAAGCCCTTCCTTATTAGTGAGAATAAGGTCCAGTAACACCCCTCCCCTCGTCGGTTCCTCCACCATCTGCATCAGAAAGTTGTCTTCAACACATTGCAGGAACCGTCTGGACCGCGCGTGCCTGGCCACGTTGCTTGTCCAGCAAATATCTGGATAATTGAAGTCCCCCACAAGCACCAGCGCCTGGGATCGTGACGCTACTTCCAGTTGCTTATGGAAGGCCTCATCAACCTCCTCCTCCTGATCAGGGGGCCTGTAGTACACACCCACAACAGTGTCACCCATACCAGCCTGCCCCTTGATTCTCACCCACAAGCTCTCCATTGCTACATCACTCTCCCCCAGGTGGAGTTCAATACATTCTAGCTGCTCTCTCACATAAAGAGCAACTCCACCACCCCACCTCGCCAGCCGATCTTTCCTAAAAAGCACATAGCCCTCCATGACAACATTCCGGAACATTACGGAACATTCCGGAACGTTCCAGTCACAGAAATAACAGTAACATCAGCACCACTATCAAGGATGCCTGTCGCTTTAAGCTCTTGTTCCTCTTGTCGCAGTACACAAAGCAGATTTGGTCTACTCTGCGAGACCTTCTGAGACCAAATAACTTCTGGCACGCTGGTTGACCCAAAATCGCTATTGCCCCATGAGTCATTGGTTCTCATAGGCAGCTTAGGCTGAAAATAAATCAATTGTGCTATGCGACTTCCTGTAGGGATAGTACGGGGGGGTTGGTGTCCACAGCATTATCTTAATTTCACCAGTATAGTCTGAATCAATAATAGCAGGCAAAACAAAAATACCAATTTGAGTGACAGAAGACTGGCCAATCAGTAGCACTGTTATGTCATTTCCCAAAGGACCACAAACTCCGGTGGGGGCCATAGCAACCGTGGTGTCATTCGGGATTATATTTGAGGTGGTGGCCAAGCCCACCCTGGCACTGCTGCTGGTTCTGGTGTATAGGCTACCGCAGCCCACTGAGGGGAATTTGTTGTCATCGCACGCCCCCCTGTCGCGCTCCCCGGCAGTTTCCTGGCAGGGCAAGGGTTCGCCCTTTCTTATCAAACCTTGACCGGCAATCTCGAGCCCTGTGACCACTCTTTTGACATCTGGAGCACTGTAGCTGTGAGCCTTTTGCCCTTTCCTGCGTGCACTGGCTACGAATGTGGCCGTATTGATTACAGCCATAACATTGACGCTGCTGATTAAGAGAGACGGCAGTGAAAGCCTGGGCTGCTAGCGCGATCTGATGTTGGTGAGTCCCAACATTCATACATGCATTAATCATATCTTCAATAGTAGGATTCTTTAGCACACGCAGCACTTTCTGGCAGTCAGCGTTCGCATTTTCGATTGCTAGCTGCTGAAATATGAGAGCTCTTGCCTGCTCATTATCGACCTGTTTTTCCAGCGAGTTCTTAAGCCTATCTAAAAAAGTCATGTATGGTTCTTGGGACTGTTGCTTAATACTGACAAAAGATTGCCTTTGCTTCCCAGCCTCAGGTACAGCTCGGAGGGCACACATTGCCAGATGCTTAATTTGCTATAATCCCTCCCCAGGAATTCGCGCCTGTTGAGCTGGGGTGGAGAAATCTCCCTCCCCCATCAAGGCATTCATATCTACCATCCTGAGGGGATTTCTCCATGGCAGTAAATGGTTTTCAGTCACTTGAGCCAACCCCCTCAATTTAGATTCCCATACGGTGTATTGCATATCAGTCATAATAAGGCGACACATCATTTTAAAGTCATGTGGTGTAAGCACAGAACTATCGCAAATAGTGAGTTAGGAGAGGACAAACTGAGGGTTAACCATTGTATAGGAATGTGAGTAAGGAGAGGACAAGATAAGGGTTAACTATTGTATAGGAATGCAGGTAAGCAGGATGTGAGGCCAGATAAGAAAATAACATCTTGAAACTCTGTTATAAACTTGAAGAAACATTACACAAGGAATGGGTCAGGATCAGATTACTTCTGTTGACTGCGGCAGGGTGAAAAGGACAGAGTGAGGAAGACTTTGAGCCTTCGTGAGGAAGACAATGAGCCTTCATCCCATGACCACCAGGAGGAGACCCCCACTGCTCACGGCGCACGCACAAGAGGGAGAGACCATATGCTGATGGGTTCTCGGAAATGTAATGAATATGTATATGAATTCCGGGAAAATCGTTGATTATGTATTAGTTTGGCCTATATCTGTACCAAGCTTTTGCCCTACGTTGGACAAGATAGGCGGAAACATCCCCCTTGTGCCCGGTGTCTGCGCAGCACTGATTAAAACATACCTACTTCATAATCTAACTTTGGGTTGTGGAGTCTGATTCCGCGAGTCAGTTTGGTACCCCAGATGGGACAATCTCTGCTCGGCTGCAGGACTGGCTGAGAAGAGGGATGCCTTTGGTGCGCCCCGAGATTTCTCGGAAGGACTCCCCTTCCTCATCCGATCACTGCGGGAGCAGACGAGGACCATCTATCGGCGGACCAGGTATGTGTATGGAAAAGGGGAACCTGTAAGTCGTGAGGAGACATCCTACACGGGGTATGAAGGAGCGCTTATGCTCCCTCCCTGAGGAATGTGAGCTCACAGGTTGGTTAGGCTGCCGGCTGGGATGGGAAGGCTCCTTGGGGAGCTCCCACAAAGGGGACCTGTAAGTCGTACGCGAGGAAAAGGGAAAGGATATAGTGGGTATCCTGTCAAATGGTTATCTGGGTTCTCCTGGTTGTGATAGCAGGAGTTATAGGTTGTATAATTGTTATTACCATCTGTTGTAAATGTTTGGTACCATGTATCTGAATCAATACCATCAAAATATTTGAGATATCCTCTGAGGAAATTAGAACTAAGAAATTTCGAACTTGTATTTTGATTAAGCCAGCATTGTGTGAATGTGGTGTGAGTGAGACGTAGCTAAGCTACGGAGCGAGAGCGGAGTCCCGATCCGTGGTTCCGTGCTCCCGCGAGGGAAACGGCCGGAGACAGACGAAGCAAAAAGTTGTTCTTTGTGTTATCTGTCCGCCCATACATGTTTTTCTGTTTGTATGAAGTTTATAGATTGGGGCAGTGATGGGAATTTATACTTTATAAATTGGGAAGAGGGGCCTGAGGAAAGGTGTGCGTTCCACCTGGAAAACGAGTGTTGCCCCATTTATATTATATGTTGTCTAGTGTGTGAAGAAATATATCAGGGTCGGTGGTGTCACTCAGTGTCCTGAGTGTCACTACGATTGGTGGACGGAACACTGGGGGTTGTTTTAGGGAAGTTTATATGGTATTAAGGGTGTTTATGGAAACTGAAGAATTGTATTGTTTGATTTGTGGGTTTTGAAGGGAATGGGACAAACTGTTTTGATGGTATAAGAAAGTGTAATTGTTAATGGTATCCGTCGACAGAAGTATAATTGAGGGTATGTGGAAATGTAACTGAGGGTACAAATAGTGGAATAGTGTAAAAAAAGCATTAAAGAGAAAGTGAGTTTATCTGCGCTGGCATGAGAGCACCCCCCCCCGCACCGTTCCCCCGCGAACAGAACTCTCGGAGTGAGAAAGAGAGCCAGGGCCAGAGACTGCTGCTGTAAACAGCGTTACTTGTAAGGGGCGGGGGGGGATAGGGCACTGGAAGTGAAAATAGTCTTCATCTGCAGAGATCTAGGAAATCCGAAATCCCAGTGTTAGCACTGGAAGCCTCTGGAGAGGAGGAGGTGAAACTGAAATATAATGTTAGTAGTTTATGTAATGATGAGAGTTTGGAAAGTGAAAAAGTTTGGGAAGGACACAGGCTGAGGAAGGCAAAGATGAGCAGGGTGTAACAGGGATGTCAGGACTGAAGAGAGGTGAGCGATATAAAATAGCAGCAGCTGTTACTGTTGTGGCACTAGAGTAGGGCTGTAGGATCCAGAGGTCCTCTCAGAAAGAGGTAAGAGGGGGCTGGAAGGGCCCAGAAGGGTTCTGCCCCCACTGAACAGAAAAGCAGTTAGTGCAGAAAGTGGCACTGGATTTGGTAACAGATGCAATAACAGTTAAGGGTGGAGAAAATCAAGCTAAGGAAGGAATTGCAGCTAAGTGTGGAATTTGTAGTAAATGCTGGAGCAACTTATTTGGTGTTGAATACTTCTCTAACTCCAGTAAATGATGAATTTGTAACCGTAAGGGAAACCACTGGCCGAAAGTGAAAAGGCTTACTTTCTTAAGCCTTTACAATTTAGTATAGGTAAACAGGTAGGAATACACAAATTTTTGTACGTGCCAAATTCACCAAAGCCTTTGCTAGGGCAAGATTTACTAGGACAACTGGAAGTTGAAATAAAGTTTAAAGGAAAATTGGAGTCTAGGGTAAAAGAAGAATAGTTAATAGAGGTGCTTAGTTTAGCATTGATCACTATCCCTGCTGGGATTGGGATTTCTGATGAAGTAAGTGATCAGGTTTATCCTGGGGTGTGGGTGGTAGAAACCCAAGGAAGAGCTAAGAATGCAGCACCAATGGCATTCAGAATAAAGCAGGGAGCTCAGCCGGTTCGGATTAAACAGTACTCCCTCAAATTCAAAGACAGGAAAGGAATCCAGCCAATAATTGACCGTTTTCAGAAACTCAGGTTGTTAGTGAAGTGTGAGTCAAAATACGATACTCCCATCCTCCTGATTAGAAAACTGTACAGGAACTACTGGATAGTACAAGATTAAAGGGCTATCAATAGAATACTGAAGGATATATACCCATTGGTAGCATATCCATATATGCTGCTTACGAAATTATCAGGGGAATTGGCATGGTTTACCATTCTGGACCTAAAAGATGCCATCTTTTGTCTACCGTTGAGTCCAGAGGATCAGTTAATGTTTGCCTTTGAGTGGGAGAACCCCGCTTCAGCCTTCCCCAAGGGTTCAAGATAGCCCCAGTCTCATTGGGAACCAACTTGCCAAAGACCGGGAGCAATAGGTACGGCCTTCGGGCAAGGAACCCTGTTACAGTACACAGGTGACCTGATCGAAACAAAGGAGGTATGCATAGCAAGGACAATTAGTTTAATAAACTTTCTCGGACTTAATGGCTATCGAGTTTCTCCACAGAAAAAGCCGAGGTGGCACGGCAACCAGTAACTCATTTGGGTTATGAAATCACTACTGGATCCTGAACCCTAGGGAACAACGAGGAAGGAAGCAATTGGCCAGACTGCAGAACTTCAAACAGCTAAGGAGCTCCGGACTTTACCAGAGATGACGAGGTGGTGTCGCCTACAATTATGGAACACTGGTAAAACCCCTCTATGCCCTTTTTAAATCCTGTTCAAAGGTCCTCATACAGGTTGAGGAAAGTGAATAAGATCAAGGTTTACCTGTGGCAATTAGACACGGACTCCATTGTTAGTGCAGAACAAAACTTTTATTGTGTGCGATGAACTTGAACAATATGCACTTGATCAAGTGCTTTATTAAACGTGACCCTCTTGCTGCAAGTGGCAGTGCTGGGTCTTTCATCCTGCCCTGAAGAAGATGGCACTGGAGCTGGGCTCGTCCCTCTTGTGCCGTCCCGCGGCACCCAGTCTATGTTGCTGTGAGGGTTGGACCGAGGCACCCGCTCTGTCAGCCTTATCTCAAGTCTGTTGTACCTCAGCGGCATCTCCCGGTAGTAGGTAATGAGGTCATAGAGGCTGTCAAATACTTGGGTGTCAGTCAAAAAGAACCTGTGGATGTTGGCGTCCTGCCGCCAGTGGATGCGACAATGCTGTACCTTCCTATTACGCCAGATGGACAGAACATAGTCCCCAATGAATGTCTCGGAGCCATCAGGGGCCCCCATCTCGGTGCAGTATTCCATTCGCAGCCGCCCAGCGATGTGCCTCCCACCACGCCCTGCTCCCAGCTTGCCGTGGAACCGTTCCTGCATGAGATGCAGCTCAATGTTGGTGCTCACCTCCTTCTGTGTAGGTCGTCTCCCCTGTCTGTTCCCAGATGATGCAACATAAAGCGGGTTCCATGCATAGGTTATGGGGTCTTCCACCATTTGGCAATCCGCCGTCTGCTCCTCTATATCTGCCATCTGCTCCTTTGTCACACATGAACCCATGGTTCCTCGCCACTCACTCCAGTCAGCCACCACGGGTATGCCACTGGTCAGCTTGACCTTTATAGCATCTGCTCACACCCATGCCAGGGGTGTACAAGCTAGACATCTCGTGATCATGTCGAGAGGTTCTGTCTGACACAAATAGTTACAATCTTCTTGGTTTTCTTTCTCTCTCCATGTCTGACATCTCCCAAGACCTTCTGCTAATCAGAGCGAGAATGTCTTTATTTTCTATACAGAGTAAAGGAAGTGAAATATGGACCTGGATAAACTAATCAAAGGGGTTTGGAGAGAATACAGAAACAGGCATTGTAGTGAAATAAAGAAATTGGGAAGAACAGTAGCAGTTGCACTAGAAATGGTACAACTACCTGAGAGGGTGGCTATCACGTACTGTAAAGCCCATCAGAAGGGAGAAACAGCCGAAGAAGTGGGCAATGCATTTGCTGACTGAGAAGCAAAAGGAGAAGCAAAAATGGAAGACATAGAGGTGCAGTCTTTGGTTCCAGACAGTACAATTCAAACTGAAGGTAAAACGAAGATATTTAAGTGAGGACTGAAAATAGATAGAGGACTTAAGGGGGCAGGTGGGAAAAGGAAAGTGGATTAGGGTTCAAAACAAAATAATAGTACCCACCTCTCTATTATGGGCCATAATCATGGCTGAGTGTCACGGGGTTATCAGGACCAGTCTATGTCCGTGACAGGGACAGTGGGCCCAAGGGCCCCACCCTTCCCAGCTCCCCCCCAAAAAGGAAAGGGGAAGGGGAAAGGAAAGGAAAGAAAATGAACAGACCTCTAGGGAGGTAAACTTATTTTACTAACTATAATATAATATAATACAATCTAATTGAGATGGATAAATCAAACAAAGTGGAGAGAGAGAGTTAACGGAGCACTTGCCTCTTCGTTGGGAATCCAAAGAAGCAGCACCACCCCCCAGCCCACCCCTCCATGACGTGTAGGGGCAGGTAGCCGGATTAGAGTGTTAACACTTTAACTCCCAATGCACTACATGATGTTATGATGTGGAATACTGAAAAACCAAAATCACAAAACCGTGACATTCCACCCCTTATTCTACATCACTACATCATGCTCAATATATATATATATATATATATACATATATATACAAACAAACAATGATTAAAATACATTACACGTACATGTCCGTATAGATACACAGAACTACTAATTGCACTCCCCTAACATCAAATTCCCTTGTGGTACACATTGAACATCCCCATTTTTCTGCATCACCCACCAAGTGGACCCAGGTCCCTGGGCAAAAACAGTTCCACGGAGAGGTTTCCCCTTTCCAGAGGCTGGAAGGACCCAGACCGCTTTTCCCAACATGCTCTTTACATGTACTACAGGGACTTTATCTCCCTCTACAGTATGCAGGAAGCTGGATTGGGTAGGACCATCACGATTGATAGATCCTCTGGTATTGACCAGCCAGGTGGCTTCTGCCAGATTCTTCTCCCAGTTCTTAAATGTTCCACCGCCCATTGCTTTCAACATGGTTTTTAACAACCCGTTGTAGCGTTCGATCTTACCAGAGGCTGGTGCATGATAGGGAATATGATAAATCCACTCAATGCCATGATCTTTGGCCCAAGTATTTACAAGAGAATTGTTGAAATGAGTCCCATTATCTGACTCAATTCTTTCTGGAGTGCCATGTCGCCACAGGACTTGTTTCTCCAGACCCAATATGGTGTTTTGGGTGGTAGCATGGTGTACTGCGTATGTCTCAAACCACCCAGTGGTTGCCTCCACCATGGTAAGCACATAACGCTTACCATTGCAAGATCGTGGCAAGGTGATATAATCAACCTGCCACGCCTCCCCATATTTATACTTCTGCCATCGCCCTTCCCCCCAAAGAGGTTTCATCCTCTTGGCTTGTTTAATTATGGTACATGTGTCACAGTCATGAATAACTTGTGCAATAGCGTCCATAGTTAAGTCCACCCCTCGGTCTCTAGCCCACTTATATGTTGCATCTCTTCCTTGATGGCCCGAGTTCTCGTGGGCCCACCGAGCTAGAAATAATTCACCCTTGTCCTGCCAGTCCAAGTCTATTTGAGCTACCTCAATTTTGTCAGCTCGATATACCTGATGGATGTTTTGTTGTTCTTCAGTAGCCTGACTCTTGGGCACATGAGCATCTACATGGCGCACCTTTACGACCATATCTTTATTCGGGCAGCAATGTCTTTCCACAGTTCAGATGCCCAAATATGTTTACCCCTCCGCTGCCAGTTGTTTTGCTCCCACTGCTGTAACCACCCCCATAAGACATTTGCCACCATCCATGAGCCCGTATATAGACAAAGCATTGGCCACCTCTCCCGTTCAGCAACATCTAAGGCCAGTTGGACAGCCTTTACCTCTGCAAATTGGCTTGATTCTCCTTTCCCTTCAGTGGCCTCTGCAACTTGTCGAGTGGGGCTCCACACAGCAGCTTCCCATCTGCGATGCTTCCCCACAATATGACACGATCCATCCGTGAACAGGGCATATTTCTTTTCATTTTCTGGTAGTTCATTGTATGGTGGAGCTTCTTTAGAATGTGATACTGACAAGGAGAAAGGTTCCATAGTCATGAAAGGTATCAATATGATTAAATCATCATGCTCAACTTTATTGAGAAAATCCACACTTATATAGTGAAGAGCAAAGGGATAAAAACAGCCACACACACAACCTTATCTAGTGGGCTAAAATTACACTGCTTATCCAGCAAATAGAAGGCAAATACAATTCTATGATTGGTGCATAGAGAAAAACTATAAATCCTCTACAGTACCGGAACCATACTCACTGTCAGCTGCCAGCTCCCTGTTTACCACCCCCCTTTCGAACACTACAAGGCCGCCGACCGTTGCAGCCTGGATTGCTCAGTCGAAGCAATTATATCCCTTGTTATCCAAATAGTCTTACAACACGATACCTCTTCTCCTGGTGATGTTCCAAACTTTCTACCTTCAGGCCAGTCCATGATCACCTCTGAGATTCCTGGACAGCTGAGGTTCCCCATCTGAGCTCGTTGTGTAATCAGCGCAAACCACTTACTCCAAGTGGCATCAGTTGCATGATGGGTGTAGGGAACCTTTCCTTTAAAGATCCAGCTCAGTACTGGCAGTCGAGGTGCTAGAAGGAGCTGCGTTTCAGTACTGATTACTTCGGAAGCAGCCCAAACCCCCTCATATGCGGCTAAGATCTCCTTATCACTTGGAGTGTAGCCCTCTTCCGACCCCCTGTATGCTCGACTCCAGAATCCCAGGGGTCGGCCCCGGGTCTCTCCTGAGGCTCTTTGCCACAGACTTCAAGTGGGACCTTTCTCTCCAGCAGCGGTGTAGAGGATGTTCTTCACATCCTGCCCCATCCGTACTGGCCCTAGGGCCACGGCACGGGCAATCTCCTGTTTAATCTGTTCAAAAGCCTGCTGCTGCTCAGGGCCCCATGTAAAATCATTCTTCTTCCGTGTTACCTGACAAAGGGGGCTTGCAATGAGGCTATAGTTCAGAACCTGCATTTTCCAAAGGCCCACTACGCCCAGAAAAGACTGTGTCTCTCCCTTGCTCGTGGGTGGAGACATAGCAGTGATTTTGTCGATCACCTCTGCTGGAATGTGACGACGCCCATCTTGCCATTTTATCCCTAGGAACTGAATTTCCTGGGCTGGTCCTTTCACTTTGCTTCGCTTAATAGCAAAACCAGCTTGCAGAAGAATTTGGATTATTTGCTCTCCTTTCGTGAAAACTTCTTCTGCTGTATC
>JACDJE010000635.1:145861-235283 GCA_016647715.1 Pavo muticus | reverse complement strand
TTTTTTTTTCCGGGGCCTGTGCCCCCCTGTCACGGACTTGTATCCAGAGATAACCCGTGACATTCTTCTTTATCAGCTCTGTAAACAAGGTACAGTTATTGTAATTCACTGCAGTTGCATCTTTGAGAAAGTTATAAAAGTGAAAAAATAATCTTACTTCCTTTTCTAAAAGAATGCTTTCCTGTGCTCCTAATCACAGATGTTATTACCAAAATATATCTTAAAACCTACCTATACCATGCTTGCTTGTTTGTTTGGTTTTTTTTTCAATAAACTAGAAAGGTAAAAAGAAATAATAAGATGATAATAGATATGAAACAAAACAGTTTCCATGTTGGAAAGAATTAGACAAAGCAGCAATAGTAGTATTTCACAGAAATAAATCTACAAAATAAAGAATAGTAAGGCTGAAAATCTAGAATAAGTGCTAGTGATCCCAAAGTGAAATTCTAAAGTAGCAGGCATAAAACAAAACTCAATATTTTTCAACACAGCAGGAAAAGAACTTGGGTGAATAACTGTAATGGTATAACAAGAAATCCATAAGTACAAAAAAAATGTTGAAAATTACTAAGAAATTTATGAAGGTAGTTGGAAGTGTCAAAAGCAATGGCCTACATGTAACTTCCACCTCTGGATATTTCTGATGTGCTGAATCCCAGAAGCTGAGGCATAATAGCAGAGGAAAGATGAATTTGTTCTCATATTGCTTCCTCATATTTTTACTCCAAACTCTAAGATTACTGATAGTTAGAATTCTGAGCTAGACATTAAATTGTGATACAAGTGAAAAGTTCTTACGTCACTGTAAAATTTACTTGCTTAAATTCACAGAAACTTATGTACTAGCTGTAGTAATTATCTTTCTCAGGAACATAACAGTTTTATATTAAAAAGACCTTGAATCCACTTTTATTTAAAGTGTACTATTGTATCTGAAGATTGATTTTAATCCAAGTTATACTTAGGATTCATTCTTTCTTAATTAAGAAAATTGCTGTTAGATTTATTGTACACAGCACAACATATTAAAATATATTACAATGGGAAAAACTGTGGGTGTCATATGTTCCTTTTATCTTTCAAATGACGATTTAAGATGAGCTGAAGAATCAGACTATCACTTTCTTATGAAGTAACGGTGCAAATAAAGGTGTACAGCTACAGTTCCTATTTCTTTCTAGTTTCTTTTTGCTCATTTTTTTTAGGATGCATGATTTCTTCAACCTAGGCAAAAATAGCTAGAGGTATGAAAGAGTTTATTTATTAATTCAGATGACAACTTTGAATCCAGTTACAATGAGAGCCATTAGTTCCTGGATTAAGCAAATGTATTTTAGTTATGCCTAATTCAACCATGTGCCAATATTCCTAGCATATTTCAGTGTCCTAGGACTTTTCTTCATGCTATGTACTTGCTGAGGCTTTCTACTTTGCTGGTAACTTTTCTCATCTTTAAGTTAAGAGAATTCCACACTTTTCAAAAATTTACTCCAGAAACCTTCTGCCAAAAACAGGTGTTGAACCACAGTGTATTTCTAGATTCTCAAAGAAGCTGTGTTACAAATTACTGAACAAAATGAATCATTAAACAAAACAAAAGAATAAGATTTATTAGAGAATGTTTCGCTCCGATTTATAGGAGGGAGAGGAGGTTCTTTTAATATATGTATGCCCGACAGCGAGATTAAGAAATAACGGGTCAAATATTAGCCCGACCAGTTTATTACAAATCCTAGTCATTTAGGGAGATACGAAAGGGAAGATGGGCGATAGAAAAGATGGGAAATAAAAGCAAGGAGTGTTTGTAGGAAGCAAGAGGGAGATGGTCACCACCATGGGTCCAGCGTGGTTCGTAGTTCAGTTGTTGATCTTCAGTAGTGGTGGGTCGTCGGGCACTGTTGTTCAGTTGACGGTGACGACGGTGACTAAATTTTCAATGGCAGTACAAACTTATTTATCAGTCCACTCCTTTTGGAGTGACAGCTTCTGGCTTTTGGATCTCAGCAGGACCTCCTTTTGTTCCTATCTTCTGGCCCTTGCCAGGAGATAAGAGGGAGTATGGAGGCGCCAACTTTTATCTTGCCTTCACAGAATACAATGGTATCATCCCCCAGTCTCCCATAGCAAGCTGGAGTTATTTGGTCACAGGCCAGATCTTCTGCCAGTAAACAGTCCTGAGCACTCTCTTCTGAAGGCAAACAGCTCCAAAGAAATGCTTTCAAATGTAAAATTGTCCACACAGTGACGTTGATTGCCACAAGGCAACACCCACCTCTCATCTCCTAGATAAGTCAGAGTCCAATCACAAGAAATGCCTCAGAAAGCAAGCTTTGAGCCAAAAACAAAGAAAGATTCAGACAGAGACCATGTTCTACTGTTTTGAAATACTGTCCTTAATTCATCATTTCTGTTCAAAAGGTCTGATTTACATCATCGCCTCAAACTTTTCAGTACTTTTTTGATATACAAAAAGGATGATTGACTCATGGTCTAGAGAATATAAATTCTTTTTTGTTTTATAAAGTAGTCTTTGTCATAGTATCCTGTAGCACAGATAAGGACCTCCAATTTGTAGTAAGAGTAGCTGATGTCTGGTAAGAGGAATAACATCATCCAGGAATCATCAAAACAGAGAAGTCCTGTTCTGTGCTAAAAATGTGGCTAGACATAGGAAAGGCAATGACTTCTAAGGGCTCTCTAACAAGCAGTTGTTGATTAAATCCAGAACTGGGCATAGTGGGGGGCTAAATACCCTCTATGCACAAAGTAGGAAATAAGGGTGTAGGACAGTGTGACTGATTTCTTTGAATAACAGTCCTTGCCATTAATGAGGGCCATGAGAAAAAGGAAGCTCAGTTGAGAAAGGTTACTATAAGAATTTTGATCAAACTTGACCTTTGTCTGAAAAGAAAGTGTTAAGGCATCATTCATTATGTACAGCAATATAACTTCTTTGTAAAAAACTAAAAATGCATAAATTCCAAAAGTTTTGTTTTAGGTTTGGTTTCTCTTCAAAATAGTACGTACACTGTAAGCCAGAGCAACAACAATAAATTAACATCTTACATCTAATACTTATGTATGAGATGATTGATTTAATGTTAGGCTTATTTTGAACAGAAGGTTGAGTAGCCAACCTTCAGAGGTACTTTCCAGCCTAGATTTTTCTATGGCTATGCAATAAGTACAAAAAGGTCTTACTGCAGTGATTCTGGGCCAAGAGTCTGTGGAGGGATGATGTTAATCCTAAGGAAGATTAACGCTAATGAAAGAGTTTCAGACAGTTATTTTCTCATATCAGTATGCTGTAAGGGCCCAAAGTTAAAGACAGTCTGGAATATTTTAAAACCCAGATGATCTGAATATATATAAGTTCAGTTTAATAGATAAAGTACAGATGTTACTGAAGGAATGGATTTAGACAGAGGCTGAAGAGCAACAGACAGTTGAAACTGCGTAGTGACAATTTTTTCCATTAGATTTTGAGTGTAATAACTCTCTTTAATGCAGCAAGTATTGGATTAATCTCACCAAATCCAGCTATCTAAAAGTCAAATATTTAAGACAATCATTCCCTCTTCTGCCTACATAGAGAGAGATCTCAATATGAAATGCAATCTGATATGGAGTGAATAGCTGACCTATTTTTTACCGCCCACTGCATGGGTCTGTTGAGTGGTCCAGAGTAACACATAAGCATAAAATTTATGAGATAATCTACCCTGCTTGTGCAATGGATATTTTGGTTATAGCTAACATGCTGAAGAAAAGAACTTCTTCAGGTATAACATTTACTGAATGTTTGTATTGTAA
Organism: Pavo muticus; assembly: GCA_016647715.1. Lineage (NCBI taxonomy): Eukaryota > Metazoa > Chordata > Aves > Galliformes > Phasianidae > Pavo > Pavo muticus. The sequence goes on along the minus strand of JACDJE010000635.1, from coordinate 231,467 downwards.
TTGATACAGAGCACCAGAAAAAAATTAAGATCAGAAAGAAGATGACATCATGCGTATAAATGAAGCTGTTAAGATTTGAAATAAATCAGTCAAGTCTAACTAAAAATTATGTTTATGTTTGGTATTCTTTTCTATCCAAAAAGATAATTTACAATCTATTAGGTTAACCAAAGCATTGACTGCTAAAGATGATTCATTCAAAAATATAATTAGCATCCTTTTCTATGATACAAAACTAGAGGGGAAAAAAGAATCTAAAAATTGTACAGCTTTCTTAGGAACAAGATTTCAGTTGATAATACTAGAAAAAAAATCACTGTTCTAGATGACAAAATACGCAGATGCACAGCTGTATTCCTTTAGACTATCTCCCCAGACAATGGAAAATATGTGATTTTTTACAGGAATCCACAAAAGTATATTGACAGTATTCATGCTGAAACAATGAATGGTTCCATTTGATTCACAAAGAGGAAGAGATGATAGAATATGGATGATAGAATATCACCTCTTAACCTTTAACTTTGGTATGAAAGGAAACAGTTTAAATTAATGAAATAAAATAATGTGGTCAAAGAGATTATCCCTAAGAATCCTGGGCCGTGAAAATAATAATAGTATTATAAATGAAGAAAAATGGAAAAAAAATGACACAATCTACTGAGCATTTAAGGTGACCAAATACTAAAACAAGACAGAACAATAAACAAACAGGAATAGAGGAAGTAAGAAAAAAGAACTTGAAATTTTAGTACATAAACTGGAAGAATTGTCACCATAAGGTGTTTTTTTTAGAATGAACAAGTACAATGGGATATTGGTGATATCCTTGACAATATCAAGATAAAATTGATTACCTACCTACACAAAGGGGAGTCTTTGAGCAAAAAAAAAAATGTTCTGAAATATACGATATCTGATGGGAAATTACAGACATATAGAATTCTATCAGGAAAACAATATGGGGTGTTGTAAACTAAGAAGTATAGAATTATAGAATGGTTTGGGTTGGAAGGGATTCTAAAGGTCATGTAGCTCCCCACCCTTAGGCAGGGAAACTTTCCACTAGGCCAGATTACTCAAAGCCCCATCCAATCTGACTTTGAACACTTCCAATGACGAGACAGACCTTCTCTGCATGACCTAAAATCAGTCCTTAGAAACCAGTCCAACCTGAATCAAGCTTTAGAAAGTACTGGACCAAAAAATAGTTCCATGAGTCCAAGGACATTTTTACATTATGTTTATTTAATTCCAAGTAGAGATGTATTAGTGTGTAAAAGCATTTTAAATTCCACTGAATATTTACCTGAAAAATTATTCTCTGTTGTAAGTGAAAAAATATTAAGGTCTAATATAAAAATTTATTTTAAAGCTATTTATTAAAATACTAGTTCTGGACAGCTGAACTTTTAATAGTGTTGTTAAACTGTTTCTTCTGTATTACCTTCAGATTAAAGATTTCAATTTTCATATTAACTCATAGATACAATGTTTGCTTTGAGTGAAAATCTAACATTGTGTAGCTTCTAACCTAATTATTCTTAATAGCAGTTTCATGGACTGTCTTGATGTACTGATGCTTCTTGTTTTATAATTTCACAAAATTTAAGAATTTTGTGCTTAAATCATGAAGAATTAAATATCTTGTTTTGTGATTTGAAATCATCAGCAAGATTTCTCCAAAGCCAGATTCCACATGTTGAAAATAATGTATTTATTTGGATTTCAGAACCCATGCTCAGGAATGTGAATTTACTAGAAGGCAAAACGACTGTGTTATTATAATCCTTTTGTCATCTCACAACTGTTACGATACCAATGGAATGCAATAATTGTGTGGAAATCCCAGAGATGAAGGAAAATAAGATCATCAGAAATCTCAGGGAGGTAGGAGGATGAGATAGCAGTGTCAAAAACAAAATAAAACAAAAAAAAAAGAAATTTCATATGCTCAGAGTGGCTCATACATATTTACTGTATTGTATGGAGAATAAAGAATTGTTTTCAGATAGTAATTGAATTAGTGACATCATACTTAAGCTGTCAAGATTTAAGGCACTTATTGTAATTCCACCATACCTGACATACATAATTTCTTATATCTCAGAATGCCTAGTAAGAAACATTTTAGTAGCAACTCTGAAGTTAGACGCGAACTTTAAAAAGTACAGTACAGGATTTTCATTTCTCATTCCTCAAACCAGGTTTTAAATATTTTATAGCTACATTCAGGAAGTGGATGGCTGCTTTAGAATGAATAATTAAAACTCACTTTAAAATAGTTGTCTTTGGTGAGTGGGTGTCTCAGTGAACTATATAATTTCTTTTCTCAACTTTATTCCCCTATAACTTCCTGGCCAAAATTGCAGTACCTTCTTGTAGATTTCAGAAAATAAGTATACGTAAAATTATCATGATGGGAAATAATAATTCTGAAACCTTAAGATTGCTACAAATAATTTAGATGGCATGAAAAAAAACCTTATTCCCATCTGAAAAAAATGTTCCTCAATTTTTCATCAAGTGAGAGAATAGATTTAACCTCTCCTTTCCAAAGCTTCTCCAGTCTAGACAGAAAATAAATCACTGTATGCCAGAGTTTGCAAAATAGATGAAATAAATAGATGATTTTTCTGTCTAAAAATTTGTTGTATTTAGTGGAAAAGTATGAATTTCAAGGAAACGTTAAGGAATGATGAATGAGAATTTTTCTTCTTTATCATTAACAACTGTATTAACAATATCGCAGAATATAAAGCAAGCAAGCAGAATTCTTATTCAGAATGAATTTTTCTCAGTCCAAATTAATTCTTTTTTTTTAATGATATTTTGAAATGATGGTTGTTTATTGACCTTATGGCACTTACTATGTAACAAAACGATCTACTCCCTGTACTCCCTGACTCTTTCTGTAGCATTCTCTAGGTGGTTTTCCTAAATATTTTCCTAAAGAATATGGCTTTCCTAGCAGCTCAGAAATCGTGAAGAATTTCAGTTCACTTCAAGGCCTGTATTTCTGCTGTTTAAATAAATATTGAAATTGAGAAAGAGCTCCGTAGCAGACACATACACTTTATAGATGACACTACTGACAGAAAAAGATATTTTACCCTGCCCTGACAACAAGATTAATTCCCATATATCTTATATATCTTATATAGTCGAAGAGTCTCTGGTATAGCAGTCTGGATAGCATCTGAAGCAAAATCTATATGCCAGAGGTTTCAGTGGTGACTGTGAGTTTTCACCTCTCTAGTTTAGCATATGAGATGGATAACATTAACTTCTCCTGATCCATCTGCACACACTGCAAGTGATTTGGCACTTTGAACCAAAAATGGTTTATATTCTTTGATGGCAACTGATCTACTCTGCAACTTTGGAGGTTATTTATGAAAGCATTGTAAAATCCAAAGAGAGTTGACACATTTTCAAACTTTCTATTATTCACCACCATATATTTTCTATAGTTGAAAACACTGATGATACAAGGTTTAGCATCTTCCTTGCAATAAAGAGTACCACTTCATTACTACTGTTTCATTAAATATATATTTACCTACCCAGAGATGAAGTAAACGATCTTTTTTACAGAAAGGATAGACTCATGAACAACTGATATAAGTGTTTGGATAAAAATTTTATCAACTTTTCCTAAAAGATATCTAACATGGGTTTTACAGTATTACAAAATTAAGAAATCTGTTCATCTTATAAGGCAATAGGCAGCTTAACTTGTGTTTCTCTTCTCCTAAGTACTAAGTCCTCTATGAAAGAAAAACCTGTGAGACATTCTTATTATCTACATCTTCAGACAAATAGCAGAAGTGCATAGTGAAGGGTGATGATCTTTACTACAGAAACGAAAGTAGCTTCTGTTTTGCTGTGCACTGTGTTGTAAGAATTATGAAGACCAAAGCACAGATGTCTGTTAAGTCTGTCCAGTATCAGATTCTCACATAACAATAAATACACCAACTAGCTTTAGCTAGCTCCTTTGTTACATGCAGAGGTGTATTTTAATTAATGGTGGCATTCACTAAAAAATTATGACGATTGCTCTGAACATATTCTCAGCTATCAATTTCTTGTCCTCCAGAGAAAAAGAAGGTACTTGCAACAAAGGTCAGGGCTGCACTTAAAAGAGTCCATGTCCATCTTCTTTCTACCATTATTTCAGGTATTTATGCACACTGATAGGATCCCCCATGAGCGTTCTTTTCTCTGGACTGCAGCCCCAGCTCTCTCAGTCCTCAGAGGATATATGCTAGAATCTCTTGATCATCTTAGTGGCCTCTGCTGGACTCTTTCCATCATATCCATGTCTCTCTTGTACTGAGGAACCAAGAAATGGACACAGTACTCCAGGTGTGGCTTCATCAGTGCTGAGTGAAGGGGAAGGACCATCTCTCTTGACCTGCTGAGAATACTTTGCCTAATTCAGCCAAGAATACCATTAGCCTTCTCAGTGACTCCAGTTCAACTTTGTGTTCAACAGGATGTCTGGGTCATTTTCTGCAGAGCTGCTTTCCAGCTGGATGGTTCCCAGCATCTACTGATGACTGGAACTGTTCCTCAATAACTTGTTTTGCCCTGTGAAAGAACTTTGTTCTGGTGATTCAGCTACTCTTCTTCCTACAACTCATTCCTAATTCTTCATTTAACACCACCATTTTTCAATGAAACTATCTGGGATCACGGAATCATAGTATCATATAATGATTTGGGTTCAAAGGGACCTTAAATATCATCTAGTTCCAAGCCCCTTGCCATAGACAAAGACATCTTCCACTAGACCAGGTTGCCCAAAGCCCCATTCAACTTGGCTTTGAACAGCTCCAGGGATGGGACATCTACAGATTCTCTGGACAACTTGTTTCAGTGCCTCATCACCCTCTGAGTGCTTTTTGCATCCAAGGAAATATAAATCAGAATACATCTCTCTACGAAATTCATCCTGGGTTAGGAGGCAACAAAATTATTATGTTTTCTGGGTTTTCTTTTCCCTTTTATTTTCTTGAGCTTCAATGTTCTTCCCCAACGCACTTTTATTGTGTTTTCTGAATAGCAACTAAAATGATGATTTCTGAAATACCCATTTGAATACTTTTTAAAGGTTTTACTTATAATACTGTGGAATGCTTTTTATTTTATTTATGTATTTTTATAATGCAAATGGGACAGGATGAGAAAACCTCAAAGAGATGTGTTGTTAGAAAAAGCATATTGAAAGAATTTATCTCAGTTGGTGTCCTTCATTTTGATAGGTCCTTTGATGTCATGCAGATATTTTGCAGTGAACCATAGACTGTCCAAACATAAAAGGAATAATTTTCCAAAGTATTATGTAGAAAAGAAACACCAACTTCTTGCATCTGGACTAGAAACACCATCCACCAGATTCTTCATTAGGGCAAACACAGGAAGAATGTGACATTTTATTTCATTGTATGACCTTGCAGTGATGTTAACTGGAAAACAAAAGAAAACCCAAAGTTTTATATGTTCTCTATAAATGTATTCTGGAAGGAAAATCAACATTCCAAAATCACAAATGGTACTGAGTAGCTGAAAAATAAGATTTGAATTAGATCAAATCATGGTTTATCTAAGAATTGAAACGTCTTACAAACATAAAAATGGAATTGTTTTAGCTTCAGCATAATTAAGCTCTTAAAAAATATTTAGAAATCTTCTTTGTATATATTTGCCCAATATCCTACCTACAAACTCATTTTGTAAATTAATGAACATATTGACCACAAAATATTGCAATAGCATAGTGCAATGTGGTGTAACATAGCAATGATAGACTTAAGAATTTTTTGAATGATGACCAAAATGTACCTCTGTTTGGGGTCTCTGTCCAAAGTCTCCTGTAATAAGCAGGAGTAGGTGAATGAAAACACTGAGCGCACAGAAATGCATTACAACTTTTGCCTGTCCCTGACCTCAGGTTTCTGAATAAGAAACAAATGTGTGAAGCTTCTACTCCTATGAGATGCACAATCTGGACAATTCTGAAATGTCCTGTGAAAAAGAGCTCATTACTATATAGACCTGTTGGAGTTCATCCAAAGAAGGGCCATAAAAATGATCCACAAAATGGAACACCTCTCCTATAAGGACAGGCTGAGAGAGCTGGGGCTCTTCAGCCTGGAGAAGAGAAGGCTCCAATGTGATCTGATAATGGCCTTTCAATACCTAGAGGGGAACTACAGGAAAGAAGGGGACAGACTCTTTAGCAGGGACTGTGGCAATAGAACAAGGGGAAATGATTTCAAGCTTAAAGAGGGTAGATTTAGCTTAGATATAAGGAAAAAATCTTTTACAGTGAGGGTGGTGAGGCACTGGAACAGGTTGCCCAGTGATGTGGTGGATGCCCCGTCCATGGTGACTGGATAAGGCAAGGCTGGATAAGGCCCTGGGCAACCTGATCTAGCTGTAGATATCCCTGTTCATTGCAGGGGAGCTGGACTAGATGGCCTTCAGAAGTTCTTTCCAACTCTAAGGATTCTATGATCCTATGATTCTTTGATTTTAAGAAATGTTGAAAGGACCACAGTTTTCATTTTATCTAGTAACTGAGTAAATAGTAACACTCTCCTGGGAAGAGTAAAAGAATTGCATTAGAATTGCTAAAGTTTGAAAATGGATTTGAACTGTCTTGTCTCTGCTTCTTGATTAAATACCATATATTATGCATATCAGATCTTCACTTTATTAATCAAGTATCTTGTGTTGACCATAATGCTTTCAGTCTGCATTGTCCTCTACAATTCATAAGCCAAATAGACTGTGGAATGTAGTTCTGAATCTTGCCCCAGAGTAAAATTAATCATCACACCTAAGCTGCACCAAGGACCTCCTGAATTCAGCTATGGATATATCTCTTGATTGAAAAAAAATTAATAGTGTTATAACTGATGATACAACAATTTAGATAACTAACAGAGTCAATGGCTTTTCTTCCTTATTTTTCAGCATATGATCCTTATTCTTCAAAATAGCAGTTAAACTGTGATGAGATAAGCAGTGATGGAGGAAAATGTTTACTAAACAAGGATGAAGGGCAGGCTGGTAAACATTGATGAGATTATCAGCAAAAGTAGAGTAGCATGCTATGTATAATGTGCTTCTACGAAATTCGTAGGAATTAGATAACTTGCACTTCTCTCCCACTGTGAAATTTATCAAAGGGAAGATGGACCCAGAGAGTATGAAATACAATCATGTCTTTGCTGCAGGACTAGATAGTGACCTATTTGAAAGATGTCATTTTTCTACAAGTATCTAAAACTATTTTTAAGGTATTTCTTTAGTGGCTCAAGATTTTCTTTCACTTTGATTTTTGTGTCATTCCCAAATGACATATCTATCCAAATATTCAAATGTTCCTAGGACTTTAGTTCAATGACTTCAAACTGAGCTGTTTGATGATTCAGTGGTATTTTTTTCTCATAGCAGTCTGACTTTCTTGAGAGATTTTTTGTCAGATATCAAGTATCTTTTCCTGCAGTTAGAGAAAGGTAAAAGAGTTTGCCTTGTCATGAAACACATAATGTAGTTGGATACCAATGTCTTTGGACTGACTTCTGCAGAATTTCTCCGTTTTAAGCACTGTTACAGAAAAGAGTTGCATTTGTTTGGGATGCTAGACCACAATGAAAATACAGCTCAAATGTAGTATGCTGCTTTAATTATGCATGCAAAGTCAGTTTACTTCTCCAAATTCCATTATGCAAAGTCAAACCCACTGACATCAGTGAAGAAATACAGATACAATTCAAACAGAATTTAGCCTCAAATGTTAAAGCAGTTAAACAGAAGATAAAGGCAAAAAATGATTTTTTGTCAAACATTTGGACCCTTCCTCATATGGCTATTCACCAGTCATATCACAGTGAAAGCACTCTTCGTCCTATTTAGAGAGGCAGTAATTATTCACTGTCAGTTAGATCTCAGTCACTGAACTATAAAAAACTGGTGTTGCAGAACCATCATCCGAGTTTAAATTTACAGTATTCTTTCTACTTTTTTTATTCCCACATTTACTAAATTTTCTGACATTAAAAAACATATCCTGTCTTTAAAAGTTTTAAGTAAAACTGCGAGAAATGGTACAATAATCTGAAATGGTAATGATAGCTATGCATCACTAGCTGTTTGTAGTTCAGTGATCTAGTGTCTAATTGACAAGGTATAATTACCTCTCCCTGCATAAGGTGAAATGTGCTGCCAATCTCAGTAATTCCTACCTCTAAGCACATATTACAAATAAAAATTTTGAGAAAATAATTTGATTTTATTAGTTTTCAGCATTTTACTGTCCCAAATGTAAAAAAACAAATTATTTGGTCATTTTCAAAGAATATATTATTACTAGGAACTATGAATGAGAAATTTTACATAAGTGTTTCCAAAATGTGGGCTGACTACTACAACTAAATCATTTTTGACTCTGTAGTTTATACTGACTTTATAAAATAAAATACAGAGCTGTTTGTTTTTCATACTTTTTTTTTTTTTTTTTTTTAAGAAACATGATTTTCTGGACAGGACTTCCAGGAAAGATTATTCATAGAACTCATCTCTCAAAGTAAAAGCAGTGAAAACAACTTTCTGTAAACCTGAATATTCAGTACTAGTAGTTAATTTCAATAATTTGATAATTTTGTAGCAATGCCTTGGTCATCTCTTTTCATATTCTGTTCAATCCTTGACATTTTGTTTTGAACAGGAATTCCATTTAATTCTCATTGTATATTATTGAGAGCCAGAAAGGCATTTAGGGTAGAATTAATTTTTTTGCCTCAGCCTACGCTGTTTTTAGAATTCAAGCTTTACAAAGTAATTTGTTTTCTCTTAAACGAAGTATCTGCTTTAACAACACAACAACATTTGTGGGTTTCCTTGTATTGGTGGTTGTTGTTGTTGCTTTACTCTGTTTCTTTTCCCAAAGGTTTTTTCTCCTCGATCAACAACAGAATGACAGAGTTGAAGAAATGGCAGTCATAGAGAGAAAATTTTGGGCTTTGTTGTTGTTGTTGTTGTTGCTTTATTATTCCCTGTTTTTACTTAAATCATTAAATCAGAATCACTGATATAAACTGAGGTGGCATCTCAGGTCATATATTTTGTTTCTCACAGTTCAGATAAGTGAGTGTTAGATGTGGAAGAATTTACCTGGGAGATAGTGTTATTCTTCAGATTTGTGCTATGAGACAAAACATAGATTATGGAACTGTTCAAAAAATGTTGTCAGAATTTTTAAATATTCTCCCATTACTTCAATGTCCCATCATTGTAATTATTATATATCTTTCCAGATGATAGTGCTAATTGCTTATCAGATAACCTCCAATGCTGAACGGTACTGGTTACCATTAATGTCATATTCACTTCCCAGGTGGACAGATATTTCTTTGAAGACAAACTTTAAAACCTCCTGTTTAATATTTATGTTTTCAACCATGAAATATTTTATTGGTTCTTTGATTTTTCATTGTTAAAATAATACCTTACTGGATTTAGCATAGCTGTTTTCCTCATCACTACAATTTTCCAGCAGTATTTTTCCCTAAAAAACACTTACACGCCATTGAGTTTTTAGTTTAGTTCCTTCATTTAAGATACTTTTTTGTTCCTGAAAATAATGATATATATTGTTAATATTCTGCTTTGGCTGGCAGTTCATATATTGCATTCAAGAATACTAAAACCATCAAAAATGGTAATGACATGTATCCACATACTTATGCAGAAAATACTTTAATACTGCTGATAGGAACTGATGAATTACGGCTGAGGGAATTGAAATGTCATTGGCTCTTCTCCTTATCATGAACAGTTTTAATCAGTCTTCACTATATAATAAATGTAAAGTATTATTTTGAAACAAAGAAAGTATTAAACATAATATAACAAGCATAGCAATGTTAACAGGGAAAAAATATAATGACTTTTTAGACTTGATATATTCTTGAAAATGTTCTTACACAAATCTCCATGAAGTCATATCTATTCAGCATTATATAAGTAGGGGGATTTTTTTAACCTCTACTGTTAAATCTTTCAGACATAAAAAAGATTACTATGCTCTATACCTGTAGATTTCCTTCTATGCCACTTTTCGTTTGACAGTATATACTTTAGCAGCTGATCCACTCCCTCAGTGTTAAAATGAGAGGCATTGTTGTTGAAGAGAGACCATTCTTATTGGAAAAAACATGTATTGGTATATATATGATCCACAGTTCTTGACAGCAACATAGATCCAATGGTTCATCAAATGGTTATAATCACACTTTTGCAAGTCACATTTCTAACTGTTCTGTCAATTTTAGACTAGCTTGGAATGATACGTAATCACAAGCAAAGCATAATTCTATCAAAACTGTATCTCTGATTCCTTCTTGCTATGCAGATTTCACGACCATGGAGAAGTAAAGGGTGTTACCTCATAAATTTTGGAAGGAATAGTTCTACTTCAATCTAATCATAAAAAATTATGATTTCATATTGAGTAATAATAAGATGTGAAATGTAATGTTTTTTTCTAATTTTGATACCATGTAGTCATATGTTATCAAATTATTTGATTAGTCCTGACTTCATACAATGACATCTTACAAAACATATTGGAATCAAATGATTTAACTAATCACAATATTACTGTAAAGGTAAGGAGAGAGTGTCTGCTATTTTAATACTATATTTTTTCAATCAGAGAAGGGTTAATAAGAAAGGGAAGCAGCCATAAACAAGAGCATATAGAGACATAGATCTGACAAATGATAAGAGAGGTAGTAAGGAGATCAAAGCAGATAAGGGTACATGGAATGTGGGAATGTTTATTTCATTAAGATTAACTTTGTCAAATGAGATCCTGAGGAAAAAAAGAACCCATAAACAAGAATTAGAGACACAAACCCAGGAATGGACCTGAGGGTGTTAGTCAATGCCTGCCTGAACAGACCCAACAGTGTGCCCAGGTAGCCAAGATGGCTAATGGCATCCTGGCTTGTATAAGTAATAGCGCAGTCAGCTGAACTAGGAAGGTGATCATCCCCTGTACTCAGTTCTGGTGAGTACTGTGAATAAAGAGTACAATGTTCAATTTTGGGTCCCTCACTACAGGAAAGACATCAAGGCAACAAAGCTGGTGAGTGGTCTGGAGCATAGGTCTTATGATGTGTGGCTGAGGGAACTGGGATTGTTTAGTTTGGAGAAGAGGAGGTTCAGGGGAGACCTTATAGCTCTCTACAGCTACCTGAAAGGAGATTGCGGCTAGGTGGGGGTCAGCCTCTTCTCCCACATAACTATCAGTAGGACTAGAGGGAATGGCCTCAAGTTGGACCAGGGGAGTTTGAGGTTGTATATCAGAAAAAAATTGCTTCCTGAAAGAGTGGTCAAGCACTGGAATTGGCTGTTGAGGGAGGTGGTTGAGTCACAGTCCCTGGAGGTGTTCAAGGAATGCTTAGATGCAGTACTAAAGGAAATATTTTAGTGGTGAAATATTGGTGGTAGGTGAATGGTTGCACTAGATGATCTTCAAGGTCTTTTGGAACCTTAATGATTCTATGAATCTAAACTTCTAAGCTTAGAAGTAGTCAAATGTACTCAAAATGAATACAAGAAACAAAGCTGGTCTAAGTAAGAAGCAAATAAGAAACTGCAGGCAAGCATAGGCTTTGCAATTGGTAAGGATGCAAACCTAGGTGTCCAGTACATTTTTGCAAAGGGGGTTGGTAGAACTATGTCAACTATGACGTGGAGCAAATGGTGGTCTTTAAACCTCCAGCCATTGGGCAGGAGTGTCATCACCCACCAATAGTGTGGGTCACCAAAACAAGCTACTTGGAGGGATTGGTATGAGTGAGGAGTGTAACACGGTGGTGGCTGGAGCACGAGCCTAGGTCACAGCCTGTGTGCCCTGCATCAGATGTTAGCAGGCCAAGTGACTGTATCTCCCTAAAAGGAAGATGCAAGAGGTATTCATGTGTGGCAAACTCCAAGCCAAACTTGCCAATGAGTAGGACATCCAAGTAGTGTTATCAGGCAGACAAGGGTCTTTTCTGGTATTTGAGGGGCCTGTGGGTATAGGATACATGTGGGAAATGCCTGAGTGTGTGTGTCTATTTTCAGTGAGCACTGAGTTGGATCAGCTGGTGAGTAGAGGACCCAAAAAATGCATAAGAAACTCTAAGGTCAGGGAAGGGTCAGGTGGCAGAGGGGCCATGCTGGTATTTTCTACAGCTGTGGGTGTGAGTATGGTGAATTCCATGTGTTTGCCTGCACCAGTGTCCTCCTGTCTCTGCCAGATGAAAAGGATGAGGGGAGTTAGCTATCTAGGTTTATGTCTTATGTCAGTCCTGTGTATAGGTGCTGTTGAGCCAGCACATTTTCTGCGGCACTTTGTATGACCAGCCATGTCACTGTGCTCAGTTTTTCTCTGGGTCAAGATTTCAGTTTTATTACTCGTTGAACCCACAAATCAGAAAGCAGCAGCTGCATCCATTAGCCCAGCAGTCAGTTATTGTCTCAGGTTTTCTTATAATTTATGAAATGAAACTGTTACCTCAGGAAGTCAATTCATCTCACATTAGTTTGGATAACTAAGTTGGTCAGATAAAATCATGCCTTAAAAATTATATTTCTCTTCACTGAACATATGGAGAATCCAAATAATTATCTCAGATGTAGCTGTCTTCAGTGCAGATGCCTACAGCTAAGTGAGACAAACTTCACCAGAGATACCCTGCAGCATTTAGCTCCTTGACAGTTAAGCACCTTACCTGAACACCCACTTCAAAAGTTCTGCACTAAAAGTACAGGTACTTTAGGTTTTAAGTACCTGAAAGTGCAATATGCTTACTTCAATAAAAGCAATCAAAGAGTATGAAGAAAACAAATACAGGGAATATTTCTGTTGCATACATTCTCACAGTATTCATAGGATGTAAGATAAAAGGGAAAATTTAATATGAAATATGTATTTCTATCAAGTATTTGTCCTTTTTTGGACAGATTTTTTCCATACACAACAGAGATGAAAATTTTTGAGCACTTAACACACCATTATATGTATCTAATTCTTTAAATTCTCAGCTATTTGCTTTCTGAACTTACATAATTCACACCCTTCAGGTCAAGGGACTGTTTCTTAAATATGAAAGATCAAATTATTCTGTAACACACCTGTAATTTCTATTTTGTAACATTAGTAGTGTAAACCAGGGTTTCCTTTGTAACAGTGAATCTGTTTGATTACCAAAGCAACAAAAAAGTCGACTTAAGAGTTTTACAGAAATTACTTTTATTACATTAAATTCATTTAACTGTGCAAAATAATTTAATAGTTTCAAGAGTATTACCCATAACTCTCTGTAGAAAGTAAAAAGGCTCAGCCCTGCTAACTGCTGTTGGAGATACATACATGTGAACATGAGTTTGCTGAAATTAGAAATGTTTTCAGCATTGTCCGTGTTTAGCCAGGTCTCTCAATAATTCAGTTTATGAAAGAATTTGCCCAAGCCAACTTTGAACTCCACAGGAATTTAAGTTATCTATTAAGGATAATTTTTTAAATGCCGTTCTCTACTCAAATAATCTCAATTTCAAGGAAGAAAAACATAAAATGCTAAAAATAAAAGTAGAGAAAAGACTTTATTGCACTACCCAATTATGAACTATAATATTATTTTAAAATATTTTGAAAATGAGCTGCACTAATGTTTGTCTTTACTGTGTGGATATAGATTTTTAGCATCACTGGTTCTTCCAAGGATGTTATATTCTATGCTGCATTACTTTTTACAAAATTAGTCCTTAAGTATTTCTCATTACTGATATATTTCCTCCTAGTCTAATTGGCTGAGTGGTTCTACTAAGTAACAGGTTTGCAAGGATTTGCATACTAATTGCACTTTATAACTATATAACTAAAATATTACTTTATAAAAGCTATGAAGTCTCTATCTACGCTGATCACTTTGTGTAGCCTCTCTGTTTTGAATAGCCCTCGTGCCCAGAATATTCATCACTAGCAAAGAGGTTATCTTCCCCTCTCCCTCTAGAACACTTTCACCTGAATTCAGCATCTCACTATGTACTTGAAAGAGAAGATTAAAGAGTTTTCAACTGAAATTATCAGAAAACTAAATACTTTGATATGATCCCTCTTCATGCACATTCTTTCTGCTAAATTGGCTTTTTTTTTCCTCTCCTTATAAATCAAAAATAAAGTCCTAGAATAAGTATGAAATATTTTGGGTTTCATTGTTTTATGTAAGGATTACTTCTGTCTCTTGAGAGCAGAACACCTTCAACACCTCTGAAAGGTGGGTTAAAGAAACAGAAATGTAGTTAATTCCATTTGAATCATAGAATCTCCAAGGTCGGAAAAGACCTTCAAGGTCATCTAGTCTAACCATCCACCTACTCCTAATATTTCCCCACTAAACTGTGTCCTTTAGTACTTAGTTCTTGAACATCTTCAGGGACGAAGGTAGAAAGAAAAGCAGCGATGTCATAAGCAAATGCAGAAGCAATGCTATTACAATTATGTATGTATCAATTTATCTCCCTAGAGAGCATTAAAGTCATTTTTATTTAGTTTAGTCTTTGCACTAGCAGCTTATATTTAATTGCTCATCATTTGTTATTCTGTGATTTGTATAGAGAATGTTATCATTTACAGTAAGTCATGCTAAGTTCAGATTCTGTGATGAGAGAAGTCCATTTAAATAGTGTACTTTTTCTTGCTACTGTATAGAGTAGATTTTTTACTAGTATTAATTTCTTGTAACTGATGTCATCAAAAGAGGCTTTTTGTATGAAACTAAAAAATAACTTAGACTCTGCAGTAATCTTTATAATCCCATATTGCCTTGTTAAGATTTCCTACCTGAAATACTGTCAAGCAAGGAGGAATGCATAAAATGGTAGCAGTTGTGAAGTACTAGGTGAATTTACTCTTATTAGAACTGCCAAGTGAAGTTTTTCATTTTACTAGATAGAAAGGACAGTCTTCAGTTTCTGAAATGGTACCTGTTTTTTTCTTAACAAGTCAATTAAATGCTGGCTAATGTCATACAGTACTCTGTTGATTAAAAAAGGGGGTAAAGCAACTCAAGTTACGTATGCATTTTCCTAATTAGTCTCACAAATTAAAACCAATAACAGCTGTTATAAGTTGGTATAGACATCAGCGAGAGAACTACTATTGAACTTAAATGTCTCTGGGAAAAACTTACAAAACAAAACTGCCTGCCTTAGTATATATCACTTTCAAGGACTTGGGGGTCCTGGTGTATGAGAAACTGGACATGAGCCAGCAGTGTGTGCTTGCAGCCCGGAAGGCCAACTGTGTTCTGGGCTGCATTAAAAAAGGGGTGGCCAGCAGGGAGAGGGAGGTGATTGTCTCCCTCTACTCGGCTCTCGTGAGGCACCTTCTGGAGTACTGCATCCAGACTTGGGGCCCTGTATGAATCCTTCTTTGTTTTTTGGCTCAAAGCTTGCTTTCTGAGGCATTTCTTAACTAAGAGATGAGAGGTGGGTGTTGCTGTGTGGCAATCAGCATCACTGTGTGGACAATTTTACATTTGAAAGCACTTCTTTGGAGCTGTTTGCCTTTGGAAGGGAGTGCTCAGGACTGTTTACTGGACTGTTTACTGGACTGTTTACTGGCAGAAGATCTGTCCTGTGACCAAATAACTCCTGTCTGCTAAGGGAGATTGTGGCGTGATGCCACTGTATCCTGTGAAGACAAGATACAAGTGGGTGCTTCCATACTCCATCTTATCTGCTGGCAAGGCCAGGAAGATGGGAACAAAAGGAGTTCCTGCTGAGATCCAAAAGCCAGAAGCTGTCACTTCAAAAAGAGCTGACTCAACCACTTTGGACTTATAAATTAAGTTTGTACTGCCATTGGAAATCGGCACCTTGGACATCGTCATCGTCAGCGGAACAACAATGCCCAACAACCC
This sequence comes from Pavo muticus, assembly GCA_016647715.1. Classification (NCBI taxonomy): domain Eukaryota; kingdom Metazoa; phylum Chordata; class Aves; order Galliformes; family Phasianidae; genus Pavo; species Pavo muticus. The sequence goes on along the minus strand of JACDJE010000635.1, from coordinate 215,475 downwards.
ACCACTACTGAAGATCAACAACTGAACTACAAACCAAGCTGGACCCATGGTGGTGACTATTTCCCTCTTGCTTCCCATAAAGACTCCTTGCTTCTATTTCCTACCTTTTCTATCGCCCTTCTTCCCCTCCCCCTCACCCTAATTTGTAACAGTGTCTGTACTCCCCTTCCCCATCTCCCTGATTAAGGTTTGTAATAAACTGGTCAGACCAATATTTGAACCACTGTCACTTAATCTCACGTTAGGTACACATATATCAAAGAACCTTCTCTCCCTCCTATAAATTAGAGCGAGACAGGCCCCCAATACAGGAAGGACGTGAGCTCTTGGAACATGTCCAGAGGAGGGCCACTAAGATTATCAGAGGGCTGGAGCACCTCTCCTATAATGAAAGATTGAGGGAACTGGGCTTGTTTAGCTTGGAGAAGAGAAGGCTCCAGGGAGACCTCATTGTGGCCTTCCAATACTTGAAGGGAGCATATAAACAGGAGGGGGGAATGGCTGTTTATGAGCGTGGATAGTGATAGGACAAGGGGGAATGGTTTTAAACTGAGACAGCTTATCTAAAAAAACTGGTAAAATAAGTTAAAAGCTGTTAATTTAAGTGTATTTTAAGAATCATAGAGTCACTTCGAATCACAGAATCATAAGGATGGGAGGGGACCTCTGGAGATCATTGAGTCCAACTACACTGCCAATGCAGGTTCGAGTACATTGCTCAGGAAAGCATCCAGGTGGGTTTTGAATATCTCCAGAGAAGGAGAATCTCCAGCCTCTCTGGGAAGCCTCTTCCAGTGCTTTGTCACCCACAATGTAAGGAAGTTTTTCCATGTGTTCATATGGAACTTTGTGTTCCAGTTTGTGCCCATCACCCTTTGTTTTTCAGCAGCACAAAAAAGAGCCTGGCCTCATCCGCTTGACACCCGCCTTTTAGGTATTTATAAGCGCTGATAAGATACCTTTTCCATTTGTGCTATGTACTTTTCTTTCTTCTTTGTACTTCTGATGTTGTCAAATTTGCATTCAGTTACAGGCATGAATAAGTAGTTTTAAATTGTATTTATTATCAATTTTAATACATTTATATAGAGTGATTTGTTTAAAATCAGTGTGAGATCCTTTACATTAATTTAAAATTCAGTCTTCACAAAACACATAATTAGAAACTTTCTCAGTTTTTTACAGAGAAAGTGCTCTTTCTACCACTACTTCGGATGTACTAAATGCCACCATTATGAAGAACTGAATTCTGAAGGCAGTCATTTTCCTTGAAGAAATCTGTGGAGTAGGAACTCACATCTCTCAGATTCTCATATTCTTATCTATTCTTATTCTAATTCTTAAAAGCCTTCAGCAAATGAGGGGAAATATTTATAACATTTTTCAAGATAAGATAATGAATTATCAGTATTGTATTTTATTGTAAGATACATGATGTTAAAATTGAAGATAATCCCTTTTAATTTACATTCAATAATAGCCATAGAATTATCATCTGGAAGTTAACACTAACATAAAATTCTGTATTATTTTTTTCCAGGATCTTTTTCTTACTCAGGTATTTCTACGGTAATTTTAATTTTTGTTTTGCAAACAATCAGACAGACTATTGATTGCCCTCCCATGACTATGCAGTAAAAACTAATTTTTTGGAACATTTTGGAATTTATATGGCTTAAGATTTTAGGACCATAGAGAAATACTATGCCCTTTTTCAAATGAGACTTAATTGTCTCATCAGTTGAAAAAGATGTAATAAACCATTAGCAACATAAGAAGCTTTAATGCTACCAAGAGGTTTCACTTCAGCTATAAGTGAAATCTGGAAAGCAACATTATTTATTACTGCTATAATCATATGATCCACATGAATCACTGTGGGTAATTTGGTATATATTTATTGTTTCTCCCACAAAAGATTTTTTTCTTTTTTGTGTGTTTCCATATTTCTCATCCGAAAACTATTTTCAATCCTCCTATTCCTCGTACCTAAGCTAAAATCGTTTTGATCTTGTTTTATCCTTAGTTGAATGCTGTCATGATGCTGATAGACTATTATGAGCAACAACTGTAGCAAAATTACAATACATTCATATCAACATAAGCATTTGTTAATGTTAGATAGCTATCACTGTGTCTATACTGCATACTTATCCATTGTGGTGCCTGGGCCCCAAAGTATCTATGTTGTAAGGAAATAACTTCTAGGTGCAAGAAGTTTAACTATAAATAGATTAAACCATCCTTTCCAAACTTTCCTTTTGGTACTGCCGGGTTAATATTTCTGTACAGTTTTGGAGGGATGGAAGGAAAGGAATAGAGGAGAGAGAAGTAATATTCTTGCTTAGTTTAAAGATAAAACATAAATTATTATTTATCAGGCTTGATGTCAGATAACAAGTCTTTAGCTAAGATAGATGAGATTTGACCATTCAGATGCCTCCCTTGGAATAAATGCGCCTTTCTTTTTGCTGGTTTCCAACTCTTCCTCTCACTAACCAGATCTGTCAGTATTCAAATAGATGCCTAAGTGTGGAATCCAAGATAATTTTTGATAGGATCTCAGTTTTCTGAAATTCACACTTCATTTGCCTTTAAATTTTAAAGGTTCATTCCCACTAGTCAAGGGTCCTTCTGCAATTCTTTCAAAACACTACAAAAAGCAAACACGGGAATTTACCAGCTATAAAAGTAAGTTATTTGTTGAGTGTTAATCCTGAATAAGAATTATTGGGATAGCTCTAATAAGGTTTCTGGGGAGAAGTAGACCACCTTTTTCAAAATTGTATCCTGTTAACTACCATTAGGAGATCTTTTGTAATAAAATTCTTAATAAGAGTGTAATGACAATAAAACATTTATTCTTTTGTCCCTTGTTTAGTTTCTTCCTGTGTCTGACATTCACTTATTCAGGATGCAAATGCAAAACAAGAAACAAATAAATAAAAACAAAGAGACAAAAATCAGAGGTTTTGATTTTTTTTCCAGGTTTTCTGTAGAAAGTATTAAGTATTCATAATACTTTTTTCAATGCTGAAATTCATACCTATCCAGAGGCAATCCGAAAGGATGATTTTTCCTCTTCTTTAAGCCTTGTGCTTAATTTATAGGCTCTCATTTCACATATATTTCCCTTAACTATAAAGATATCTTACACTGGTTTTCTTTCCCCACATTCTGGGAAACTTTCCTGCTCATTCACAGCTATAAACCATCTTCTTCTCCATGCTAGAAAAATTATTTGTTGAATCCCATAGTGAAAGAGAGTGTTGAACAGATTTGGGTGATTCACAACCTTTGATTTTGGTGTAGCATGAAGAAACATGAAATTTGCCACACAAGTCTGTTTGAAGAGCTAAAGCTGAGCTCTCTTCAGTAGGATTTCATTTCCTAAAACACATCTTTGTGTGCATTCTGTCCATTTCAATCTTACATTGCTTGTGTGATACGAAGAAGAAATATGAATTATTCTTTAAAATGGAGGGAGTGAGGAAGGGAGGGAGGAAGAAGGATTATCTTATAAAGGCAAGAATCCTCAATATTAGCCTTAGAATGAAACACTGTACTCTGTTGACTTCAATTTATATTTGGTAAATGCTGAATTTAATAATAATATGATATATTATTTGTATTCATCTTCTAATTGCCTGCACTGTGCCAAAATAAGTATTATAAAAGAAAGATGATTATTTTTTTAAGCCTTAGTCTGGTAAGCATAATTGAAATAAACACATTTCTTTTAAGTTCAGATAAGATCAATTAATATTTCATCTTTTTATACCTTGTATTTATACAGAAATCAAGCAAGTATTACTTGCACAGAAAAAAATATCATGATTCCATTTGCCATGTTTTTTTTTCTTATTTTCTTTTCTAAATAGAAATTAAGCATTTTCTCCAAACAATTTAAAACCTAATTTTATGTTCTAATGTCATGTTCTAGGCACCTAGTATCTTTATTGAAGTAACTGTACCAAGAATTTCATGAGCACAAAAACCAGGACTTGAGACATAAGGTCTACCTATTTAACAATCCTACTACTGAATAGTAAAGTATGTGGCTGAACACAGAAAGAACCAAAAATAGGCTCATGGCCAAGTAATGAAAAGGATCAAGAACACAGAATGAATCCCACAAAGAGAATGGCAAAATAAGCTAAGTACTTACTCCTCCTTGGAAATTAGGAAAAGGTATACCATAGGTAAAAATGTAATAGGAAAATTATTTAGGATGTATTAACAAAACCATGCCAGATAAAACAAATCTATAAAATTATGAATTACATGAAGAGTATTACTTAGTATTTTCATACAAAACTCATAATTCTACGTTTCATACCTGAAAAGCAATTGAACAGAATCTAGCACTTTAAACATGTATATCATTCTGAAAGTAGCTTAAAAAAGCAGCAGCTCTGTTATGGAATTGACACTGTTTGGTTTGCGGGTTGTTGGGTTTTTATTTGACACTTGATAATGACTTCTCCAGGGATAGAATATTGTGAATGCTTTTCTTTTAGCAGGTTGCCATAATAAAAAAAGCTTACACCTTGCCTGGATATTATAATGCAGTGGTTATTAAAGCTTCTTTCGTGATTCAGATCTGAGACAGATTTTGTGACCTGGAGTTATTATTTTTTTTCCTCATTTATAATAATGATGCAGTATAATTTTAGACGGAAATAGCAAATAATCTATTACTGGTATTTACAACAAGCAGTAACTACATGAAAGAAGATACTGCATCACCTAAGGCATGGTCATAATCCATGCTTTTCATCATTTGTACAATACTTTTACACAGGAGTTTACTGTTCTAAATCATGCTGTGCTTTCAATCTTGTAGTCCTGAGGGTCACATTGGAAAAGGCCTGTCATATCTACAGGATTGCTATTTTACTATTCATCACCTGGATAGCTTAGACCACCAGAATACTAATATGCGCCCTGCTAGGCCAAATTTGGTAGACATTTGGAGACAATGTGATAAACATGAAAAGAGGCATCAGGACTGACAGTAATGAACATCACAGCAAACAGCTACAGCTGCTGAGTAGTAAATAGCCAAATACAACGAATTAATGCTCCCTATGCCACAGAACTCTCAAGAAGATTTGGGAGCTTAGTATCATCCCACTGTACTCAGTTACAAAGAATTCATATTTTGATGAAGAAAATGTTTTAATTGCTCCCACTGGGAATACATGGAATTGGCCAGGTTTGCTACAGATTGTGCCCTTTTAGAGAGGAAGCAAAACAATCAGAGATTTTGAAGTCTACTGGGCAACAGTGGACTGGTTCTGATTCAGGAGTATGTCTGCTGTTAGATGAGTCATTTTTCTGAGTATTAACACTCACATGAAGGGCACAAAAGAGAAAATAAACAACTGAAATCTAGCCCTGCAACTTGGGTATTCACAATGCCCAGTATACTTATTTACTAAGCCATACCACATATTGTTCTGGAAACAAGTTTAGTACAGAAGAATGAGCCATAGCTCAGCAGCCTGATCAGAAAGAAAAATCTGAATGTGCCTGAGAGCCTTGAGAGTTGGGTGTTATGTTCAGAAAATAGACAGTGATTTATCACCATAAATTAATACTATATTTTCCAGCAAGCACTGGAGACAACTGCAAAAACTGCATTGCCTTTGAAAAGCACCAGAACGCAAGATAGCATTCCTCTTATACAGATTGGATCACCAGTTTCATTGAACCAGTCTTGGAGATTTCATCCATTTTAAATGGACCATAATCTTCAAAAGTGTTTGATTCTATCAGACCAAATCTCCTTCAAAAGGTAATCCTAAACTGCCGACTGTTTTCATTCTTATGGCTATACTAATTAGCGAAATATTTCAGGGCATTTGTGTGACCTACAGTTACTTATGCTGTAAAACTGTTAACGCATTCCCTGCACTTTTTGGGTTGGGCCAACTGACTTTTCTGGGCATTTTCCATTCATGGCTCGGGAGTACGTATGTGCCAGGAACCATCACCAAATGTCTGTTCAAATGCAGCCTCCCTGTTCTGTACAGGAAGAGTTTTCATCTTTGTAGACACAAATCATGCTATGCTATATGATCTCAAAGCAAGAGTACGTGTATATTTTCTTTTATTAATGTAAATGTAGTCGATATTAACAAAGATGATTTTAACTGCATACATTTCCACCACTGAGAGAAAAACATATAGTGAGTAGCTTGTAAATGCTGAGTATCATTTTGATTCACTTTAATCTTTTCAGTCCTGGCAGCTCTGTCATTCAGGGAAAAATATGGGCTCTCCCCTGTACCTGCATCTCAGTGTTAGTGGGCACTCTTATTTGCACTTCAGTGATTCACCTAGTGTCTCTATTAGTACTGCTTACATAATCCTCTACTTCCTTCTCTACTAATCATTGAAAGATTAAGTCCTGCAGCAAGTCATCAGGCTTTTCAGGAACCTGCTGCTGCTTCATACCATGCCTAGCTATTTACTATAACCATTATGAAAATTTCTGGCACAATCAGCTAAACTTTTTTTTTTTTTTTTTTTTTTTTTTTAACTCTTTAATCTGCTTGTGCTTGCCACAGCATTCCATACTGAAGAGTTTTCTTCTGACAAATGAAGCCGAGGCAGACCTGTGCCATTGGCTGTTTGACACAAGAGGAAAAAAAAATAATAAATTGTTCTAACAATTGAAATATATAAATGCCAAGATTATATTTCTCTATATTCTTCAAGATCACAAACCCAACCAGAACATGGTAACTACAGCCCTGGCTGCCTCTAATCTTTATCTCTTTAATAATCTCCTTCAAACTGGTGAGCACCAGGTCTAGTAACACTTCACCTCTTGTTGGTTTGTCCAATACCTGGACCAGGATATTACCTTCAACAGACTCCAGGAGTCTCCTGGATTGCTTGCACCTCACCATGTTCCTTTCCCAGCAGATATTCGGGTGGTTGAAGTCCCCCATCAGGATGAGAGTCTGTGAGTGAGATACCTCTTGTAACTGCAGAAAGAATGCCTTGTCAACAGGGTTCCCTTGATCAGGCAGCCTGTAATAGACCCTGACCACCCTAATTTCAACCTACAAGCTGTCAAATTTATGACTGTTTCTCAGAGGCAGCTCTGCACAGCCTGTCCACATCTTAACACAGAGGGCAACTTCTCTGCACCTATTGTCCTGCCTATCCCTTCTAGAACTCGTGAGCCTTGAATCAAAGTGTTGTAGCTGTGTGATTCATCCCATGTTTCTGTGATAGCAATTAGGAGTTTTCTAATTGCCCCACAGTTTCCGTCTCCTCTTGCTTATTTCCATGTTGGAGTAGAGATAATTCAAAGCTTTTTATTTCCACCTTCCATTTCAAAAATAGCTAGTTTATATGCATTCTGTGCTTCTTTTAGTCTGCCTTGAACATGAATGTTCTTTTCCATCACAGTTTATTTCCATGATGCCTTTGTATAACAATAACCACAGAGTCACAGAATATTAGAATCACAGAAACATATAATCAAATGTAGAATCATAGAATGGTTTGGGTTGGAAGGGACCTTAAAGATCATCCAGTTTGCCATGTGCAGAAAAACCTTCCACTAGACAAAGATGCCCAAACTCCATCCAATCTGGCACTGAAGATCTCCAAGGATGGGGCATTTTGTGTTAGTTAATGCTTAAGAATGCTACTCTGACATGCAGAGTAAAAGTTCTGGAAGTCTGGAAAATATCACTACTGTTCCTGCATGAAAAACTGTGAAAAACCCTATTAGCTTCTAAGGAATAAAATTAGTTATTAGAAGACTATTTCACTAACAACTGAGTAATGATATTTAACTAATTACTGTAAGATTACACGTTCAGTTCACATCATCAGAAAGGAGTATTTTCAAATGGAGATAACTCTTCCCTCTTCTTCTATTTATTATTAAAAGCATTTACCAGTTCTGTTGTACAGTTTGTAGAATAATCAGAGCAAAGAATTACCTAGAATTACAGATAGTGGATCAGAATAGAATGTAGAAGAAAAAAATAACCATAATCATGCTCAGCTAAATTTGTAAATAGAAATTACAAGCAATGGAAATTAACTCACATTTATTTTTCCAATGATTTGACTTATGCTGTTAAAAGCAAGGCATGAAGTTGATGAGAACCAGGTCTCAAGATATGAGTGGTGAGCTTGTGTTTTGCTAGAGTACACATGCTGAAATGCATGTCCTTCTAACCAAAATGCAATAAAGAGGCCAGAAGAGCCAATGACTGGTAGCTGCTGTTATCAGCCAACTCCATGCTTTGCTAGCCTGAATACACATAGCTGCCCCTGGACAGTGAGGTCCTGCAAACCCCACAGCAAGGAGACTCAGCATGGGCCTGTACATAGAACTGGTGAAACCACACCTTGAATACTGTGTTCAGTTTTAGGCCTCTCATTCACTACAAGAAGATTATTAAATTTCTACAGCGTATGCAGAGAAGAGAAATGAAGCTTGTGGACAGACAAGAAAATAAAATCTGTGAGGAGTGGCTGAGTGAACAGAGACTGTTAAATCTGGAGAAGTGGAAGCTGAGGGGAGACCTAATCACCCTCTACAATTACTTGAAAGGAGGTTGCAGGGAGGAGGAAGTTCAGTCTCTTTTCTTAGCTGACAAGAGACAGAACGTTAGGGAACAGCCTCAGGTTGTTCCAGGATTTAGACTGGATTTTAGGAAGAATTTCTTCACAGGGAAGGTGGTCAAACATTGGAACAGGCTGTTCAGGCAGTTGGTAGAGTCCTGTCCCTGGAAGTTTATTAAGAGGAATGTGGACATGGCACTAACAAACATGGTTTAGTGATGGGACTCTGTAGTGTTAGATGATGGTTGAGCTTCCTCCCAATTCTTTGAAGAGTGACCACAAAGGTCTTTCCAAACCTAAATGATTCTACGATTTCCTGTGAGGTGAAAAGGAAACCACAGTAAAATCAGTTTTGCAAGAAATATCCTTTCTTCCACTTACATTTATTTATTTTACCTCATAATTGCTATTTATAATAGACAAGAGAGGAAGTTTTAATAGTGCATGTATAGTGTATTTTTTAAGATTGATATTAAATTACAATAAAACACATGTTGATTTTCTACCTCAACAATAACGAAAATGTTAAATACACTGGATGAGTGTGTAGAAATCAATTTATACTATGACTTTTTGAAAGATTAACTCCTAAAATTCCGATTTGTTTAGATGAAAGTACACGTGAAATATAGAAAAAATAAAAGACATAGTAAAAAAGATTAGATTCAGCTCTCTACTGCAATACAGATGGAGAACAAAGCCACAGATCTTATCCCAACAGAGATGAATTACAAAGTAGGTCTGTTTCTCATGTCAAAGGTACAAGACTAAATGGATAATGATGGCAGATAATGGGTACAGTACCTGTACAAATTAATTTCAATGTAAATCTAATTTCATACAGGGTTGAAAAGTGAAATTTTCCTGAACTATATCACTCATCTGTCAAACAAGACAGATTATAAGGAGTGACCTTTATAGATTTGAACTGCCATACTAAGATCAGTGGATAGGATGCCTCTTCCAAACTCTCCTAACTGTATTATCCACAAAAACAAGTGTCTTTCCAGCATTATTTGAAATGAAATGACAAACTAACATCAAAAATCATGAAATCATTTAAGCAGTTCTTCTTCTGCTTTCTTGTCTGTGTTTTCCTTTCAAATCTGGAATTTGCATTCCCAGATGGAATTATTTAACATAATAAAATAAAGAGAGCATTTCTCATGAGGGATCAAAAGAAAGCTATTATGCCTTAATGTTTAGACCCTAAATAATTAAAACATTGCCCCAGGCAGCAATCCATTAGTCTAAAGCAAAAAGGATATGTCATTGTATAGATGCAAGAGTATCTACAGAGAAAAAGAATTCAAATGTCAAACAAATGTTGAAGATCTGCAACAACTGAGTTATAAATTGAGCAGTTACGAAAAAGCAGCACATACCTGGGATCTTAAGGGTTATACCTCCTCTTCATGAAGTTATTATCAAGCTTCTGTGGCTTCGGAAACTCTCCATACATATTAGATAATTTTCTCAAATTTGCCTATGGGATTTCTGACAAAGTAGCTGCTGCTGCTTTTTTGTTTGTTTGCTCTGTTTCTCCTTTTTTCTTTTCTTCCTAAATAAAAAAAAAAAAAAAAGAACAATAGAAAACCCTGGAGCTCAAAGTTCCAGCATACTACTACACAAGAGAATAAAATAATAGTTTGCTTAAGTTTTGTTCTTTTCAAAGTACAATATTTTACTTGTTGCATCAGAGGTGTTACATCACACATGCCACACATTAAAAATTCCTTGCTGATATAATCACGTAATAGTGCTATTCTGATCCTTCAGTGAAATGAGCCTGTCACCTCTTCAGATCTCTTTGTGCAACACAATATCAATACTTCTTTTTATCCATATGGTATTTCAGACAGATAGCCCCCTTTAACCTCAGTTTTAGCCAATCACGGAAGAAATCAAGCAGCTATATACTCAGTTCCAATGGAAATAGAGCAATAGTTTCTAAAGTCATTAGTGAACAGCCAGTATTAAAAGACAAGCTATTTTAGTATCTCTGCTAGTGAACACATTTAAATCTTTCCCCTTTTGTACGGTCATTGCAACTCTTTTCCAAGAGCAACATTCTCATGGTTTTATGATTCTTATTGAGATTTCACATCATATCATCATATAGTGTATTGGGAATTAAACAGTTAATGCTCCAGTTTCATGAATTGTCAATATTTCTGGGTATACCTTTCTCAAAAGAGAAGAACTACAAATTCCAGAACACTTCACTATTCTTTTTTCCATTTAGAAGGAAAAATAAAACTGCTCACGAGTCACGAGACTGCCTCTTTTTTTTTTTTTTCTGCTTGTCTCTGCAGTTTGTGCTCCCTAGCCATCTCACCTTCAGCATCACAATAAGGCCTTCGGTTTTGGACACTCTCTCTCATTTTATTTGATTTATTAGCTTCAATTCCAATTATATTGTATTATATTGTTATATCACGTTCTGCTATCATATTTAGTAAATTAGTTTTCTCCCTTAGCTCGTTGCTGCTGTTTTATTTTTAGACCCATCTCCCTACCTTTCACCTCTCCCCTCCCCCCTCTCCCGGGCTGTGGGACCCCTTGCCCCATTAGTCATGGAACCAGGTCAAACCAGCCCAGAACCTTGTCAAACATTTTGCACATAATGGCCACCTGATATCCAAATACCCTGTTGAATATTACTTGCACTTTGGTTTCCTTTATTGTAACATTACTCCTCCCTAAAAGACTTCAGTCCATCTGCTCTTTAAGGAAGAGATAGAGAGGCAGAAGATAGTGTAGCTTTTGTAGCTTTACTTTCTACTACTACTAGTAATATTATTATTATTTCATTGCTTTTTCTTTAATTTAGATGGTTTTCTAGATCAGTGGTTGTCCTGGTTTGTCACTTGGAATATCAGTCTTCAGAATCACACTATTAAGCAATACATTTATTGGAGTTCCAGTCTTTTCAGGTTTCCATAGTAACTGCTGGTTAGTAGAGACACTTGTAAACTGATTAAACAAAGCCACTAAAAAAGACATATCTGGATTATCTTTTAAAATATATTTTATGATCTGGCATTTCAACTCAAATGTTAAAAAAGTACACCTGTATATAAATATATACTTGCATATTTCATAAAAACATAGCTGTATGTCACTATTATAAAACATATATGTATATAATAATGATACGCAGAATAATTTATGTGATATATAGAATCGTAGAATCCTTAGAGTTGGAAGGGATTTTTAAAGGTCATCTAGACCAACTCCCCTGCAATGAACAGGGACACCGCAGGTAGATCATGTTGCCCACGGCCTGATTCAAGCTTGCCTTGAAAGTCTCCATGGACAAGGCATCAACCACTTCTCTGGGCAACCTGTTCCAGTGCCTCAGCACCCTCACTGTAAAAGACTTTTTCCTTATATGCAACCTGAATCTACCACCTTTAAGTTTGAAATCATTTCCCCTTGTTCTATCACCACAAACCCTGTTAAAGAGTCTGTCTCCAACTTTTCCTTTTAGATATAGAAAGGCTGCTATCATATCACCTCGCAAACTTCTCTTTATGGCTGCTATTTATTTCTTTGGAAACTACAAAGGGTACAAAGAGTACAATAACACTATTTGATAGAAAATATTGCAGCTACAAAACACATTTTCAACACAGTTACCATCATTAGCTATGCATTTTTGCCAGTGATGAATGAAAGTGTGCATGTCACACTCATAAAAATCTGCAGTGTAGGTGACAGCTGTCACTGTCACCACTGCTGAAACATACTACCCACTGCCTCTCTGTGCTCATCATATCCACTTGTTTGGTCTCCATAAACATTCAGCAAGTGTCGATGAATGCCAATGAAAGCAATTTATTTCACATGGGGGGATTCAGTGCCACACGTTTTCTTCACGCTCACTTCCATGTCAGATGCCATTTTGTCAGACTGTCCTTCTGTTGCTGTCTGTCATAGTACAACAAAATGTAACGAGATGCTGATGGGAAGGTTCAACCTCTACTGCCATACCACCAACATCCATCTCTGATGTCATGGGCCAACACCGTAAAACAGGAAGAATTACTTTCAGAGCAGCCCTTAAAATGATAAAAAATAAATATAACACATACAGAAATACTCATTATAAAGATCTGTCCACTACACCAACAGAGATAGAAGGTCAAAAGAAGCCAAATCATTTAATCCCAGAAATTTAGGGATTCAAAAGCAGCGATGTCAGTTGTCACTGAGCCTATTGGTACTCCTAAAAGTTCCAGCTTCTAATATATCCATATATCCAAAACCTCTCTGGGCAGCTTGTTCCAGTGCTCTGTAACCCACAAAGTAAAGAAATTCTTTCTTCTATTCAAACGTAACTTCCTGTGTTCCGGCTTTGGCTATTACTCTTTTTGTGTCATTCAGCACTGCAGAAAAGAAGCTGGCCCCAGTCACGTGACTTCCTGTAAGAGATTATTATTTTTTTATACCATTGCCTCAAAGCTTGCTGAGAAACAAGTCCAGGCAAGTCCTGGGCAAAGACTGAAAAAACTCTTGGTCTGGAAGACACAGATGAACAAGTCCAGGCGAGCCCTGGCCAGAGGTTGAGAAGTCTTTTGTCTGGAGAACACTGATGGACAGGTCCTGGGCCTGGGTTGTGAAATCCTTTGTCTGAGGAGCACAGATGGACAAGGCCAGGGGCAACGAGAGAGCGATAAGCTGCAGATTAACAGCTGGGAAGCACTCTTTTGTGTGGGCTTATCTCGAAAGAGATGGCCCTCTCAGGAGGTGCTGCACATGACTCTTACCCAAGCGCCCAGGAATGTCACGTAGGCAGAAGAAGAAGGATAAAAAGGGACAAACAACCATGGTTTTTAGGTTTTCTGACAACAGAATTCCTCATGAAGACCAAGGAGGGTTCCTGACAACAGAAGCCTCACGACCCGCCTCTCTCCTGGACTTGCTCTGCGCTCTACCTGCTTGCTTCCTAAGGCCTGCCATGCTGCTGCTGCTGCTCTCTCCCGAAGAAGAAAGGTGTCTACCATCAGATTCCTCCCTACGGAATTTCTGCATGCTGACGGACTCTCCTGGGCCTGCTACTGGAGACCTGCTGCTTTCTCCAGGACTTGCACCGCGGCTTCTCCCCGGACCTACCCGGTACCTGCACCGTCTTGCTGCCTGAGACCGGCCACGCTGCTGCTGCCCTCCTCCCCTGAGCCTCTGCCCCGGACCATCGAAAAACGGGACCTCTGCTGGATCCTGGTGGTGACTATCCCCGCTTTATGCAATTCTTGCTTCTTTCCTATCTTTTCTATCGCCCGCCTTCCCTTCCCCATCACCTTAATTAGTAATAGTATTCGTCCTCCACTTCCCCATCTCCCTAATTAGGATTTGTAATAAACCTGGTTGGACCAACATTTGAACCGTTGCTTCTTAATCTCACGTCGGGTATACATACATTAAAAGAACCTCATCTCCCTCCTATAAATTGGAGCGAGACACTTCCACCCTATAGATATTTGTGAGTATACTCTTATCCGTGATGTACAGTCCTAGGTTCCCTTATGAAGCCTTTCCTCATAAGGGAAATGCTCCAGGCCCCAAATCATCTTTTTGGCCCTCTGCTGGACACTATCTAGAACGTCACTGTCTTTCAAACCGGGGAGCCCAGAACTAGTCACAGTACTCCAGGTTTGGCCTCACCAGGGCAAAGGAGAGGGAGAGGATAACCTCCCTTGACCTGCTGGCCACACTTTTTTGAATGCACTCCAGGATGCCACTGGCCTTCTTGGCCACAGGGGCACACTACTGGTTCATGACTAACCTGCTGTCCACCAGGTCTCTCTCTTCAGAGCTCCTCTCCCAGGAGGTCAGCCCCTAAGTTGTACTGATGCATACAGTTACTCCTTCCCAGGTGTAGGACCTTACACTTGCTCTTGCTGAATCTCATTAGGTTCCTCTCTTCCCAATTCTCCAGTCTGTCCAGAACTCACTGAATGGCAGCACAGCCTTCTGGTGTGTCAGCCACTCCTTACAGCTTTGTAGCATCAGCAAACTTTCTTAGGGTCCATTTTATCCCTTCATCCACGTCACTGAAGAAGATGCTGAACAAGGCTTGACCCAGTAACACATAGGAAACACCCTACAGGCCTCCAACTAGACTCTGTGCAGCTAATCTCAAAACTCTGAGCACCTCCAGTCAGTCCTCAATCCACTTCGCTCTCCATAAATCTATCCCATAGTTCCTAAGCTTACCTATGAGACAACATTAACGACTTGCCGAAGCAAAGGTACATAACATTCACTGCTCTGTCCCTCATCTACCCAGCCTGTCACAACATCATAGAAAGCTATCATGTTGGTCAAGCATAGTTTCCCCTTGGTGAATCCCATGTTTACTATTATTGACCTTCTTTTCTTCTGCTTGTAAATAACATCTAGAATAGTTTGTTCCATCAAAACCTTATTTTTCCTTTCTTATGTGAGCAGTTTTTGCTCTACCTAATAAACTGTGGACTAAGATAAATGCAAGTTCTCACACTGCTACTTTTCTGATTCTCTCCGCTGTCCTACCTGGGCATAGTGGGAATGACTGGCTGTGTGGTAATTTACTACCTGTTGGGGTTAAACCACAACAAGGACATAAATACATATATATATATATATAAAGGATTATCTATACTCTATTTGTTTAATCATTAACTTCTATTTACAATTTTTCTCCTTTGAGTAATTTCAAATATCAATAGAAAAGACATCAAAATAATTTGTGCTAAAATATTATTGATTAGTTAAGTGAATAGAAATTAGATTGCCACAGTAGCGAATGTATTAGTAGCAGAAGCTTCCCTAACATATTTTAACATTTTTCAAATTTGCTAATATCAGCAAGTTACAAAATAGAAAGTCACATTAATAATATTGATCTTTCCTTTTGATAAAACAGATGCAAGGAAGTGAATTTATATGACTCCAGCTGTACAAAAATAGTGACTGAAAATGTGTAATGTCATAGATGACTTAACTTCGTATTTCTTATCTTCTAAGAGGGATAGTTACATCAGACTTGAAGTCATCCCATTCTTGTAAAAGAATGGATATTTAAAACAGTGAAGTGAGCAACAGTAAAAGATACACCATTTAGAAGAGGTTCATACTATAATCCATGTCTGTCAGCTCCCACAAGTAGTATAACCAGATCACTAATGTACTGAACTCGCTTAAGTGTTAATCTGCATATCTTTTTTTTTTCCATTTAGAATGAACAGCAACATGCTGCCTGCACTGTTCATTTGCTAGACAGCCAACTATATTTCAAAAACTATCCTCAGTTATAATTAGTCATAACTGTCTCATTCAATTTGTAATTCTAATGGCAAGCGGTAAAGGATTCCATTAGGAAACTGAAAGACAAGTGTATCTGAATATTATCACACTTCCTGGAAAAAAGACTTGTAGAAGAACTGAAGGAGAAGAGCAGAAAAATGAAGAGTTCATACAGAAGAAGAAAATAAATTTTCTATTTTAGAAATCTGTAGGAATTACCAAATTCTGAGAAGTGTTAAAAAGATTTAGAGTTACAGTAATTATCAAAAGATTCCAAATATAATCTTAACAAAAAACACCATATCTAACTTTAGAATAAATACACCAAAGGAAATTCTAAATCAAGCTAAGCTTGATATATCACATTTCTGAACAGATCCAGATTTTTGAGTTATAACTCATTTCTAGTGAACTAAACTAATACACGAAGCTGGACATGAGCCAGCAATGAGCTCTCACAGCCCAGAAAGCCAACTGTATCCTGGGCTGCATCAAAAGAAGCATGGCCAGAAGGTCAAGGAAGGCAATTCTGCCCCTCTACACTATGCAGGTGAGGTTTCACCTGTACTACGTCCAGATGTGGAGTTCTCAGTATAGGAGAGACATAAACCTGCTGGAGTGCATCCAGAGGAGGACCACAAAAATGATCCAATGGATGGAGTACCTCTCCTGCGAGGAGAAGCTGAGAGAGCTGGCGCTCTTCAACCTGGAGGAGAGAATGCTCTAAGGTGGCCTGATAGTGGCCTATCAGTATCTAAAGAGGAGCTACAAAAAAGAAGACAGACTTCTTAAGCAGAAACTGTTGTGATAAAACAAGGGAAAATGATTTCAAACTTGAAGTGTGGAGAATTAGGATAGACATAAGGAAAAAGTCTTCTGCAGTGAGAGTGGCGAGGCACTGGAACAAGTTGCCCAGAGTTGTGGCAGAATTCTCATCCCTGGAGACTTTCAAGGCCAGGTTGGATGAGGCTCTGAGCAACCTGATCTAGCTGTGGATGTCCCTGTTCATTGCAGAGGAGTTGGCCCAGATTATCTTTAAAGGCCCCATCCAATTCCAAGGATTCTATGAATGTTGGAGGTAAGGTGTGTTTCAGCAGTGGTAACAATGACACGAAACAGAAGCCATAATTTGGATGGCCATGCGCAGCTGTCACACCATGAAATGAAGAGCATCTTGATCAGCTCATCTGTGTGAATCCGCTAATGGTTTTGTAAAATAGTATTTTGCATCCAAGAATTTGGTCTATCAAGTAGCGTTATTTTTCTTTGTTTCCAATTGTAGTTTCCATGGAAATAAATAGGAGGCATTACTTTCGTGGCAAACTCCATAATACTGATAATATCACATAGATAGAAGGAAAGGGTAACATGGATGGAATTGAGAAACACAGTGGTTCTATCATATGACACTTTTTCAGTTATAAAATGAAGTAACAGACAAGTAGAGAATTAAAGATGTTTGTATGCCCAAAACCCTACAGAACCTATTCATGTTCACATAAAATACTCACAATTTTTTGCAGTTGGAACAAATTTCACCAAAGGGATCCTCTGAATCTAAATATATGAATCAAGTCTGTAAATGGTGCTGTAGCTCAGAAACTCACAACTTTTTAGTCCTGTATTCAAACCAGTAGTTTGCTTACATTTATGAAATCTATTTCACTCCCAACCCTGGCCATTCGGACTCAGTTTATACTATTCCAGCTACATAATTGTGATAAGACATACTATGTTTCAGAAGCTGCGCTAGAAACTCCAGATACAATATAACAAATGTAAAATGAACAAAATGTGTGAACAAATATGCTATGAAACTGAATTTGAATTTAACTAAATGCCTTAACCTCTGAAGTCATAAATTGCCAAACCTGCTGGATAGGTAGTATGTTATAGAAACAAAAAACAAATTGTATTTAAAACTTCAGATACATATGTGTGTTGGTGTGTATGTGTGCATATATATATGTTTTTTCCTTTGAACTGAAGATGTTTGCTCTGTAGCCATCTTCTGGAGCTTCTTTTTTCATTAGAACTCTTCCTTTCAGTTTATAAACAAAGAGAATCCTGTATAATTTCTTTAATATTATAGAGCTAAAGAAGCATTACTAAGAATTTGAATAAATGCTTTCAAGAAAAGAAATAAATGTAGATTACTTTGTATCCTTGAGGGAAAATAATTTAATTCCAGTAATAACTTGATTTAAGATTAGAAAAATAATGTTTTTTTTCCTCAAAGCTTTATCATCCCTTTAAAATTGCTTTTAATCTTTTCTCTGTTTACTTGTGAGTCAGAAATTACATCCAGAATTAAAATGTTGTGAGCTAAAACTCACCTACAGAAGCAACAGCATTCTGATCTTTTCTCACCTTAAAGAAATGCTCACAGTGGAAATTTACATTGTTTACTGTGTGAGAGAAAGAAACAAGTATGCTATTATGTACTTGTAAGCATAGAATAATTTCTTAAGGTGTAATAGTAACCAAATTGTCTACATTATTAGAACTGAACACAAGAATTACAACTAGCTTAAATCCTTTTGTATTACCTATCTCTTCTATCCAAACTTAAATCAACCTTGTGATTTTCAGCCTCCTGGGAAAGTTTTAATAATCCAACCAGGTACCACATAAGGAAATAGGAATTCCTTAAGGTTATGTTGTTGCTTGGTGCTGAAATCTTCATAGGAGATGAAGTGTTCTGCAGTAGTAATGAAAGACTCTTTACCTTAACCAGCATATAAAATGAGCTAGACTGCCCTCTTCAGTCAATACAATGTTCTACAGCATACTGGTCTAGCATTACATTTTCTGGAGCTATAGCTGAAGGCTCTTTAGGAATACAGTGACTAGAATGAAGGATCTGTATATGAATCTCTGAACTGAACCCAAAGTCTCTGGGTTAGATGACCCCTGAAAGACTTTTCCACTCCCGAATTCTCATTGCTTCTCCTCGCATTTCCAGTAGGAAGCAGGAAATAATACTATATATTTGCAAATTATTTTGTAATACTATTTAATACTGACATTTATCTAAACTATCAGAAGATTTCTCTTATAGCAAACGTAATTATTCTTCAAGAAGTTAATGTTAGAAGTATATTAAAAAACAAAATAGTATTTGAAATATGCAATGTTTGTGATATTGAAGATAAACTGAAGAATGAGCAGCCCAGGGAGGTGGTGGAGTCATCAACACTAGAGGTGTTCAAGAAACATTTAGACGTTGTACTGAGGGACATGGTTTAGTGGGAAATATTCATGATAGGTAGACAGTTGGACTGCATGATCTTGGAGGTCTCTTCCAACCTTGGTGGTTTATATGATTCTATGAAATACTCAACATTCTGATTTTTGTAATTAAATGTCACTAGGAATAAGGTGATAGCATTTTTATAATTTCATCTGAATTCTGATGGGAATAATATGAATTCTACTTTTCAAGCATGCTAGGTAATAAATTTTGAAAGACAAATTAACTCTTCAAATTTCAGCTTGGTGAAAGTGAAAATGTTATGTCTTTTTACTACCTTTGCTTCTGCCAGTGACATACGGTCCTATTCAATTCTTACTTCTCAGCAGAAATGTCCCTCAGGAATCCTACAGAAAGAAATTGATTCTGTAGTGAGAAGGCTCATTCATTAATGTCATAAATTACTTGTTATTTTTGAAAATTCATCACTAGACTTCCTTATGAAAAACTTCAGAATCTCTCCTTTACCAATGAACACTGCAAAAACTATAAGATTACTGCATGTGTGTTAGACATGTAGGCATAATCAGAAACCACAAACAGTTTCAGAACATGGATTGAGAAATAGATTTAATGTTCTTTTCTGTTGATTTGTATCTATTCAAAGTGGTGAAATTACTTGGCCAAATTTAAATTCACAAATTGGTTATAATTTAGATCGTATGCCTCATATAGCATATTTTACCAGCACATTATTTCCATTTGTAATATGTAGCGTACTTGTTCAGACCTAAAAACAATGAACTATGTACAGTTCAACACAGTTGATCTTAAAAATACATGGCTAGATACTTCATGAATCAGAAGACTGGAAGTAAAATAAATGGATCATTTTGAAGTATGTGGTGGGTATTTTGTTTACTATGTTATGTTTAATTGAACTTTCATCATTGTATTGGAGAACTACACAATTTTTTTTTTTTATCTGAGAATATAATTCACCAGAACCCCACCCAAGATAAGATTTTTCCTTCTTACTAGTATAGAAAATAATCAAAACTTTTTTAACCTCAGAGGCACCAGGCGAATTAGATTTTCAATCTAATCTAGGACTGCTTTTGCAACAATGTGGATCGTGGCCAGTGAGATGAAAAATGTGTTGAAGAGTTGTGAAGTATTAGGCGAAGACAATGAGCAGAAGTTCATTTTCCCATAGATGGGCACTATCACAGTCCTCCTATGACAAAGGAAAAGAGGCTACCATTGCTGACTAAAAACAATTAGGAACTGATATCCAGTAAGGAAGGTACAAATTCTATAGAGTTGGAGCCTATGCATAAATATTTTGGTCAGCAGTTTTGCTGTTGAGCTGATATCCAACTGAGACTGTAGCACAGTACATAATTATAGTTGAATTACTTATGTAAGGATGGGAGTTTAAGTTTACTTTTTAAGTCCATTTAAAATAAAAATATCTACAATTTACTGAAGGACTATGGTGTTTGCAAAATCTCCCTTTATTAAGCATCTTTGATTCCATATCGTACCATGCATTCACGCAGCCAGACAGCCTTCTTTTGTAAATAGGGCCTGTTTGTATGCCTGATGTCATTCTGTAAATAAAATTTTCTTGGCAGTTAGACAAACTCATCTGAAAACTGTGTAGCATAGCTGCATTTCAACTAGTTGTCATCTTCCTGCTTCAAAAAATAATTCTTCATCCTGGGGTACAAGATTCCTTGATAGCTTCTGAACAGCTGTCAAGTAAAACTTTATTTCTATATACCAACTTTGCCTGCCAAATCAACTGCTGGTTCCCACCTAGCGGGAGCAGTATATGAAATATATCATACCCTTACCAATGTAGAATCAACAGTCTTCCACCCAGCTGATCTACTGGTACTGTAGACAGTGATGATCAACTGGAATTCAGTTGTAGGATTATATTAATAGCAAAATGTCAAATCAGAAGGCAGAATCAAATTAGGCAATGAAAGAACTAGCCATGCTGTGGCAGTAAACATATAGAGGTAAAGAAAAAAATCACCAGTAAGCAGCAGGGATCTGTTTAACAAATGAGCAGAAACTTGAAGTTTGAATATACGTTCATAATAAAGATGATAATAGTAATAATAATAAATATACTCAAAAATCAAGAGGAAAAAAAGGTACATAAGAGACACATTGATATTATATAGAGAACCAGGATATTATTTATATGAAGTATCAGAAAAGGGCAGGCAAGGAGAACAGAGCAAATCATAGTATCAGTGTGGCACACTCTAAAGAGTTGAAGGCAATAGTCATCCAATAACAAAAACAACAAATGCACTGAAGGGAAAATTACCTGGAGTCTTTGCCTTTTCTGGAAGAAGAAACTAATTCCTTAAAGGAAAGGTTTAACTGAATGCCTGAGCTAGCTAAGTAAAATTCTTTGAAGTTAAACTGATGAGAAGGCAAGTGTAGAAAGCAAAAAAGTGGATGATTCTTAACCTGTAGTCTCTAAGTTGTGATTCATAGAGAAAAACATTAACACAAGCTTTAAGAAAAATATTTTATCTTCTCTTCGGTGTGTAACAGTTTTTTTTAAAGGTTTATGTCAGCAGCAGTCAAGTCAAAAAAGAGAAGAACATAACTTTACATGGAGTCCATAGATCTGTCTGGTTTTATTCCACAAAATCATGACATATTCCTAATAAAACCCACAGTCATATAAGTAAATATCAAAAATATTTATTAAATAGTTACACTTTAATCTCCAAGCTGTAAACACCGTGAAGATCTTATAAGAATACTTTCGTGCAATATCATCAGTTCTGCTCTTTGATCAGTACAATGCAAACACACAGCACTCACACACTCACCCCATATATACCTTGTATTCATAGAATCATAGAATGACCTGGGTTGGAAGGGACCTCAAGGATAACCAAGCACCAACCCCCTGCCACAGGCAGGGCCACCAACCTTCACGTTTAATAATTGACCAGGCTGCCCAGAGCCCCATCCAACCTGGCCTTGAATACCTCCAGGGACAGGGCATCTACAACCTCTCTGGGCCACCTGTTCCAGCACCTCACCATTCTCATAGTAAGGAACTTCCCCTTATACCCAACCTAAATCTTCCCTCCTTCGACTTAAAACCATGTCCCCTTGTCCTGCCATTATCTACCCTTGCAAAGACTTGGCTCCCCTCCTGTTTGTAGGCTCCGTTTAGGTACTGGAAGGCTGCAATGAGGTCAACTCACAGCCTTTTCTCCAGGCTGAAAAAGCCCAGCTCCCTCAGCCTGTCTTTGTAGGGGAGGTGCTCCAGCCCTCTGATCATCTTTGTGGCCCTTCTCTGGACCCTCTCCAACAGCTCTCTGTCTTTCTTGTACTGGGGGCTCCAGACCTGGACAAAGTACTCCAGATGGGGCCTTGCAAGGGCAGAGTAGAGAGGGACAATCACCTCCCTATCTCTACCAGCCACCCCTCTTCTGATGGAGCCCAGGATACCATTTGCTTTCCTAGTTGCAAGAGCACACTACTGGCTCACATTCAGTTTTTTATCTACCAGGACCCCCAGGTCATTCTCTGCAGGGCTACTCTCAAGGATTGTTCCACCTAGTCTGTATATATGCCTGGGATTCCTCCAGCACAAGTGCAAAACCTTGCACTTTGCTGTGTTGAACCTCATTAAGTGCACCCGGGCCCACCTTTCAAGTCTGTTGATGTCCCTCTGAATGGCATCCCTTCCTTCCACTGTGTCAACCACACCACTCAGCTTGGGGTCATCAGCAAACTTGCTGAGGGTGCACCCAATTCTATCATCAATGCCACTGATAAATATGTTAAAGAGCACCAGTCCCAAAACAGTCCCCTGGGAAACACCACTCATTACTGGCCTCCACCTGGACATAGAATCACTGATCACCACCCTTTCTCTGCATACTTTCAACCAATTATTTATCCACTGGGTGGTCCACCTGTCAAATCCACATCTCTCTAATTTGGAGATCAGCATTCACAGTCCCTCTGGTTGTATCAGCAAGGACCCTACCACTTGCCTGGTACTACGGTCTGGAATACACATGCACACCCCATATACACCGGTTTGGTTGAGATTCATACACAGTTCCCAGCATCCAGCACCAGGCACACAGGCTCTGCTCCAAGCACCAGAAAGGAGCCCTTCACTTACCTCACTACCACTGGTGCCAATCTGTAGCTGGTTTTCAGGATTGTAGGAGCTTCCTTGGGCCGAGGATTACTGACACTAGGACCCATGTTCACTGCAGTAGCTGACACTGAGAACCCACTTGTTCTAATAGCTAGCATCACAGGCCAGAGATGCCAGCTTCTCAAGCCTGATCTTGTCACTGGCACAAGTCTTCTCTCACTCACATGTGTCACCAGTAGCTGATACATAGTCCTTGCAGCATGCACACACGGGAAAGAGCATGAGTACACAGAGGGGGAAACAGAAAAAGTTTAATGAGGTAATACAAGATAGGACAAAATGATTCAGTCAGGCACAGGGCTCAGCCAAACAAACATACTGACCAGTGCTGTTTTATATGGCTAGCTCGTTTATACCCTTCTTACCCATCCCACCTCTGTGTTGCACCTGCTCTCCCTTTCTTCATCCAGCACACCCCTACTGGTTTGCAGAGCTCTGAAGTTTCTTCTCCCTCCCAGTCTGAAGCACCAATTCACAGTCTTATCAGATGCTAAGTCCAGGCTGATCTTCCTAGAAATTATGCCTGTAGTTTTTTGATAGTCCATCAACTAGCGTGATTAGGAGGTTTATTTCTTGTCACTGTCTCCATGCTTGTTTGTCAGGGCTGTGTCTTTGTACATCCTGTGTTCAGCTTCTCTCTTTCCCTTTGTTTCCCAACTGACAAGGTCTACCCTCAATTAGATAAACCTTTCTGGAGAAAACATCAGTACACTCTCACAAGCCATTAGCTATGAGTGCAACAGATCAGCTTTAGTCCCCATCACTGCCTGTGCTATCATTTGTCAGGCAGGTTTGTGTCCTAGTATGCTCTTGGTTTTGGCTTACTCGCTCTATTATTATCCCTTGTTGCACTGAAAGAGGCCCTTGACCAGACAATCTTAAAGGAGCAGGCACTCTCCCTTAACATATCTTTATTATTGTCATGTTTCTTCTTCAAAGACTACAAATATAGTCCTCCTCCTTGAATACAGGATTTCTTGATAACTCCTGAACTGCTGTAAAATTGTATGAGTATCTGCTTGTCTGCCAAATCTGTTATTCATTTTTGCCTCACAAGTTTCAATGGCTTCTGACATTCTTTTGCGCTGACACAGCTGGTCCCATGTTCAAATGGAAAGTCACAGTTCTTTTACCACACATGAGGGATGAAAAAAGGTATCCTGTTCCTTGCACAACACATTTAATAGCTTGAGGATTTTTCCCTAGAAAAATTTCCTCAGGAAAACTTTTTTTTTTTTTTTTTTTTTTTTTTAAACTCAGCCCCATGCAACATGACTGTTTTTGTTAGGTGCCTGACAGCTGATGATAACAGCAGAAAAGCATTCAGTCTATCTCCTTCTAGTTAACACTCATCAAAAAATAGTTACTACTTAAAAGAAGCTATACATCACGAGTAACTTAACTAATATTTTTAATAGATGAACACACAAACTTTGATTCAATAAACAATGAACAGAGCAAAATATTGTCCCACAGATGCCTCATATAAAATAAATATATGTGTTATATTAGAAAATGACAGTATAGTGTTTTCTCACTATCTCACACTCTACAAATTTATGCCTGGATTACAGATTCTTCACCTGCTCTTTAATAACTCCTGTAATTGCCAACAACCTCCTCCTCTTGGCAACTTAATTCTCCTGAACTGTGGAAAAAAAGGAACAGTAAATTCATCCTGTAGCTTATGTATTGGATTGTCTTTTGATGACCTATTACTGCAAGGTTAATTCATCACATTTGATAAAGACCAGGAGTTAACCATATGGAATTATGCTTGCTCATGCCTAAAGCCAAGCCAAGCTGGGTTTTGGTCCCACTATGCTTTTAATTAATAATTTAATGGATGCTTTAATGCAGCAGAAATTCATCAAAGTAAGACCTAAACTTGATGTGAAAAAAGCATCCTTATGCCATCATAGTAGCACAGAAAAGAATCTCCCTTTCATTTCTTGTTGTGTAATTTCTAGCAATGCAATATTGTCCTACAATTAAAATTAGACCTCAGTCATAAAAACAATTCAAGGTAGAGGGATGAAAACAGGATAGGCAAGAAATATTCCTACCTCATACTATAAAGAAAACTTTGTTCTTTCCAATCACTGATCGCCTCCACTCACTATCACCAACAGTAATTCAAACAAGGACAGTAATACCTCCAGTATAAATCATTCAAGTCAAACACTCCCTTTGACTTAGACTTCAGAAAATAACTCAAGGAATTTAATTTGATTAATTGCTCTTACATCACTGGTTAATTTTTTATATACATATATATTGTAGCTTACAATGTAGATCCTAAATTTAACAACCTGCTCCCTCTCTTGTACACCCTCAAGAGTTCAAAGTTTGAACTTCTAGAATTAACAAGTAAAGTAATACTGTTAAGGAAGAAATATTGTCATATAGGCCAAACTTGACTGTGCTCATTCTGTCATTCTCTATCTTTCACAGCCATAAAACAGCATAAGATATTATAGTGCAAAATATTGTTAATGGAATGTAGATTTTTACATATAAACTGACTAATATCAGGAAACTCAGATGAAATTTCTTTTCAGATCTCTTTTCTGTCTTTTCCTTCATCTTTTGATTCCAAGTATAGTTTCGTCCCTCAAAACATTTAATGATACCATATCAAATATGATTTAATCTTGTTTATGTGTAACAACATACTTATTAAAAGGTTTGAGACATAGGATAAGACAGTAATGTCAGTTTATCACTTAGATTCTTATCCAGCGAACATAAAAAGAACAGTGAATGATTTTATTATTAGTACTGACTTCTACAAAGAGTATTGTAACATAAAATATTTTAAAAGATAGAAAAAATCATAATTTTGCACATACTTTTTGATTATTAACAACTTTCTGTATGTAAGCATTAGCAGGAAAGTAAGGGGTTGGAAAGTAATGTTCTCCTTAAAAATGTCTCATGCACTTCGGCGTGGCACGGCTCCTCAATATTGACATAAAATTTGGAGAAAACACTATGCATATTATGAATATATGGAGGGAATAGGTACTGTTTAGAAAACTGAGGCCATAGGAAAATACATGAAAAAATAGAAGGAATAATGCAGACATAATGAATTACAGAACAAATATTACTCTGTAGTCTAAATGTTTACATTATTCCCTTTTCCAACATCTTGTTTCTTTTACAGCCTACAATACACCTGAAAATCATGATCTTTCTCAATCAAAGGTAAAGATGAAATAGGATACTCTTTGGAAAGATTAAATTAGAAATCAAAATAATGTGTTTAATATTCCGTCCTTTATTATTATTATTTTTTTGCTTATTTGTTTGTTTTGCAAAGCTGCAGAATGTACCAATTTTTCTGCTGCTTCCAATCACTACGCCTTTTCTCTAAAATGCCTCTCCTGCATTTATCACAAAAGTATGCTACCTCCAAGCACAAAATATGCCTTAGCTAAAGACAAGATATCAGTACTGTAATTTTAACCGGCTGAAATACTTTTCTCTATGATGTATGAATATGTAGTCATACAAGCTGCATTTGAAAATGCAGCTCATCCTCTTGGCTGCCAGGGCTAGTGGCTGGCTGGTTCATATCAAGCCTACAGTAATCCAGTACCCCAAGATCCCTTTCTGCTAAGCTGCTCTCCAGACATTTATCTCTCATCTGTATCTTTTGGAGGCATTGCTCCATCCCAGATGCAGAAACTGGTGTTTTCCTCTATTGAACTTTGATTTTTCTCCTAAATCCAAAACACAGCATCATATCAGCCACTATGAAGAAAATTATCTCAGCCAAAACCAGTACAACCTAATGCTCAATTTTAAGTTGGCCAAATAGAAAACCATAGTAACAAGACTAAAAACATTGCACTGAAGCTGTTGACCCTTCATCAAGCTGTGTATTAACAGTGTGAGGGACATCATGAAGACATACCAAAAAAGCTGCCACTAGGCCTCAGGGCCTGCTTCTTATAAGGATATATGTAAAAGTTTACTGTCAACTCCTGCTTCAAATTTAATAAGGAAAAAATTCAGACCTGTCTCCCAGTCTTCCACTTAGAGCACTGAGTATCTGCAAGCATGAGTGCATCTTACATGCAGTTAGAAGCCATGAGAATTTAAGGAGATCCCTCAAGAGTTGTTTTTGTACAAGCAAGGAAAAACAACAATTGACTGTCTGCCAATAGCTGTACTTAAATTTCTTTCACTAAGTACAAACTGCCTCTTCAACAATTAAAATAACATTCATATAGTTTTAATGAAGTGTTTTGGAGACCTGATCATACACCATTTACAAATAAAGATTGCTTCTTTCCTTCTGTTTTCCTTTATCATTGTGAAGAAAGGCACTCCTTATCTAAACTCCACAGAAGATCAATTAACTGAAGAATATTTTAGATAATTTTACTTTACTGTGAACATTATTCACAGCTTAGCTTTTAGATTTTTTGTCAGATTGATTCAACCTTACTACTTTTTTTTTTTTTTTTTTTTGAGGTGATCACACCACAGTCACATTCTACTGTAGTGTTGGATCACCAGGTACAAGGGGCTCCAGAAAACTAAGGAGAAGCCAGGGAGAAGAGAATGCTGCCTGAAGCCACCAATGTGCAGACAATGTGGCCAGAAGCAACAGGGTAACACTCACACAGGGACATACACAGCCCCTAGAGCGTGAACAACCAGGATAGGGAAATGGGGCAAGTTGTGTCAGTGTGTATCAAGTCCTAGAAAGTGGAAGAAAAGCTTCCAATCCTGAGGAGACAGATGACAAAAACATGCAGGATGATGGAAACAGCAGGCAGTGGGTTATCTCTGAGAAGTTGCTAAGTCACTGTGTGGACAAGCAGAGACCTATATGAAAATGATGAGAGGATTGAGCGCACCCTCAGTGAGTCTGCAGACAATACAAAAGTAGGTGGAGTGTTGATCTATTTGAGAGTAGGAAGGCTGTGCAGAGCAGATATAGACTGATAGGTATTGTCCAACTGTATGGCATTGAACAGAACAGGGTGCTGCACTGAGGTTGTAACAACCCCATGCAGGGGTATAGTCTAGGGAAGAGTGGCTGGAATTCTGCCTGGCAGAAAAGAATCCAAAGGCTAAAGTCAACAGTCAGCTGAACTTGAGCCAGTGGTGTGTCAGTGTGGTGAAATAGGCCAATGGCATCCTGGCCTGCATCAGAAATAACAAAGGAAAGGATTTTCCCTCTGTACTCAGCAATGGTGAGACCACACTTTGAGTACTCTTTGCAATTTCAGTCCCCTCACTATGAGAAAGATACTGAGTTTCTCAAGGAGAGAAGACAAATTTGGTAAGAGACTAAACAGGATATGAGGAGTGGCTGACAGAACAAGGGTTGTTTAGTCTAGGGAAAACAAGATTGAGCGAAGAACCTCATCACTCTACAGCCTAAAAGGAGTTTTCGGAGAGGTGGATGTCAGTCTCTTTTCTCCTACTTACAAGTAGTAGGACACAAAGCAATGGCTTTGAGTTTCACCAGGAGTTTAGTAGTTACATTTACAGCATTGTGCAGATTATCTCCCTTATATACAAGCATATTTTCAGACTTCAGGAGATTTTTACGAGAAGATACTGAATCAATTGAAATCAATGCATCTGAGCTAATTTGCTAATACTTTTTATCCTATGAGAAACTGAGACTTGGGGGCCAGTAGTTGATATCTTGCATTGGTTCTCATCGACAACTTGCTGTTACTGTTTGACTTCATGAATACTGTTGATAATTGCTAAGAATACCACTATCTCTGACAGAGAAAGGCCACTTGCTATTTAGTGAGGGAAAGGCACAATAGTTATTGGTTGCTGTGTTAATAGCTATGCTTATATTTCAGAAAATAAAATGTGAAAAATAGCATCAACACAAGATTTTTAAAAGCAGTTCTGTTACTTTTTCATTATTAGTTTTTTTTTAATCCAGAAAAGTCTACATGAAATTACTATCTTCCTCCTGAGTTCTAGCTGTCTATCTAATCATACATAGCAAAACATGACATATACTGCAGGAATAGCATATCTTCAGATACCATTTCTGAGGAAAAAAAGCCTCAGTAAAAGCTCTTGCTGGTTTTCCAGCTGTAGATAGTGTTTGTCAAAGTTAATATTTAACACTACCTGCTCATGCTGCTCTATTAGTCTTCACAGAATCATTAGAAGTTAGGCATTATGATAAGTAAATAATGCACTCTATTCAAAACAGCTCTGTATTTTTTAATTATTCAAATGAATAGATGTTTATTGCAAGTATAATGAAGGGGATGGAGGTTTGTGTATCTGTTTGTTTGCATCTGGGCAGCTGTCCAGTGAAGATCTGAGATGTATAAGAGAGAATTACATAATGATTATAATTTGGCAAAGTATCTTTTCATTCTTGAATCTTTCTAAGAAAAACAAAAAAGCCTCCAAAATCCACTGTAAAGAGTAATATGTAACATCAGTTTATTAGTACAATAGTAACACTCTAAGCAGATGTTATTTTATGGAATAAACCATTGAGGAAGGTAATAGAACTTTTAAAAATAACATTATAGAAAAGAGGTTACTTACCTGTAACTGATTCTCCCATGATAGGAAAGTCAGAAGAATCATTTGAAGAGATTGCGCTAAGTTTTTGAACCAAATTTAATGGTATATTTGATCAATGAACACCATAGGTCTATAAGTATATAGTTTATTAGTAATAAACAAAATACATTCAAGAATAAAGATTGAAATAAAAAAGCAAACAATACTGTATGATCGACAAGTGTAGAGGCTGGAAGCATCAGTTTTATTTTGATAAATATATGAGCATTCTGAGTGTAAGGTTAACAGGTCGTAAGGTTAACAGGTTGTAAAGTTAACTTGTATATAGAGAAGTCAGGCTAGTAAGAATAGTCAAAAAGAGAGGAAAGGTGCTCACCTGTGTTGTAGGCTCACAAGACTCCAGAAGGAGCGATCTCCAAAAAGAGATCCTTCCTTCATGGAAGTCAGCCCTTAAATGGGGTCTAGGAGAGGTGGAGCCTGGCTCCACCCCTTCCAGGCACATAGGTGAATTGCTTTCACCTGTGCTCCCATGGCTGACTCAGTGCTTGCCTCAGGTGGTCAATCAGAGGTTCAGGCCATGATTCAACAGTTCCCATACACTGAGCTTACTTAACTGTACAGATTTATGAGATCTTCAAAAGTGTTTAGAATCTGTAGTGTTTCATAGGGAACTTGATCAAACAAGTCAATAAGGAAGTATACGCTTAAGTATACAGATCAATCACAACTACTTAAATATTATATTACTATATTATTAGTATAATTCATAATTTCATTCAGGAGGCACTAACATAAAACAAAATTCAGGTTTTCCTCTTCCCTATTGATATATACATTGTACAAAGTTCAAATGAAATTCACTTTAGGTTTTCAGTAAGCATTTCAGAACATATATACATCTGCCCACATGACTAATTAGACATGTTACTCAACTTCCTATATACAACTATATTCTCTGCTTATAGCAACCCAAAATGCAGCCTGAAATGTGATAGAAAGCACAGCAATGACAGAAGAGTAGCAAGGCCCTAGGCTGCAGCAAGTGAAGGTCTGCTCAAATGCAACAGCCATGGGCACAGAAATAAAAAGAAGCTGCTTACCTTCAGGAGGCTTCAAGCATACAGGGATCTCCAACAAAAGACCCTTGCCACTGCCGACCCTGAAATGAGGTCTGGGAAGAGATGGATCCTGGCTCCACCCCTTCCAGACACTCAGGTGCATTGCATGCACCTGAGCTCCTCTGGGTTGGCCCTGCCTTCCCACCAGGATCTCGATCAGTGGTTCAGGCCATGACTTAGCATTTCTGCTACAGCAGTCTCAGGAATATGAGACCAATGCAATGCACCAGCAGAAACTAACCCAGTGGATGCTATTCCACCAATAGAAGGTGACACACATTATCTGGGCAATTTCACACTGGAAATGAAGTTTATTTTTGGCTTTGGTGAGGAAAAGCAAAATAAACCATTACATAGCCTGTCTTCCTGTGATTGCTGCCATACTGAATTAAAGTAAACAGTGGCAGAGATAAGAGGTTTTTCTTCTGCATTCCTAACAGTTTCATTGTTAGATATCTGAAATGCCTTTTCACCAACATTGAATCCAAACTTTTCTGACAGAGACAGGTTGGTACATTACTGGTAAGTGGCAAAAATAGTGAGAAGTGAAAAATTAGTTCAGTTGTAGCTCATGGTGTTTGGCGTTGAGTGTCCAAGATCAGCAAGACTTGTCTGAGTGAGCAGATAGCAAAGAGCAAGCAACAAGGCTGGCAGGTCCAATGACATTGCTGACTAAACCTGAAACATGGCTGTGGAGCAAGGAGAGGAGAGCAGTGACAGTATCAGGGCACAGTTACCTTGTGATCACCGGACTGTATCTCCACTTGATAAGACAGGTCCAAGATTAAGACAGACAATCATGTCAGTTGGTCAGGATCAGGACCAGTGAGGAACATTGATCAGGAATTTCTCCAACAGAGCAGCAGCAAGGATCAAGGGTGAAGGACCGATCTTGACTGCAGCTCCACAGTGAAGGAGGTGGGGCTGGAAAGGCTTCTCAGATCTCTTTCTTACTTACAGCTCTTTTACAGTAGCTTGGTTACACAGCTCCACTGTGTCACAGATGGCCTTGAGCACAGGCAGCCCAATGCTTTGGAGGGTCTTAAATCTCCAGACTTATACAGTGATGCAAATGTGCAAAACTGAGGGTTGCGTGGGACTATAAAATGTAAATGTTTCTTGTTTCAACCATTTTGTTTGGAAAAGTTTGTAGGCTGTCATTCTTGTAAGTATATCATGAATGACTCAGAAATGAGTGTTTATGGGACTGCTACATTAAACACTGAAGCAAAACAAAGTGAAAAGCAATGTCTGTTCTCTGTACTTTGCTTAAATAACAGGAATTGATAGCACAACTTCATCACTGGACAAGGAAAGAGCAACTAATGTCATCTCTTGATCTGTATCAAGATAGATGCTTTTCAATACCTTCATCAGTTACATTAACAGTAGTATCGAGTGCATAGAATCACAGAATTAAGGTCAGAAAAGACTGCTAAGGTCATCTAATCCAACCCCAACCCATCACCACCATGCCCACTAAACTGTCCCTCAGTGCTGCATCTTCGTGTTTCTTGAACACTTCCAGGGACAGTGACTCCACAAGCTCCCTAGGCAGCTTGTTCCAGTGCCTCACCAGCCTTTCTGAGAAGAATTTTTTCCTATTATCTAACCTGAAGCCACTCTAGTGCAACTTAGGTCCATTACCTCTTGCCCTTGGCATAATTGTGGATGACATCAAGCAGCAAACATACCTGAGGGATGGAATGCCATTCAGAGATACCTAGACAGTCTCAACCAGTGGTCCAAGGACTACCTCATGAGGTTCAACAAAGTCAAGTGGAAGATACTGTACCTGGGTTGCATCAATTCCCACTATCCATACCAGCTGGGGAAAAAAAAAAAGCCCTGCTGAAAAGGTCTTGGATATACTGGTGAACAGCAAGCTGAACATGAGCCAACACTTTGCCCTCACAACCCAGAAAGCCAACTGTATCCTGGACTGCATTAAAAGCATGGTCAACAGGCTGAGGGAGGTCCTCTACTCTACACTAGTGAGATCTCACATGGAGTACTGCTTCCAGATATGGAAGTCTTCAGTACAGGAGAGATATGGATCTTTAAGAGCGTATCCAGAGGAAGGCTACAAAACTTATCCATGGGAGAGAATACCTCCTTTTCAAGGACAGTCTGAAAGAGATGGAGCTAGTCAGCCTGGAGAAGATAAGGCTCCATGGTGACCTGATAGCAGCTTTTCAGTATCTGAGGGGATGTTATAAGAAGGAAGGGGATGGACTCTTTAGCAGGATCTGTTGTGATATGACAAGGGGAAACAGTTTCAAACTTAAAGAGGGGAAGCTGAGGTTGGATATAAGGAAAAAGTCTTTTACAGTGAGGGCAGTCCTGGAACATGTTGACCAGAGATGTGATGGATGCCCCATTCCTGGAGGCATTCAAGGTCAGGATGGATCAGGCTCTGGGCAACATGATCTAGTTGTGGATGCCCCTGTCATCGCATGACAGTTGGACTAAATTTAAAGCCAAAATTTTAAAAAAGTTATTTCCCATAAATATAACATTCTACCCTTATATTGTCTAAAAACATAGCTGCCTTTGCCATTACTCAGACCTGTAGCTTCTTTCTTTGCTTTTTCTTCAAAGACTTCATTAATTGTAGTGTGGTAGTTATACTTTATATCCTGAATCATGACCTTATATGCACTACCACTACTACAAAGCATTTCCTTGGATATATCCATGATAGACAGTATTATGAACCTCTATAGACTCTACCAAGCTAAAATGGAACTAATGCATTCATATTTCATGCAGGATTCACTCCATCTTCTCTTGAAAAGATAATGCCCCTCTGCACACATAATAAAGTAATGAACAGAAATGTAGTTGCAAGGTAAGTATACAGATGTTTTATAGTATATAAATGCAAGGTAAATAAGTATACAGATATTCTACAGATGAGTTGGGCCGGTATAGTTAGTTAGATATAAAGGAAAGGCACTCACCAGTGTTGTAGGCTCACAAAAGAAGTCCACAAGGAGCAATCTCCAGGAAGAGATTCTTCCTCAGTGGAAGTCAGCCCTTAAATGGGGTCTTGGAGAGGTGGAGCCTGGCTCCACCCCTTCTGGGCACACAGGTGAATTGCCTTCACCTGTGCTCCCATGGCTGACTCATCGCTTCCCTCAGGTGGTTAATCAGAGGTTCAGGCCGTGATTCAGCAGTTCCCATACAGTAGTCAAATACAAATTCTGGGAAAATATACTGGGGCATGTGTATTTAATATTGTATGACCTAATGCCTTTACAAAATGAAGGGTTACATTTCATTACTGTGTGATAGATGGCAGCAGAGGGGCAGTCTGACAAAATGGCATCTGACACGGAAGTGCGTATGAAGCAAAGGTGTGTCACTGAATTCCTCCATGTGGAAAAAATGGCACCCACTGACATTCATCGATGCTTACTGAATGTTTACAAAGACCAAACATAGTGGATGTTTGTGGCCATAGTGGCCACAGTGAAGTGGGCAGCGGTCCATTTCAGCAGTGGTTACAGTGACGTGAAAGACATGCCACATTCGAGACAGCGATGTACAGCTGTCACAGCTTGAAATGAAGAGAGTCTCATTCAGCTCATATGCACAAGTTGGCTAATGGTGGTATGTTGAAAAATAGTGTTTTGTAGCTGAGAACTTCCTCTATCAAAGAGTGTTATTGTGTTCTTTGTATCTGTTGCTTCAATGGAAATAAGTAAGAGACATTACTGTTGGAGCAAGCTATATATTACTGACAGTTAAGTGGTATAATATGAAAGAGTAATGTCACGGGGTTATCCAGACCAGTCTATGTCCACGACAGGGACAGTAGGCCCAAGGGCCCCCTTCCCTGCTCCCCCCCCCCCGAAAAAGGGAAGGGAAAGGGAAAGGAAAATAAAATAAACAGCAACAGCACTGATCTAGGGAGGTTAACTTATTTTACTAACTATGATATAACATAACCTAATTGAAATTGAGACTAATAAATCAAATAAAATAGGAGAGAGAGAGAGAGAGTTTTCAGAGCACCTGAAAAAAACCGCTTGCGTTCTTTGTCAGTCGAAGAAGAGGGAAGAGATCTCCCCCCCCCCAGGGGGGGAAGATCCCATGACCTCCATGACGTACAGGGACAGGTACCCAGAACTGGGCATTAACACTTTAACTCCCAGTGCATTACATGATGTTATGTTGTGGAATATTGAAAACCAAAAAATCACAAAACCATGACAAGTAACAAGACAAGATACTGCTATATCTAAAGTGAGTAAACTAAGATGAATGTGTATAGCATAATTACTCTGTTTTGTAGGTTTAATTGTAGAATTATTGACATAACTTTGTTAGCTGGTATATGCTGACTGGCAAACATCATTGGAGCTGTATTCTTGATTCACTGACTTATACATCTCAGGATCTGTTCTACTACTTGCAAAATTAGAATAACACTTCTTTGTGTTTTAATTAATTTATTTATTTAAATATGATATGTAGAGTGGTGCCACTATGCAGTTTGAATGCAATGTTATATGTGTGATTATACCCTTATCAACTTCCTTGGTCTATATTACCCTGGAAATAAACAAATTAACAAATAAAACATCCTGTACATGAACTGCAACAAAAATGTGATGAGTACTTTATGTACAATACAGTTTATGCTCTGTTTCATTTTGCACCAAAAAAAAAAAAAAAATCCACAGAAACAAATACCATTTGTTTGTTAGCACTACCTGCCTGTGTTTTTTTATGTGTGTACATACAGATATATACATATATTGTGGAAATATGTATACATATATATGCAGTATGCATGTATGCATGTATATGTATGGACATTGCAAAGTTTAATCACACTGCTATAACTATTTAACTATAAATATATGAAATATAACTTGAAAAATAGGTGTTGTTGATTAGACAAATGGTATTAGTAAATTAACGTGTTATGTGAATGGTAAAAAAAATGCCTTGTTTGATGGAGAGGTGTCAGCATTACAGAATGTGACTGACAAACCAGTTGGCATGACCATGCAAAGACATAAAGATTAAATGGATTGGAGAACAAACACACTTGCAGATGCAGAGACAATTCCTTGGAGGCAAAGTTAAGACAGCATCTGGCTTATTTGAAGAGCCTTTAACTGTCACTATCCCACTTGAAATTCGGTGTTTGGGAAAGAAATAGCAAGAAATTTAATTTCACAGCTCTGTCAATCCTGAATCTTTCATAAACATATA
Source organism: Pavo muticus (assembly GCA_016647715.1). Taxonomy (NCBI): domain Eukaryota; kingdom Metazoa; phylum Chordata; class Aves; order Galliformes; family Phasianidae; genus Pavo; species Pavo muticus. Next base: position 179,291 of record JACDJE010000635.1, on the reverse strand, counting down.
GGGCACTTGAAAATTAAGGGAGTAGTGAAGACTTGGAGCATTTTGCTCCAGGACATTTTGCTACTATTTATAAATTTAGGCAGAGAAATTCACAGCAATATGTAAACTAAAATCAATCCATTTTTTATACTTACCCACAAAGATTGTATTGGTTGGATTAACCATTCCTTATGTTCTTTTAACTTGAAATGGCAATAGTGAAGGAAATTAGTAAGTAGAGTCTGACAAATCAGTAATCAAGGTCATCACTTGCAAATTATAGTGACAATATCTCAATGCTGTCAGTGCTTGTCACTAGATACTATGACACACTTGAATATAAACTGATCTTGACAGCAGAAGAGAGTTCTAGCTAAAATCAACAAGGACAATGGTGACTGGAATAACAATCAGCTTCACACCATCAGTCTTTCATTTGTTAAAGCTGAAAATGTGCATCAAAACTCAGCATTCTTAGCTATTGCAGAAGACTAAATGTTCTCTGAACTTTTATTTTTTATTTCATTCACATTGAGTTTTGTTTGCTTTTTTTGTTTGTTTTATATTACTTGGAGTATTATCTTAGCCAGCTCCTTTTATGCTTTATATTTATGTACACATTTGAAGTGTATCAAGCAGGAGTAACAATACTCTTAGTTTCATTTAAGTCAAAGATGCAAGTACCATTTAATTCAAAGGGAGCAGCACGCATATTTCACATGAATAATTTAAATGTCTTGTAGATATATGTTTTCTGTATAGCTTACATCAAAGGCTTGAGTGTGCATTAATCCTGACACTAATAACACTGGAATGGGACTCTACATTTGTGACTCTGCTACTCCTTTTCACTACATTTTCAGTTTTCCACTACAGATTTTCTCTATGTCATTAGGTAGCAGAAATTTTGGTTTTGGCTTTAATTGCCTTGTTACATTTTTTTTTTCTGCAGCTTTATCACATAAAAATCATTCATGTGAGAATGTGACCTGTATATGTGATCTTTTTATATCAGATTGTATACAGCATAGGAAATTTTCAGAGATAAAATTTTTTCAGCATCTAGTTCTCCAAGCATTGCCACGTACTGCCAAAGACTGAACCTAGTGAGCTGTGGCTCTAAGATAGAGAGTTTTAAGAAAACCCATGTCTTAATTTCAGCTGAGACAAAATTGTTCTATTCAGAGTGTCTGGTAAGATGCTATGTTTTGGTTCTAGGAGAGAAACAGTGTTGATAATATGCAGATGTTTATAGTTATTGTTAAGCAGTATTGTACAGAGCCAAAGTCATTCCCAGTGAAAGGCCCAAGGAGCTGAAAGGGAACAGAATCAGGAATTAACTGGTCACAGGGACATTCCATAAGATATTACATCATGTGGAAAGAGTTTTGAAGGGGATGGGAGTTCAGCTCATCATCCTCCACTGCTCAAGGGGCTAGCTGGGCATTAGCTGGGGGGTGGTGAGCAATTGTTTGTGCATCACTTGTTATATACATTCATATATACGTTCATCACCCAAATAGGATCATGGGTGGAAGGTCAGGTCAGAGTTAGCCAGGAGGAGAACACTAGCCCCACAGACAGGTGGCCAGCTTGCAAAGTTATTAGAAAAACCGCAAATAAATCCTAGAAGTCAAAGCTTTACATCAGTTAAAGTTTGCAGTTTATACATCAGCCATTTAATGCCTGTACACGTTGTCCAGGAAGCAGACCTAGATGTAGTAGTAGTACCCACAAAAACACAGGAGCCTTATTCCTAGAGATTCCTTGAAAAATACTTTGAAGCCTTCCCATTAGCCTTCGTAATCTTTCCCATCCTGTCTCAGAGAGCAGCTTCTACACCATCTCATAGATATGTATTTTTCATTGACTACAAAAGCTGTTATTCATTTTGAACTGAATTATTTCATAATCTAGTTAGGATGATTTTATTAATGAGTACATCCTTAGTAAAAAAAAATACATTTTACTTACAATACTTGAACTAACATGGGAGTGTCACAAAATATATGTTCAGTTAGATAATTAATCTAGTAAACTATTCATACAATTTATATTCATCGGCATTCATTACATGTCCTTCTCATTATTCTCTGGTTCAGGTTAGCAGACACTGAGTGACATATTTTAATAAGTGTGAACACACAGAGCTGAATATCATTCACACCTGGAAGATCTAGCCATCTGAAAACCTTTGTTTTAACTCAGTATAAACACCTAAGTAAATTGTAGATAAGTATTTCCAGTTTTTATTGCTTTTGAATTAGGGAATGATGTTTAATCTAATCTTTCAGTATTATTTTAAACTCCATTATAGTTCTGAGATTTTCCAATCAGAAAAATGAATGTTTCAGATTTTGTAAATATGTCCTGCTGAGTATGTGCTAGTTTTAGTGCAACCGTCATCAAGAGGACACTGCTACTGCCTCTGTTACGTTTGTGCAAAATACAGATAAATACTCTAAAATTTAGAAATAACTGCACAGGAATCAGTGCAGTTTCATTGAAGACTTTGTTATTTATGTGACAGCTAGGCTGAAATTTGTATACTTGTCTTGCTGGGAAAGAAAGAAAGAAAGAAGGAAATGTGTTTTTCCTTCTTCTGATGACTATGAGCAAATTAAAGTGCATCAATATGTGACTATTCTAAATTTCAACAGTATAAAAATGTGTGTACAGTATTTTCTGTAACCTAAGTGTATAGTACCTATCTTTAAGAACTAGCACACAGTTTTAACCAAATCTAAGATGAATGTCTGAAATGACAAATAATGCACCTCTAATGGATTCTGTACTTTGAGAATATGTTGCAACTAACTTTACAGGTGTAATTATGTTACATGTGATTCATGCCAGAGTAGAACAAATTTCCAATAATGCCTGGTGAATAACTTTTGCTGAGTTATGTAACTTCTATCATTATAGGGACAAATCCCTCCGACAATAATATTTCTTGAATATTATCTTAAATGTAGTTATCTTCAACATATACTGATATCTTTTTTTTTTTTTTCCCTGTATATTGAACAGATATAATTTATTACCTGAGAAATTGGGACTGATTTTTTTCATCCTCATCCAGCCTCTGGCATAATGTTCTAGACACAGGTACCACATAACTAAATGCATTGGGTGTTTAGTTCTTTCTTTTGTACACATGGAATCTTAACTTTTGTTTCTCATCTAACTATACTAGAGGAATAAATAAATCAAGAGCAAGCTCTTATAACAGGAATACAGCAAATATCATAGAATCATAGAATGGCCTGGGTTGAAAAGTACCACAATGATCATCTAGTTTCAACCCCCCTGCTATGTGCAGGGTTGCCAACCACTAGACCAGGCTGCCCAGAGCCACATCCAGCCTAGCCTTGAATGGCTCCAGGGATGGCGCATCCACAACCTCCTTGGGCAACCTGTTCCAGTGCATCATCACCCTCTGAGTGAAATACATGCATACGGGTAAGAGGAGAAAACCCTCCATGTTTAAAGCTACAATCTGGGGAGTAATGTATCCTGAACGGTAGGTGAATGTATATTTTCCATCAGAGCTACTTATTTTGAACAGAAAACTAATGCTCTTTCTGATAGCTAGGCTAGATCATTCAAAGTTAGTTCAGGCATTTCTGCATAAGTCAGCAAGGTGTATCTTGTAGGCACAACTTGCAGGAGAGTTCTTATTTGTATTTTCCCTGAAGTTAACATGTTGGCTACATTCTCTTCTCTGCTATCTGCTCTTCGTATATGTTCAGGCTATATGCTGGCCTTCAGGGAAAGACAAACTTTGATGCAATTACTGGTAGATATTTCATACTTTCTGTATACTCCTACTAGTTTACTTTCTAAACAACCTTCCAGCTTCCAGAAGGTTGCTTTGTCAAGACTCTTTACTTCTGTTGATAATTAGTGTCCTTGAATGACCTTTTAAATAGTCAGCTTCTGACTCTCATCTCACTTTGGTGTCTGCCAAGGTCAATGCATTTCAGTTGTGTTAAATTGGTAGGGGAGAATTTGTTCCTAGATTTGGATTTGTAGAACAAAAGGTGAGGAAAAACATGAGTTCCCATCCCAATTAGATGATTGTTTTCTATTATTTTTCTTCCTTACAGCCTCTGTCTTTAACATCTGTCACTTGAACAACTCTTTCTGGTTTTAATACCCTATTGTTCTTTGTTTTTATGGTGCAAATGAAAATTCAGGAATAGAAAGGCACCAATGCTGGTTAACATACATCTTTTGCACACTTTCCTGAAGAAGACAAGAAAGATAAAAGAGAGGGGAAAAAAAGGAGAGGATAAAGAAAATAAATAAATAAATAAATAAATGTCTTAGGAAAGGGCACTGGCAGTGGGTAATGTCCAAAAGGGAAATTTATAGGAAAACATATGATGGATGAACACAATTGCAGAGTACAAATTAATGAATACAACCCAGTCTGCAAGACAAAACTGATTTTTCCTGTACGCAGTTTCAAGAGCTTTGAAATTATATATATGTAAAATAGAACAACATGAAATAGACTCAATTTATGAAACAACTTCCATTTTACTTTTTCAGGTGTATCTCCCCAATCTGCAGTTTGGCTCACTGTTCTGGCTTTATCATTATTCCACATCATGACATCATGTGGCAAGCTGTTTAGTGCTGGAACTTAGTGCTGGGTAGCTGCACTTCCTGGGTCAGCTTCTATCAATGTTGGCTATTTGCATGCTCTGGGTTCTGGCAGCACTAGCTATTCTTATGTGAGTTTTGGCTCCCTGAGAAGAAGACGCACTGAGAAGAGACAGACTGCAGTTCCCAGAAGTCTCTAGTATGCTCTATGTGATTTCCCATTCCAGAAGAAGTGAAATAGCACAGTGATGGCGGAAAAGGCTCTCTTCCATGCCAGTAGCACAGTGAATAACAGTCAGAACTCCTCTCTCTCCCCTTCTTTGATTTAGTACTGGTAACTTCTTTTCATGTCACATTGTTTTCCATTCTTCTATCATTTGTAGCAAACTAGTTATCCCTTCTTATCTTCATTGGGTCCTTCATAAGACAGAAGAGGGGTAAAGAATCCCTGACATTTGTGACAGAATCAGCTAAACCACAACACACATCTCTTTTTTTTTTTCCTCTGAAGTCTGGCCTAGGAAAGTCTCTTTTCATGCTTCATGAGGCTGCTTACAGTTGATAAATATTAAATTGTATTACTTTGAAACACCTATCTCCCTTCCAAATAGTAAAATAATGCAAAATAAAGAAATGGATGGTCCTTGGAAATCAGTTTCAGTTAGTGTGCCTACATTGAGCTTCTTTGGGAAGATTTGGATCGTGGGGGGCAGGGCATTATAGATGGGAGAGCCCCAGTAAGCAGAGCCTAGCACTGCCCCCCGTCAGAGCAGAGCTCCTGCTGCTCCAATAGGGACTTCCTGCTGCCAGAGCTGAGCCATGAGCAACACTGGGTGTGCTCTGGGAGAGCAGGCTGAAGAGAGGGAAATGCTACTGAGCATCAGCAGCAGGAAGAGAGGAGTGAGAAATGGGAGAGAAGCAGTCCTGCAGGCACAGAGGTCAGAGCAGAACAGAAGTTATCTGCAGCCCAGCAGAGGCCCACAGAGGAGCAGGCTATCCCCCTGCAGCCCACAAGCACCACACGGAGCAGACCTCCCCATTCAGCCATGGAGGAGCCCACGGTGCAGCAGTGGGTGAGGCCCAATGGAGTGTCAGCGCATGGATATCCCCGCAGGAGCAGTACTGGGCCAGAGTTCAAATCGAGCCACACACAAATAAACAAAGACCACTTTTATTTGAACAGTGTCTCATCTTTGCTGTCAAAGACTAAAGAACTGGAGCTGAGAATGTAAGAAAAAAAGATGTAAGACCTTTGATCACTCCTTTTCCTCACTTCTGAATAGCAATGATTTCCTCCACAGGGTGAAGATTATATGCTACAGAGCTATAGTAATGTCTGCAATATCTGGTTACACGACACAAGAAACTGACATTGAATCAGAGAAAGACTGGAAGGTAAAGACTACAGTGTATGGAACATGAGTAAACAAAAGACTATTATTATTCTTTTTGTCTCTTTACAGTCTAGAAGAGTATCCTCACAGCACAGTTCTAAACTAGAAGGATCTCCCTAGTCTAACTAAAGGCAAAAGAGTCTTAGCTAGCGGCTTATATGCTGGGAATGCTGTGCACAAAAGACTGCATTTGTAAAGGAACAGAGATCCCTATACCATATAATATAATCAGTGTGAGTTTTTCTGAGGTGCCTTTCATATGTTGTTTTCTGTTGTTCATTGACATATCTAGCATGAAATAAAAATTCAGCGAAATAAAAGTCACAGAAAATTACAAAATTAAAACTAATGGCATGAACAAAAAGGCACAGAAGACATGGAATCTAGAAATGAGACTTCCATCTGTGTCTGCCTCATGACTTCACAATTTTCCCATCAATTTTATCCCCAATTCTGCAGATTCATAACTTCTACAGACGTGGGAATTTCAGTTACAAAATCATATTAGAAAGAAGTGCAATAAATTTTTGCATTATTTATGTAACCCATCCTTAATCTAATTTTAACATCCATTACTAACAGGCTCAATTACAAATCTAGGAGCAAAAATACATCTTGTGCTGTCATTTATTTTGTTGTAAAGCAGTGGTCTACATCTTTCCATTATTTATGGATACAGTCTCTATTTTGTATGAGGAATCCATTTAGAGAATTCTCATATTCAGTGAAAAGCCCACTTACTGAAACATCTAAGAGAAGACAAAAAGGTTAAAAAAAGCACCCTTGGAGGTATTAATGCTAATTAGAAATGAACAGCCTTACGGAGAAGAAAGCAAAACAAAAAAAACATAGTATTTTATAAAAACTTCTTATATGATCTGTAATATATAGAGCATACGAGTGACAAGTCTATGTCATTGCCATTCTGAGTTATAAAGACTTTCTCACATTACAGTAAAAAAAGATTACATATCAAGTAATTACAAGTATTCCCAAAGCTAATAGTCATCTGGGCTTATATGCAACAGTTAACCTGCTTTGAACTTAATCTTCCTTATTTTCACATTGGAGCGAAAGCATCAGAATATCATATCTACTTGTTTTTAATACCTAAATATGTAAGAAGCTTTTGCATTAAAACATTTCACTGACTGACACAAAAAGTTGATCCTTTCATTTTTCTTCTAAAACATTGTTTCAAAATTTGTTTTTCCATAGGAAAATGAACACTCATATGCTCATATGTTTTGTAATGTTGCTCTTTGTGTTTAGCACTGTTTAAAATTTGTCTTTCAAACTATTATTGATATAAATCAATTTTATAACTCTGTTCTTCTCAACTCCTTTTCTGTCCCAAATAACTATGCTGCTTCCATTGCAGGTTGCAGATTGCATTAAAAGGAAAACAATAGAAACGAGAATTAGGCAAACAATCTGCTTATTTTTGCAGATATGCATTATTATTTGAAAGGAAAAAAAAAAAGCTATTTTTCCAGAACTGCAGATATCAAAGAGAGATCTTTTATTAGTACTCTTTTTTAAAAAAATTTATTTTTGTCTTATGCCTAGATACTGTGCAGAGTTTATCTGTTCTGTGTAATTTGTGAGGTACCTTTGTTATGTGAAACAGCATGGATACTAGCGGTCCTGTGTTTGAACCCTCCTGTAGTGCTCTTCTATTTACCATAGATGTACATCTTAAAAAAAAAATAAATAAATCCTTTCTCCAGTACTTGTATACACACTCATAGCGCTAATCAGAAGTCTTATTTCAGCCTCATTTTGCAGATTAGCTTTTCTTGTAGTGCCTACTCCTAAGCAAAGATACTATAATGTCCACCACATCTGACCATATTTAAAGATATATTCTTGATTAAGGACACCCACTAAGCAATAAAGTGTGAGTTGACTCTGTGAGCAAAAAACAGGAACATGAGATTAATCATAAATATAGCCCTTATGCCTAATGAAGTCTAAAACTTTATAAGAGGAAGTCTGACATATACTTGAAATACCATAAGGAAAGGTCAAACTGATATTTCTGTGATAGCACAAATACATCCTAAATGCCATGGAAATGGCAATAACATGGTACGTGTGTTATGAAACAAAGCTAGAATTATCCATCGTTTACCAAAACTTAATAGAGGAAGGTGCAAAAGAAGGATTTTATAATATCTGTATTACCCATGAAAAGAATTACTAATGAAAATAAAACCTCAGCTTTTTTGAGTAGCTGGTGGTATGGGAGAACGCAGACATAATAATGCTGAAGTTATTATAAGCCATCTGGAGTTTGCTGTGATAACACAGTCATGGCAATCTGATGTCCACATTTATGGTTTGGAAAAGTGGAATATCTGTAGATTAAGGAAGGACTAAAACAGACTCACTCCAGCTTCTTTATGTTCTTGCCACTGAATCAAACACACTCATTTACTGAACTAATTTGCAGTTTTTCTAATTCCTCATCAGATCCTCATTACCAGTTGTCAAAACAAAGTAGGCTTTATGGCTGAGACAGAAGGAAAAAAAAAAAGTAGTGTGCTAAAAGGCAGTCCTTTAGTAATAATTTAAAAGTGAAATAAAAGAAATGTCACTTTACCTTCTTTTCCATTAGAAAAATTAAATGTTTGAAGCCTAGAAGAACGTGTGATAATTCAGTCCGACTTGCTGTGAACAGGTTTCTGAGCAGTAATTCCTACATCCATAAGTTCCTCTTCAGCCAATGGTTTAAAAGGATGATGGGTGTTAGTGTGATGGTGAATGTATCCCATTATTAGAAAACTGTTAAATACCTTCACAGTTTAAAGTACAAACTTTTTTCTTGCGTTTTTTAAACCATCTTCCCATCCCATTTTTATTTCTATTCTTTTGTATGATAGGTTATAGTTCTATCTATTATCAGAAGTCTTCATAAATAGGTAATTACAGACTGTGATCAAACTTCAAATTGATAATCTCTTTCAAAATGAGTGAATTGGACTCCTTTTATTCTTTTCTCTATGGAAGATTTACTAGACCTCAAATAATTCTTCCATACTTTTTGTGAACCCTTTCCAATTTGTAAATAGCTTTTCTAAAGCGCAGACACCACAAACTGAATTTCAGTTTTTCAGTAAGGAACTTAAAAATCACAGGTGTAGGTAATGACTTCTATTTTCTACTTGGTATTTTTTTATTATTATTATTAACCCAAGAGTTGCCTTTGTTCTATTACCTACTTACTCATACAGGGAATGCAGAGCTATCAAGTCCAGCACTGGATTTATAACTTCCCAATACAAATTTTGTGACTACACTCCCATATTAGAACAATGTGATAGTTAACCGTACTATTAATATGATTCAGAAGAAATAAAATTATTGTGGGATGAGGAAAACATGCAGTAGCTCTCTACTTACCAAACAAATTAATTTCTTAACCAGAAAAATTAAAGTTCAAGTGCAATTTATTAGATTGCTGGGTTCATAACAGCTGTGTATTTTTTTTTCTAGTGAGTTAACATCAAAATGCATTTATTTTAAAATTTTGTGTATTGTCAAATTACATATTTTTGTGTGTTTTACAGAGCTAGAACTGACAGTTTTTAAGATGCCCTTTCTGGATTACAGGAAACCAGACATTACTCACAAAAGTATTACATAGTATATATTACTACAGAGTACACATCTATTTTTACTTGCTCTCTTTTGTGAAAGTTAATTTGTTACAGTGTCCAAGTTGGGAATTAAAAGAGTAAAAGTACATTCTTTTTTTTCCTGAATGCAACTCCTAGTTAAGCTCAAAATTTATCCTTTTAGGTGCCTTTAATGGGTACATCTGGGACTGACATTTAAAGTCAGCAACTGCAGTAGTTATTTTCCAATTGTCTGTAAAGGACTTGCCTTCTGTCTTTTTCATTCCATTCCTTCTTATTGCAACTACCCTTTTCATTCCACCAGATCTATTATTATTGAGGCCTCTCAAACTTTGGTAGTAGTGGGGTAGTGAAGGTATAACATTATTCATCATTCTTTGTTGTTTTTGAGCAATCGAAAAATATATTTTAGTTACAGTTCTGCAGAGTACTAATACAAGGAAAACAAATTAAAAAATACTAGGAACAATGAGATGGTGATAGCCTTTGGGATCTTATGGTAGTAGCTGAAATGTCATGACTAAACACTTTTTAAAATTGATTAGATGATGGAGAAAGTGAAGAGTTGCTATTAGGTAGGATAATTTTTTTTGCCAAATAATGCTCATTTTTTTGTTTTTGACTTGCTAATCGATTTTGTTGAGGGGAAGAAAGCGGCTCAACTATTCTCTTCTATATAAGATCTGTAGATTATTAATACACATTTTGTTTCCAAACATCTCAGAGAAAAATAAGCCCTCAAATTTAAGCAATATTAGCATAAGTAGATGCAAATGTAACAAGAACTCAATCTAAATCAATACAACTGCATACAGAACCACAGAGATTAGCTATAATCAAGTCAGTAAAATCCTGGATTTAGCTCACAAACTTCTGCAGAGTATCTTGGAAATAAAAGGTACTGGAGAAATGTTAAGTAGCACAGCAAAAGGAGGTGAGTGAGACCAGGACATTCCTATAGCATGCTTCTCAAAGTAACTATGTTTAAGTGCAAATTAGTCTACTACATATTACCAACAAAATTCCTGGAAATATGTGAAATATTTTAATTTAATAATTTAATAATTTTATTTAACAATTCCTTGACCAAGTATGTATTTTAATCAAATAAAATGCATCTAATTATAAAATCAAAGCTTTTTTCTTTGCAAAAATGAGTTGTATGGTATTACAATACTGCATTTTAGTCATCTTCCCTTTGGATTAAGAAAACAGATCACTCTGACCATTATTTTTAATTTTTTCTTCCCCCCAGGTGAAAATCTAAAATATATCTGTAGCATTAAAATACAGTATTTTTCATGTTCTTGCAAAAGTAGTTAGATATTGCCCTAATAAGCTTCATTTAAAAATAAAACACTGCATACCAATGATTTAAATGCTTTAATCTTTTGTTATGGATTTCCTCCCTGTCAAGAGGAATTCATCTGTTGTGTAATACTTTTCAGGTTCTGGTTGAAAGCCAAAAAAATTTATCTTCATTTTGCAAATGAAATAATTTCATTTGAGTAAAAATAAAAAAATACACACTCTTCTTGCATTTGTATCTGTTCATTAACTGAAAATGGGAGAGTCACAAATTAGAAAAAAATACAGACCAGACTTACTGTGCTCTAAAATAAAAGTAAAATCTGGAAAAGTTACTACTGAAATTTTCAGTTATGAAAGAGGTATTTAGTATTGCTTTCTTCCTATTTTTATTTGATTTTGAATTTGTACGCTGTAAGTAATTGTGCTTCCTACCAGAACTAGCTCAAAGCCTTTGCAAGCCAGGGCTGCTGTCAAATTTATTTTTTAGGTTAACATTTTGTAGTTGTCCTCATTATTACAAAATGAGTGTATATTTTATAAAGGAATAGGTTTGAGTGGGAATTCTCCATTACAGCAAATGCATCTTTAGGTATGTTTTGTTAGCTTTGAATAATGAAGCTATTAGACATGCAGTAAAATGAGCAGCGTCAAAGACAAAAATCAATCTACAATTGATCTTTAGAGAAATCTAACGTATATGTAGCTCTTTGAAGAAAATTGTTGCTGTTATGATGAATGTTATGATGAAGATAACACTACAGCAGAAATAAAGATAAAACATTTTTGAGATTCAGAAACCTCAAAAGCATGTTAATATGATGTTTACTTTCCACACTGACCTACATTATGCAGAAAGTATCATTAGAGATACTCAAGAATCAGAATTAAAGTATCATGAAAAGTTTCAATCTTAAAGCAACTTGCAGTACAGAAATTTTTTCTGTAATAACATCAAAATAAATGCCTGATTGTTCAATTGTCCCTGTGTGTGAAACCATAGTGAACTTGGGGGAAGGTTCTTTGCAAGACTGTTGTCAGCAATATGATTACTATTGTCTAATATTATGAAGTGTCCCGTTGGGCTCATTACAGATGAACAGCTAAGAACAATCTCTCATACAACACTGAAACTCCAGCAACGTGTTAGCATCTGAGCCCGGAGGCTTCTAATAAGCTTCACAGGCACTTTCCAGCCTCATCTGCAGCCTCCCTTACATCCAAGCATTTACTGATGGGATGAGACCTGGCAGGAGAAAAGCCTGCCTTGCCAGCCTTTTCCTGATTTCCAAGGAGCTGCTGGCTTGTGCTGCACCTTGGCTCTGGCTGCAGCTCACACCTTTTTTGAAAGATCCAAATACCAGTAAATATTACTATGTCTTTTATTTTTAAATGCTCAGAGTATGTTTTAAGGATCAAATTAACAATCTGAAAATTAAGTCATATATAGAACTCATGCATATGCTTCTCCCTTTTAGGGAAAAATGCTCTATTCTCATAGTCTTAGATTGACTGCAGAGTATTTTATCACTGTAATCCAATACGAAAAAGAAAAAAAGAACGATAGCACCACACAGAACAAACAACATTATTAAACTCTAATGAGGAGTTAGATAAAAATGTGCTCTCAGGACATCTTGAAAAAATATCAGACAACATTCAAGTTTATTTAAAATAGATGAATGTTTTTTTTTCAGGGAAGTAAGTTTTTATTAGAAATTTGTCTCACTGAAAACAAATATTTGTTTTCAGAAGAAACTTTGTTATAAAATACTAATGCCGAAATAATCACAAAGCACCTACACAAAAACCCCAGGTTCTGAAATATTGTGCTGACCTCATCATCTTCACTGCCTCATGAGTATTGTTTCACACAGTAGTAACTTAAGAAAACTTAAAAGACACTATCTTCACTTGAGGTTGATTAAAATGTCATCTAAAGGGAAAACTTAGAAATCTTAAAAACTACATGAAGTAGAGTTCTCAGATTTCCCAGATGCCTGCTATGAAAAGGCAAAATTCTTTATCCAGCTATAAACCCATCTCTAAATCAATTAGATTTTTGAGACAGCTCTTCAGCAGATAGGTGGTATAAGTCAATTTTCTGCCATGAAGTTCTAGATGGAACATTTGTAAGTGAATTCAAGGCCCATTTACAGGAATTGTGATATCTCAGTAAGTAATATCTTCATTTAATTTTGTTCAAAGCAAGGCTTATTCTGTTCTGATAATCTGAACACTAAAATAAATCATGTGCTGTTTTTGCACAATAATCAAAGCAATATTTCAAATGGAATGGAGTAAACAGTCATTCATTTGGTCAATTAGCCAATTTACAATTAGGTAATTCCTGTCAACTTGTGTATCTTCCTCATCTATAAAATTAAGTTCTAAAATTCACCAGGGTTTTGCTAGCTTTTTTTTTCCCTGTTGTGTGTGCATGTGTGTGTGTGGACCCAGTGAGATTTATTTTTTCAAAATATATGTCTGAGTTGAGAATTGTGACATAAGATTGTGTTTTAACACAGGAAGTGCCCCGTAATATTATAGGAAGCTGGAAGGAACCTCCAGGAGTTGCATAAGTAGTCTTCAACAGTGAAACTCACTCAGGGAAACTGTTAAGCGTATTCATGAGAAAGCGTCCAGAAAACATGAAAGGGAACTTTCAAGTGATACTTCTAAATCAGGACAACAGGAATAGTCAACAGAGCAGGTCTTTTATAAGACCAGTTCCCGCGATCCCAATTAGACTGATGTGGAACCATACTATCACTGGGATCTTAGGACAGTCTTAGATAATAGTAACTTGTATACTGCAAGCTCTATTTTCATTTGCAGGCATAAACAAAACAAGTAATGACAAATCTGAAACACTTGAACATAGTAGCTATAGAACCTGAGAATATATGAGCAGTTGTACAATAATCTAGGTGAATATTTAACTGATCAGTTAAAATAAATGTTCATAAGAGACATCTGATTAACAACATTAAAGAACATTCTGTAAGATGAATAGTAGGCAATGTTAATACTGGAGATAAAATTTTTAGGTTGCTAGCAAGCTCCCATAAAAGATCTAACACTGAAAGAAAACATAGTTGCATGTACTTTTCAAAGAGATAGGAAAAGACAGAAGTCAGAACCAGAAAATAACCATTTTATGTACATTCAGGAAGTGAAGGAGACTGCAGAAAAAAGAAACAGAAAGTGGATTTCATTGGGGAACTGTGAAATTTTGTCACTAGGTAGCTAAACAGAGGAGAAGACAGTCAGTTCTCTCTAACCAAGTTATGGACACTACGACAAACCTGGCAATTTTGTTGTTGATTTAAACAGTACTACATATATAAAACCCCAAGGTTTCAGAATTTTCATTCTGAGGAAAGCCATAGATCATCAGCGATACTGCGGTCAATCTGGATACATTTATAGTGAAAATCATGTTTCCATCTATTTCTACAATGGTAGAATATGGAAAAAAGAACGTAATAGATACAGAACAAAAACTCCTTTACTTTTAGTATTATTCTTAGAATACAAAAACTATTTTTTCTTTTATAACCAATGGAAATTAAAGTGATATTTTCATATACATTTTGTGCTATTTTAGCTAATGATACTCAGTTTTACTCTTTCATTATAAGGAGGCTGAAGAGGAAAAACCTCCAGAATTACAAAGGAAAACATCTCTACAGAGAAAATCCGGTGTTGGTTTTGCAACTGTAGGACACAAAAAATACTCAAGATATGGAGTCTGCTTTGAAAAGGCATTTAAGAAAGGATAAGACAAACACATGTGGAATCTATAATTAAAAAAATGCTATGAAAACTTGATTGGTAAGGACAGAAAGACAAATTTAATCAATGCCCAGTACCATACAGAAGTTTAAGGGAGACTCTGCTAATACCTCTCACAGTAGAGAAACAGCTGAATAATATGTTTTTTGATGTTTATACTGGTGTTATACCTTGGATCCAGAGTTGTTTTTCTCTTTCATCTGTGGAGGAGTAGTTCGCCATTCTCTTCTGATGTTAGTCTGTCCCCTTCTCCTTTGATCCAGACTTAGTCACCCTGAAAGGGAAGACATTTCGCCTGTTCATCTGTTTCATTGCTGAGAAATTCAGAAATACCTACAGAAGTTCCAGCAAGCAGTTCATTTCCAATTTAAAAATACAATCGTCATTACAATGTGGAATAGACCACATCAGCTCCAAAACAAGAGTAGTGCACTATTCAGAAATAATTTGTTGCACACTTGAAAATGAAAGGATGGCAGTGAATCAAACTACCTTCTTTCTTGAAAAGGTTTTTTTTAATACCTCATGTTCTTAAGTAAAGCTTCAAATTTTGCCTGGATAATAATATAGAGGAGAGATCCAGTGATAGTGGTAACTTAATACACAATAAATCACCTAAATGAGAATGTCGGGTGACAGCAGAGGAAACAGGTGTCAGACATTCACATTCTTACTTTTTTTTCCTATGTATCTGTTGCCACTTTCAGAAATTAGATTCCTTGTTAATCTATCTTTAGAGAAAACTCAAAATTATTAGACAGCGATGAATACAAAAAGATTGTCTACAGCCTTCTCCCTCACCATTCCTCCCCCCCGTCTAGTTAGTTCTGATATTACTGTCTTTGGAATTAAAATATTTTATGTGACACCTATATCACTCTTGCTGAAAATTACAATGAAGTAGTATTGTCTCTCTCCCTTTCCAATTTGTTTTACATCTTTCTTAAATTATTCAACCCAAAAAGTGGTTATCAAACTCTCCATATGGATTTCTCAGTTTCAAAATGAGTGGGATAGTTACATCAAGCCTTATTTATAACATTCTTACATTTCAGAATTTCATCTACCCTTCTTAATAGCATCAGATTGCTGGCACCTGTTCTATTTGCAGCCCACTATAGCTTCATATCATTTTTTTTTTATAGTAGTACTGCTTCTTAGCTATTTAAAGATTTTATATTGTACTTTAGGTCTTTTCTTCCCTAAATGTAGAACAAAATTACCTTCATTGAATTTTTTGTATTGATATAAGACATAATACTGTCTTCCAGCATCCTTGCAACTCTTCCCAAGGAAACACTGCATAAAGTGGTACACTTTAAAGAAGTGTACCACATACCCCATCATCCAAGCCATTAATGAAATTATTGAACAGTGCTCATGAAAAGTCTCGGTGAGACCTTGCTTAAAGTACTTTTTCAGTTTGACATTGAGTTATTGGTACATAGTCTTTAATAAAGTCTTAAATTTATTTCTAATTTTATCCAGACCATGTATTCTCAGCTTGCTCTTCAGAATAACCAAGTAGTTTGTCTCAAAAGCTGTGTCAAGATGTATCACATCTAATGCTTACTTCTCATCCACAAGGCTGGCAACTCTGTCAATAAGAAAAATTATATTGTGATATAATTTTCTACATATCCATTTTGAATTTTATTACAAATTCATAATTAAAAAATACATGTTCTGGTATATTTTCCTCATGTTGAAAATAATCTACTAATTTATTCTTTTCTGGTAGACGTATTTCTCCTAAAATTATTCTACATTGCACGATCCTGTATATTCTCCTTGCATTCTTGAAATCATTAATAAATCTAAATGTTTCGGGCAGTTCCTTATGATCTTTAAATTGAATTTAAACTAGTCACACTTTTATAATATTTAGATGAAGTACATATTTCATTTACTAATTCCTCAGTTGTCTCTATTATTTTGTTGTTCTTTTATGCTGAACCTTGATAGCTAATATGTGAACTAATGATTCATAACCTAGAGAAGATTGAAGCAATTGCACCCTTCTCATTAAGCAATGAGTCTAAGCTTTCACTTAATCCTTCTTTGTAAAGATGTATAGAAACTTCATTTGCAACTATTTATGTCCCTAACTGGACTTTGTTATGTACCTCAGCTCTTACATAGTTACGTAAATAATCTGAAGCCTAGTCAATGTATTCTAACATGCGCAATCAGGATTGAAGCTGAGCCAGCACCTTAAAGTTCTTTGCAGATTTGAACAGTTATTTGTACTTCCATCACTGCTGATCCAATCCTTTTCCCTTTTCTGGAGCATATTCATTCATGGATTAGTGTTACCTCAAGGCTATTGCATTATTACTATACAATTACATAAAAAGTAAAATTTAAATATATATAAATTATATGCACAATGATGTAATCACATTCACTGAGGGAAACAAGATGATCAAGAAATGTCCAATATATTCCTACAAATCTCAATAAAAAATTATAGTCTACAATGCCAGTAATAACATTAAGATCGTTCAAGTTTTGATTCATAAAATGGGTAATTCTGGTAACTTTCAAATAAATTATACCATTTGCATAGTCATGATTCTCACAAAGTTTTCTTCTGTAGGATTCTTCCAGATAGAGATTGATCCTATTTTAGCAATAGCTCTCCAGTAAAGATGGTATGAGATCATGGTGGGAAAAATGATCTTTTCTTTGAATACCATCTTAATCTAAGTCCTGGAACAGTAGTGTTTGCCAAACCTATAGAGTATGAACTAGTTGACTACTTTCCATTGCAAAGGAATTGTTTTCTATGTAATGATTATTTACAGAATACTAGTTAGTATTTTGACACACTGTTACACCTCAGACAGTTCATTGTTTCTTCAATGCATAACAGCTCACCTGCTTTGTCTGTTTCCAACAGGTTGTAAATACAGGTGTTAATTGAAAGTTAAGCTGAAAATGCATTATGCATTTTATCCCACCAGCCGCGAAGAAAAAGAATTTACATATGTATGTTCTCTTTTAATAACTAGGCAATGTGGAAGTGCCTTGGTTTCAGCTGGAACAGAGTTGATTTTCATCATATTATATCTATTACACCATAGTAATGAACATAAAAATAGCTACATTTAAACTGCATATCTTTCATTATTGTGCATTCAGTTCAACCATACATACAACTTCATGGATAAACTCTTGTGGCAGTATTACAGAATTTTTTCCCCCTTTTTTCTCCCTAAAGAGAATCTGAAAGTGAGAAGAAAAACACCAAACTCAGCTCTTCCTTTACCTCAGGGGACATCACCTATATTTAAGAGTAAGCATGATCCCAGACTTTCACATGAAAGATATTACAAACCATAGACTTTCTTGAATGAACTGCTGTCACACCAATAGCAAAGCTCAGTGCTCAGAAGAAAGAACAACAAATCTGAGCCACCTACAAAGAAATCCGAGCTCCATCAGCTTATACTAGTTCCATCAAATGATATCTGAAGGACTTTTAACATTCCAGAAGTCTAGCCTCATCACAATTTGGTATCAGATTCAGATATTTCACTTTCTGGATGAAGAACTGACAGTACAATGAATCATCATAATTGTTCCACATCCAACCCAGTATCAGAAGCAGTGGAATACACTACTATTCTTGAATACTATAAGATAAAGAAGGATAAGTGGAAATACAAATAGTACTGGGGAAAAAATAGTGACAGCTAATCAAAACAATATGAATTGTAATGAATTCCTCAAAGCTCATACTAAAATGGTTTTGCAAACCAAAAGAGCCTTCCTTCCACTAGAGCAGCCAAATCCAACCCAATTGAGCCACATAGGGGTGTGTATTGCTTCATCGATCCTGACTGCCTACAGTCCACAACAGAACGGAGGACTGAATGCAATGGGAATTTTTATCTTCTTCAACATCACGGATCTCTTCTATTTATAACCTCTGAAGCAACAACTCACCTGCATTTCCAATGCTCAGAACATTCATTAATCAAGATATACTGAAAATCCGCAGGATTCATAGCCTAAAAGATACAATTCTGACTCAGAGATCTTTCTGGTTATTAAAAGAGAGTAAGTAGAATAAGTAGAATCACTCCTGTTCAGAATATAGGATACAAGTTTCTTTTAAGGATGCAACTGGCCTCATGAAATGGAAGATGCTCACTGTAAGGCAACCATGGAAACTAGCCTAGAATCAAACTTCCAATTTCTTAAAAGCTTACAAAGTGTTAAGCTAGATATCAATGTAATTAAGGCTGATTTTCCACCTGCAATGTAATCTACATTTCCATTAGGATAAAACATTAAAACCAATTCAGTAGTACTTGTTTTTTGTCATCTCAGTGTTATGCAGAGTAGTTCTTAAGCAACAAATTCTCTGTTGTACTCAACATTTTTCAGTTGCATGAGGTCGGGTCCAGAAGTAATGCCTCCTATTTTAATATGTCAGCACACAATATAAGGGCACATGTTGGTGGTATTGCAGCAAAGGTTGAACCTTCCCACCAATATTCCAGTATATTTTGTTGTTGTGTGACAGAGAGGGACCTGGGTGTCCTGGTGAACAACAGGTTGGCCATGAGCCAGCGGTGTGCCCTTGTGGCCAAAAAGACCAATGGCATTCTGGGGTGCATTAAAAAGAGCATGGCCAGCAGGTCGAGGGAGGTGATCCTCCCCCTCTACTCTGCCCTGGTAAGGCCTCATCTGGAGTACTGTGTCCAGTTCTGGGCTCCCCAGTACAAAAAAGACAGGGATCTCTTGGAAGGAGTCCAGCAGAGGGCCACAGAGATGGTGAAGGGCCTGGAGCGTCTGCCCTTTGAAGAAAGGCTTAGTGAACTGGGTCTGTTTAGCCTTGAGAAAAGAAGACTGAGAGGGGACTTGATCCAGGTCTATAAATATCTAAGGTGTGGGGAGCAAAGTGGCAAGGCCAGACTCTTCTCAGCAATGTGTGGAGACAGGACAAGGGGAAACGGCCAGAAACTGGAGCACAGGAAGTTCCGCACAAATGTGCGCAAGAACTTCTTTATGGTGAGGGTGACGGAGCACTGGAACAGGCTGCCCAGGGAGGTTGTGGAGTCTCCTTCTCTGGAGATATTCAAGACCCGCCTGGACACCCACCTGTGCGACCTGGTGTAGGGAACCTGCTTTGGCAGGGGGGTTGGACTCGATGATCTCTGGAGGTCCCTTCCAACCCCTATGATTCTGTGACAGATGGCAGCAGAGGGGCAGTCTGACAAAACGACATCTGACACAGAAGTGAATATAAAGCAAAGATATTCCACATGAAGGAACTCAGTGACACAAATGGCACCCACTCATTGATGTTTACTGAACATTTATGAAGTCTAAACAGTGGATGTGAGCATAATGAGGCAACGAGTGTTGCATTTCAGCAGTTGTGACAGTAGGTCAGGTTTTTACTAGCATGGAATGCAGGCTCTTGGTCATCACTGCCAAAAATGGATAACTAATGGTGGTGACTATGATAAAAAATAGCATTTTGTAGCTGAAAATTTTCTCTATCAAATAGTGTTACTGTGCTCTTTTTAACTCTTATTTTCCATTGAAACATACGTGAGACTTTTCAGAGCAATCTGTGTATTTAAAGTATTTTCGCATGAATGATGATTTGGAAACCTTTGCCTGGATGGGAATACAGCAGAATATTTCTCCAACAGCATGGGCTGCAACAGATTTCTGAAGCCTGCTCTCAGATTGCTATACAAACCAGAACATCCAATCAAATTTTGTCTCATTTTCACCTTCAACTACAACTGTTATTTGGGCTGCACACGATCAAATGACCTATGGTACTGAAATAAAGACAGGGCTGATAATGACATCTTCTGGCATAACAGAAACTTTCCAATAAATGCTAATAAACCTAGAAAACAGACCCTTCTCAAGATCTGTCATCAATTTAAAAATATTCAGTTTAAAAACACTTTTAAGATAAAGGGACTATTACAGCATTTATTTCTATTTCTCTCCAATATATTTCATTAATGTTTTATAGAAAAATTCATATTAAAGTCAACAAAAACAACAACAAAATCCATTGTAAACTTGCATGATTAATAGGCTAAACATGACAGATAGTGATTTTAACTACTGCAAGACCAGAAGACCTAAATTCCTGTAGAATTAAGATATTTAATATTTTTTTAAGTGATATTTATTCAGTTATACCAATGTCTGATAGCCATGACAGAGAAGATTATTACTGAACTGGAGCTATTCTAACAGATTCAAATTGGACATAAAACATTCCTATTGCCAACACTGAAATCTTATGTTTCCTTTATAAAATTCAACTGCTTGTTTTTGTACACTGAGAAAATACTTGTTCTACATGAAATTCACGCTTACCAGGCTATCTTCATGTTTCTTTAATTATACTGGTAGATAAAGAACGTGACTAAGAGAAATGGGCAACCAACCAAGCTATCAGTAAAGACATATTTCTAATAAGAATTTTTAGAGGGCAGCAGGTAAATCTAGCTTTCTTCTAACTTGTTCCTTCCATCTATATTTATGCATTCTGCACCCAGTATATGGTTATTTCACCTAGATAATGTTTTCCTAATGATTTTAACACTGAAATGTCAAAGTCCTATAAAAGTTAATAAACATGATGTGTGTTGCTTCTCCCTTATTTACAGAAGCAGTTAATCTGTCATAATGTAAAATGTGATTATTTGTTACTGTTTTGTTCAGCTCTCATTTGAAAAGTGTTCTTTCGGAAGGAAATTTGAGTTGTACTAGGATTTTTGGTTTGAATATTTATATTGGATGTCAGTGGGAGTCCTCAATGCAGGTGTCACGGGATGCAAAATATACCAGAAATTACTGCACAAAAAAATTGAGCCCAGGCTCTCACGTTAGGTACTAATCGAAGTAATAATTGCTCAGATGATTATTAATCATTTTCTCCCCACTGTGGAATAGCATCTGTAGGGTATGAGATAGAAGCATATAGCTGCCTCTGACCAGTTTTTGGACAACCCAAGCAAGGTATTAGTCACAATGTGTTAATAAGGAAGGAATTGCTTACCCTGTTCCAAAGATAAGGGCTCACTAGAAAGCTCCCAAAAGGAGGTAGTCACTCATTAGAGAAGCTTCCCTTTTGGCTGTCAGCCCTTAAATGAGGTTAGGGAGGGGCAGACCCCAGGTTCACCCTTTCTGATCACACAGGTGAATTGCTTCCACTGCACTCCCAGGGATGGCCACACCCCTTCATCAGGCACTCAATCACTGGTTCAGGCCACAACATAGCAGTTCCCATACAGCATAAAAAGAAGAAAACTATGGGTTCTGAACCCTTTTTATTCTTCCATTTCTGTCTGCTTTTATCTTCAAAGTCTACAAATCTATGGTTTGGACAGTGAACTTCTGTACAAAAAATGTCTGTGTAGTGAGAGGGCTGAAAAGATGGGCTTTAAGAAACCACAACCTGAAAGACTTATTTTAAACTACCACAGTTAGCCACTATACCATCATTTTAAGGAAATAATTTTACCACTACCTTCTGCTGTAGTTTCATCAATAGAAGGAAATAGTACCTGCTGGTACTTAACTATATATGCAAGAACCAGATTGAGAGTGAGAATAAAAATATTACTTTCTAGTTATTATCTGTTTATAAAGTCTAGTTACCTATGCAATTGTCAATTACTATTTGTCTTGGGTCCTATTCTGAAGAATGTAACTTCTCACACGCACTGCTGGGAACATGAACATCTAAAATGCATTACCAAGCAAAGTGCATGCTCCAGCAAGTTTGCAGATGACACCAAGCTGAGCAAGTGCAGTTGGTACACTGGAGGGAAGGGATGCCATCCAGAGGGACCTGGACAGGCTGGAGAAGTGAGCCCATGTGAACTTAATGAGATCCAACAAGGCCAAGTACAAGGTGTTGCACTTGGGCCAAGGCAATCTCAGGTGTTTATACAGACTGAGTGAACCCCTTGAGAGCAGCCCTGCGGAGAACTTGGGGGGGCCTGGTGGACAAGAGGCAGGACATGAACCAGCAGTGCGCTCACAGCCTGGAAGGCCAACTATGTTCTGGGCTGCATTAAAAAAAAAGGTGGCCAGCAGGGAGAGGGAGGTGATTGTCTCCCTCTACTCGGCTCTCATGAGGCCCCATCTGGAGTACTGCATCCAGACCTAGGGCCCCCAGTACAGGAAGGATGTGGAGCTCTTGGAACAGGTCCAGAGGAGGGTCACTAAGATGATCAGAGGGCTGGAGCACCTCTCCTATGAGGAAAGGTTGAGGGAATCAGGCTTGTTTAGCTTGGAGAAGGCTCCAGGGAGACCTCATTGCGGCCTTCCAGTACTTGAAGGGAGTGTATAAACAGGAGGGGGAACAGCTGTTTACGAGGGTGGATAGTGATAGGACAAGGGGGAAGGTTTTAAACTGAGACAGGAGATTTCAGTTAGATATTAGGAGGAAGTTTTTCACCCAGTGGGTGGTGAAGCACTGGAACAGGTTGCCCAAGGAGGTTGTGGATGCGCCATCCCTGAATGCATTCAAAGCCAGGCTGGATGTGGCTCTGGGCAGCCTGGTCTAGTGGTTGGCAACCCTGCATTTAGCAGGGGGGTTTGAAACAAAATGATCTTTTAGGTCCTTCTCAACCCAGGCCATTTTATGATTCTACGAACTAGTGATATGTGCAATAAATACACATGGAAAAGAAAGGTTCTGGAATACAAATACAGTGTCTAATTTATATATACAGAACAAGGTTTTCAAAGCTTTTAAAACTTTTCCTCTACAAACTTTAGACCGTGTTACAAAGTTTCTTTTTCCTTAGAGAAATCATGCATGTCTTAAAATCAATACCAAATAGGAGTTCACTTAACTATACTGTTGAGAACCATCACAGATGAATTAAAGATTATCTGGTTTTGCACTCTGCCTGAACACCTAAATTATCACCCAAGAGTCTTTTGGTCATTCTTGCTTCCAATATATGCCTGTCAAACAAATGATCATTCCAAGTTTTTATAGGCAAGCTAGCTCATCTCTAACATGCGTAGCAGTTCCCATTATGCTTTTGAAATTCCTAAAGAAAACTTACATAACTAAAACATTTTGCTTGATAACAAAATCTTCAAACTATAGTAACTGTTCATGCTTTCATAACAAACTGTTTTCAATATTGGATAGCATCACACATGAGCATGCATTAAAAATAGCTATGATGCTTTTCCTGATGAGTATAAAAAAGTTTGATGAAAAACTGTGTACCTAAATCTTAAAGAACACACTTTCATGCTTTCTTCTCCTTCCACATCTACTACTAATCTAGGCCCTATCTTCCTGCCTTGTATCCCCATGTATTTTTATCACATGACATTCCTTGCTGTTCATTCATGTCCTAAAATGTGCTAATTGTTATGAACAATTTAAAATCTGAAATAATAAAATCTTATCAAATTAATTGGAAATCAATGTGCCAAAATAAATACAAATACTATGCAGATTTCCTCTGATGAAATTGAAAGGTCTCTACATTGATTGTCTATATTTATTGTTATCTAAACCCCTTTTGCACTCTGTATCTAGGAAAATCACACTCAGAGTTGCAGTCTGTGGCTCAGTGTCTGAGATGAGATCAGTGATGTGTGGCATTCCTCAGGGTCGGTGTTAGGACAGGTGTTATTTAACATCTTTGTAGGCAACACAGACAGTGGGATGGAGTGCACCCTCAGCAAGCATTAAGATGACACCAAGCTGAGTGGTGCAGTTGACACACTAGAGGGAAAGGATCCTATCCAGAGGGTTCTGGACAGGCTCAAGAGGCCCATACCACCCTCATGAAGTTCAACAAGGCCAAGTGTAAGGTCCTGCACCTCAGTCAGGGCAATTCCAAGTACAGATACAGATTGCAAGGAGAATGGCTTGAGAGCAACCCTGAGAAGAAGGATTTGGGGATGTCAATGATGAAAGACTCCATGAGAGCTGGCAGTGTGTGCTTGCAGCCCAGAAGGCCAACCATACCCTGGGTTGCATGACCCAGGTTGAGGGAAGTGATTCTGCCCCTCTGCTCTTATGAGACCCCACCTGGAGTACTGCATCCAGTTCTGAAGCCTGCAACACAAGAAGTTGTTGGAGCAGGTCTAGAGGAGGGCTACAAAGATTATGAGAGGGCTAGAGCACCTCTTCTACAAGAACAGGCTGAGAGTGCTGGGACTTTTCAGTCTGGAGAAGAGAAGGCTCCAGAGAGACCTTATAGCAGCCTTCCAGTATCTGAAGGGGGCCTACAGGAAAGCTGGGGAGGGACTTTTTATAAGGGCATATAGTGACAGGATGAGGGAAAATGCTTTTAAACTGGAAGAGGGTAGATTTAGACTAGACATGGGGAAGAAATTCTTTACTGTGAGGATGGTGAGACACTGGAACAGGTTGCCCCATGAGGTTGTGAATGCCCCCTCTTTGGAAGCATTCAAGGCCATGCTGGATGGGGCTCTGAGCAATCTGGTCTAGAGGGAGGTGTTCCTGCCTATAGCAGGGGGGTTAGAACTAGATGATCTTAAAGGTCCCTTCCAACATGGTCTCTCCTTTTCTTTTCCAGGCTGAAAAAGCCCAGCTCTCTCAGCCTTTCTTCACGAGGGGTGCTCCAGCGCTTTTATTACCCTTGTGACCCTCCTTTGCACCCACTCCAACAGCTCTATGCCTTTCTTGTTTTGGGGACACCAGACCTGGTCTCATTCCTCCAGGTGGGTCTTCACAAAGACAGAGCAGAGGGTGACAATTACATCCCCTGCTGACCCCTCTTTTGATGCAGCCTAGTATACAGTGTGCCTTCCAGGCTGCAAGCACATACTTTTGACTTGCATTATCTACCAGAAATCCCAAGTCCTTCTCAATAATACTGTAAATCAACACTGAAGTAAATGTAGTCACTCTATAACCCTGCAAACTGAGATATACCTTCCTGAAACTATACTATAATACAGAATGCAACAGGAAAAATATGCTTCTATTATTTCATTATGTATTTGACTTACCTTGTTTTTTACTGCATATCAATATGACACTGTAGTGCATTAAATTAGTAGGGATCTTATAAATATGTTTCTGGTAAATTACACAAACTCACAATTGCACTAAAGTTTCTTTAAACTGATCTTTCAGTGCTAAATGGAAAAGTGAAGGGGTTCTTCTGTTTTGTTATTTTCTATTATTATTGATTTTGGTTTGTTATTTGTTTTATTTTTTATTTTTTTACAAATATTAAAACTAGATATATTAAAATGAAACACGGTCAGCAATTTATCTTTGAAAAACTTAACCAGGCCAGAGAGTACAGGCAGCATGGGTCTAAGCTGAAGTATGACTCAACACAAAGCAGTTAGAAGAATTTGAATTGAATTTTTGCTGGGAGGAGACTGATCTGTATTGTCCTTCTCATCCATACCAGTCCTCAATCAGAGAGAGCTCATTTAAACAGACAACACTTGTTCTAAAAACAAATATGCATGTTTATCATCTTATGTAGAAATAGCTTTACAGACATGACTAAGGCATATAGATACCATATTAATAACCTCTTTCTAGTACAGTGACAGCTATTTACCTTTGGAGATGTCAAACTAGTCAAGTATTGAATTAATCATAAAAAACAATATGAGGAAACCATGAAGTGGCAATTGAAGAGAGTTCTGAAATAGAATGCTAGACCCGAAAGGCACAATTTACTGGCAAAAATCTTGTTATGGCCAATATACAAGGGAAGAAGGGAGGAAAGACTTTCATATAAGAGGCTGCAACACAGTTCAGAAAATCATAATGAATGAAACAATCTGAGTAAGATTCAACCTTACAGACAAACTCTCAAAAATTAAAAAGTACATAAGAAAGGAAAATATAGTCCTGAGAACAAATAGCTTGTGGAACTCTGTCCAACAAGAGCTATTAAATTGTTAACAAAATTTCACTGGTTAGAGACCCAGTTCACTTCTTAACTAGAAACACTTAAATGTTACTTAAGAATGTGAATAACATCATCCTCATTCAAACAAATATATATGATAATCAGCCAGTGCAATTACTTCACTAAGTACCAGTGCATCAGGCCTGCCCTTACAGTAGCATCCTGTAAGACTATAAAGTGATAGAAAACATAGCAACAACAGCAGGGTAGCAGAGGGCCAGGCTGCAGCCAGTGAAAAGAAGCCCAAGTGCAGCAGCCATGGACACAGAAACAGAGGAAAAAATAGCTGCTCACCTTTAGAAGAGCTTAGGTATACAGGAATATCCAACAAAATACCATCACCTCCACTGCCAGCCCTTAAATGAGGTCTGGGAAGAGGTGGATCCTGGCTCCACCCCTTCCAATCACTCAGGTACATTGCATGCACCTGACCTCCTTTGGGTTGGCCCTGCCTTCCCACCAGGTGCTCAATCACTGCTTCAAGCTGTGACTTAGCATTTCCACTACACATCCCATCAGTGTATTTCCATTGGTTTGAAACCTAAAGTATACTAGACAATATAAAGATAATACACTGTTAATATATTAATTTAAATGTTAGAAAACTGTCACGATTTTACTGGGTTTTTGGTTCTTCAGAAAATACTCAAGAAAAAACATCACACATTATAGTAACTTACTACTGAATGGAAGGTAAAGACGAGAGCAGTACCATTATGTACTTTTTAATAAGTAAGTCCTTATAGCCTTTCAAT
Organism: Pavo muticus; assembly: GCA_016647715.1. Classification (NCBI taxonomy): domain Eukaryota; kingdom Metazoa; phylum Chordata; class Aves; order Galliformes; family Phasianidae; genus Pavo; species Pavo muticus. The sequence goes on along the minus strand of JACDJE010000635.1, from coordinate 151,872 downwards.
TTTAAAAGTTTTAAGTATAATCTGGAATGAGTTGTGACAACAGAAAATTTGCCAGATCATAGAGAATGTTGATTTCTGGCCTTAAAAACAACAAAGAAGAAGTCTTAATAATTAATCTTCAGCAGACATAGTATCCTTCATGTACACACTTGTAAATTAAGTGACTGGGGTGTTTTGGAACCGTGGAATCAGCAAAAAGGAAGCTATTCCTGCACTGTTGAGAGATTGGCTGAGAGATGAGGAAACACTCTCTTCTGCTGTTTATATTGTAGATGCAAAACCCTGAAACAGATGGGTGGGGCAACAATTTAAATTCCTGAAGCAAGATTAAGCAGAACTGATCTGTCAGTGACACTGTCTGTTTAATTACCATGGACCTTTTTTCATTTCTCTATTCCTGACAAGAGAGTTTATCTAAGACACTAAAATCATCTGTCACTGCTACACAGAGTTGCTTGTACTTCTCATTGCAGCACTTCACTGAAACTTATTGATCTTATATATTCACGAGTTCAAATTCCAAAATCAGTTGCTGGAATAAACAATCAAAATACAGTTACCTTATTATCATCTGGTTCGTGTTCATAGTATAAAATAAAGACATCTTTATTATCTTTGGAAGAACAGCAAGTGTTTTGATCAGTGCTCAGATGAAAAGAACATTTCAAAATGTGGGAGTGACGAGGTCTCTTGTGCTGAACTTGTTGAACTACCCGTTTGGGTAATAAGAGGAAATGTTATTTCTGTGGGTCCTCCACACAATACTCTCAGTGCAATACTAGATTAGATGGCATAAGGGATAGGGTGGGATGGTAAAGCTTTTCAGGCACATAAGGCAGTCTGGAGAAAAAACAGCGATTCAAAATATAAGCACTATAATTAAACAACTGATTTATTTTACAAAATCTATAATGCTGTTTTTAACCAGATGAGACATGCTTGAGTCAAGACATTTTCAAACAAGGGTCTAAATCTAACAGCTCCCAGTTTTGTATGTGGCAGGAAACATTTGAGAAAGAATTAAATGATTCCGTTTCTGCCTTGCTCCTCTCTCCCCTGCCCCCAAGTACCCTTCTCCTCCTGGTATCTGTAAAACATTGTTCTTGATGAACCAAAAATATTTTTTTCCCTTTCCATAGAATTCTGAAAAGTCATTAAAGAATGACTTTTACAGGTCTGTAACCTTTTCTTAATAAAATCAGGTTCTACGTAGGACGGTAGTAATTTTGTGTTTCAAAACAGCTGAGCTTTTGGGCATTTAATCAAATCTCTGAGGAACAATTTTGCTCTTGTAGATGGCATTTAAAAATTTTTTTTTTTCAGACATTAGTTTCATGACTGAACTTGTGAAGATTTACTGTAGAATAATCCTTCTGAAGATGTCAGCTACTATGACCTTTCAAGGAACCTAACACAATTGAGGGAGCTTTACATAGCTCAGTTGGATTTTCAACTCTGTTTTTTTTCTGTACTGGATAAAGTATACAAGTATTCAAGCTAAATGCAAAGACCACAAAAATCAGATTAAAAAGGCTCTTCAGAGCCACTTTAATTTCACTATATTCCTTACAAATGGCTTCTGTAGCTTTTGTGGCATTTAGTTGCATCTTCCTCAAGATATAGTAAACTGAAGCTTAGAAGATGGTATTGTCCTTCTCCTAGTTCCCTAATACTCCAGCTGCTGCAGGTCACTCATTTGCAAAAATAATGGTTCTCATTCCAGCACACATGGCTTTGCAATTTCTACATGGATGTAGAATCTGGAGTATTCTATGCCCTCACATAACTATGTCATTTAAATAATTTCAAATGTACCTATATTTGTTATTTACACTTTAGTTATGCTGACAGCTAACACTGTGGCATTTGAAGAATAAATAGAGTTGCATGATTTTGTACTGAAGAATATGAAGAAGAACATCTGCACAAGTAGTGTCATAAGAATATGAAGTATTCATGTGTCCTAATTCTTATGCCAAAGCATTAAGAGCAAATGTTGAAGTAGAGGTCAAAAGAAGTATTGAAAAAGCTATGTCTGAGTTACAGTCATAATAATAACCATTTGAAAGAAATATTAAACTTTTTTTTTATGATGCAAAATAAACTTGAAGGCATCATATTAATGTGGGACAGTGGTTGAAAAGGTAATAGGAACAATGATCCCTCAATCTCTGCTGCAAAATTTGTTACCTCTTACTCTGGAGCACTTCAGATTCACAAGTGGAAACACAAGCTTTCTCCTCTTCTGTATGGCATGTTTATATTTCAGAAGAATCTGTATTTCAGTTCCTTTATCTGGTCAATCCATTTATCTAATTTCATTCCTGACATAAATCTTGAACTTCACCAGATTTTATTTTGCTTTATAAAATTCTCCTTTCCTTTAGTTCATTCTGAATGAGTTTTAATTATATGAGGAGAGAGGAGAGGACCAAGGGGAGAGAAATCACTTCTATAATTAGATAATATTCAGTGAAATACCTTACCTAGACAATTTGATTTTGTTTTTCTAAAACAATTTTCAAAAAACCCATTGAAAACTAGAGTCATATTTTCTCCTTTTCTCACCAAAGAAAGGAAATGTGAAAGATGGAAGTGCACACCGCTGTAACTGCACTTCACACCAGATAACCTGGCAATCACTTTTCCCTTCATTGCAAAAAAATTTCCTTCCCAGTGGAAATTCTGACTTGCATAAAGCTGTTTGAAGAATCTGATACCATGCCTTTACATATATTTCCTGCTTGCTTTAGAAGTGATTTCCAAATAAGGGTCCTGGTTTGATCCTTTTTGAAAAACAGTATGCGGCATTCATTAAGAAAATTAACTAGTTATGCAGCACTATATTATTCAATTAGCAGTTCCATACATACACTGAACTTTCAACACTGATGACCTTTTATAAAACCTTCTATCTTCCAATCTGTAGAGAGAAATGCTTTTGGAGGGAACTTTAATGTTTTTCTCAAATAGATGGCTGAAACAAGAAGGACAGAATAAAATGTAAAGTATGGAAAACACATTCAACCATTTCTGCAATATACTGAATTTTAATTACTATACTAATTATAGTACTTCTGTATTGCTCTCACAATACAGTTTTGTACTGAGTTAATGTAGATTAGGATAAAGTGCTATGAGAAAATAGCAGCAAAAATAGGGCACTGACTGATGTTTATATAGAGGAATAGAAAACTTTTCGGTAACAATCTTTTTCTAAGCTTCTGACCAGGAGTACAGTTTCTTTTATCTTCCTTTGTTATCCTATGTATTTGAAGAAATCTACCTTGTCATTTTTTGTCTCTCCTGCCGAATTCAGCTCCAGCTTTGCCTTGTCTTTCCTGATCTGCTCTCTGAACTCCCAAGCCACATCCCTATGGTCTTTCTGAATGTATATCCCTGCCTCCATTGCCTATGCATTTTGGTTTTGTGTTTTATTTTGGCTAAAGGTCTTGAATTAGCCAAGCTGTTCTCCTGCCTTCCCTGTCTGACTTCTTTCATGTTGAGATTGAGAGCTTTTGTGCTCTTATAAAAATATCTTTGTCTCCCAGCTCTCATTCATTCACTCCTTTATCTCTGAAAGCAACTTCCTGAGGGACCCATGCACTAGTGCCCAAAACAGCTGAAAGTTTACCCTTCTGAGATTTATGAACTTGACTCTACTTTTTGTCTATTCTGAGTTCTGCAAGACTGAGAAATCTACCAGAATATGATCACTGTAGCCAAGGCTAGCAACAATCTTGAGCCTTCTGATATGTTCTCCTGCATTTGTGCAGCTGGTCCAGTAACCCATCTCCTCTGGTCAATCTTTCTATCACATGTACTAGGAAGTTATCCCCAATGCACTCCAGTAGTTTCCTGGACTTCTTGCAGTTTGTTGTACTGCCTTTCCAGAAGGTGTCAGGGCGACTAAAGAAATCTAGCCGGGTCAGAGCTTGTGAACATGGTGCGTCCTGAAAAAAAGAACATCAACATCCTCCTCTTGATCAGGTGGCCTGTGGTAGACATCAACCATGAAGTTTCCTGTGTTGACCTAGTCTACATTTTTTACCTATGCTGTCAACGTGTGCACTGCTGTTCTACAAAGAAGGCTCCATGCAATCAATCCCATTATTTGCATAGATGGCAACTCCTCCATCTGTCATACATTGCCTGTCCATTCTGAATGGTTTGTGGACATCAATTGCAGCACTCCAACTGTGTGATTCATACCACCAAATTTCCACGATTCACAGTTTCCCATATGGACAGTGACTACTAGCTTCTCCTGTGTGATTGCTGTGCTGTATATGTACATATTTGTGTAGAGGCATTTTGTTTGGGCCCTTGACTGTCTATCCTTTTGGCAGAACCTTTTTGGAAGGTTGAGGTGCATTCCTCACTAATAGATATGAGAGTCTCTCCTTGGAGAAAAACAATATAATGCTGGTAGCTGTGCTACAGCCTGGAACGTACTGGATGAGTGAGAGAATATTCCCTTAGCTACAGGTGAGTGAAACAGACATTCCCTGAGAGTGACTTCAAAGATTAAGAGTTTTACTCAGAAAAGATTGCTAGATGATCTGATTTAGAGTTTATTATCATTCTCCTATCCTATAAAAGCAGGCTTCTTTTTTTTCCTAACTGTCATTTCAACAAACATAGCCTGGGGTCAGGTTCTTTTCTCCTTGTACCAGCTGTCAAGCATATAAGACCAGAGTCTTTCTTCTTACTAAAGTTTTGTAACAGTGTAATATTATTTGATGATTTCTGATTTATGCTATTTGTGTGTTACACTACAGTTTGAGGTCCTTCAGGCTAAATGGTGACCTCATGTGCATTTATGCAGCCTAGCTATTGATATCAGCCTCCAGTGAGACTGCCCTACTGTAAAGACTTTAGATTACAAAATTTCCACTGCAGGTGTTAATCTTGACCAAGCAAAACCTTGAATTGCCTCTAGAAGACATAATGGCAATGTAATTATTGAAAGTGACACTTTGAAAAAAAAAATGTAAATAATGAAATAAAAGAATGCTGAGCAAATGTAATGCTGAAAGAAATCTCTGACAGAGAATCCCAAGATGCTTATTTTAATCACTTTCCAGAGCAGAACATCCTTAAGAGAACAGCCAATAACCAAGATATCTTATGGGAATGAGGAAAAATACCTTCATTTCACCCTTTGGTTTTCTGTGACTAGTTTAGTGTTTATTTTTTAGAGTTCTTTTTCAGTCACCAATTCTTAATGAAACATACACACACACAAAGAAAAAAAGAATCAGTAAGAGAGGAATAAAGGGAGATACTGAATCAAGAATGTTAAGAAAGTTTCTACATAACTTAAGTGACACAGAGTAGAATCATAAAATGCCTTGGATTGGAAGGAACTTTAAAGATCATCTAGTTTTAAGCCCCTGCCATAGGCAGAGTTGCCAGCCACTGGATCAGGCTGCCCAGGGCCCCATCTGACCTGGCTTCCAGGGATGGGGCATTCACAGTTTCTATAGACAACCTGTTCCAGTGCCTCACCTTACTCTAAGTAAAATATTTCTTCCTAATACCTAACTAAATCTCCCTTCTTTTATTTTAAAACCATTCCTCCCTGTCTTATCACCATCTTTTTCTATGAAAAAAAATTGGTCTCCATCCTGTATTGGGACTGAAGATCTTCAACATCTTCATCAGTGACACTGATGGTGAGATTGAGTGGACTGGGCTTTGATTAAGTTTGAGGATTATACCAAGCTGTGTGGTGGAGTCTGTTGTAAGAATACTTGGATAACAAGGGATATAATTGCTTCGACTGAGCAATCCAGGCTGCAACAGTCAGCGACCTTGGAATGTTTTAGAAGGGGGTGGCAAACAGGGAGCTGGCAGCCGACAGTGAGAATGTTTCTGATACTGTAGAAGATTTATAGTTTTTCTCTATGCACCAATCATAGAATTGTTTTTGCCTACTGTTTGCTAGATTAGCAGTGTAATTTTAGCCCACTATATAAGCTTGTGTGTGTGGCTATTTTTATCCTTTT
>JACDJE010000635.1:34790-140384 GCA_016647715.1 Pavo muticus | reverse complement strand
AAAAAAAAAATGTAAATAATGAAATAAAAGAATGCTGAGCAAATGTAATGCTGAAAGAAATCTCTGACAGAGAATCCCAAGATGCTTATTTTAATCACTTTCCAGAGCAGAACATCCTTAAGAGAACAGCCAATAACCAAGATATCTTATGGGAATGAGGAAAAATACCTTCATTTCACCCTTTGGTTTTCTGTGACTAGTTTAGTGTTTATTTTTTAGAGTTCTTTTTCAGTCACCAATTCTTAATGAAACATACACACACACAAAGAAAAAAAGAATCAGTAAGAGAGGAATAAAGGGAGATACTGAATCAAGAATGTTAAGAAAGTTTCTACATAACTTAAGTGACACAGAGTAGAATCATAAAATGCCTTGGATTGGAAGGAACCTTAAAGATCATCTAGTTTTAAGCCCCTGCCATAGGCAGAGTTGCCAGCCACTGGATCAGGCTGCCCAGGGCCCCATCTGACCTGGCTTCCAGGGATGGGGCATTCACAGTTTCTATAGACAACCTGTTCCAGTGCCTCACCTTACTCTAAGTAAAATATTTCTTCCTAATACCTAACTAAATCTCCCTTCTTTTATTTTAAAACCATTCCTCCCTGTCTTATCACCATCTTTTTCTATGAAAAAAAATTGGTCTCCATCCTGTATTGGGACTGAAGATCTTCAACATCTTCATCAGTGACACTGATGGTGAGATTGAGTGGACTGGGCTTTGATTAAGTTTGAGGATTATACCAAGCTGTGTGGTGGAGTCTGTTGTAAGAATACTTGGATAACAAGGGATATAATTGCTTCGACTGAGCAATCCAGGCTGCAACAGTCAGCGACCTTGGAATGTTTTAGAAGGGGGTGGCAAACAGGGAGCTGGCAGCCGACAGTGAGAATGTTTCTGATACTGTAGAAGATTTATAGTTTTTCTCTATGCACCAATCATAGAATTGTTTTTGCCTACTGTTTGCTAGATTAGCAGTGTAATTTTAGCCCACTATATAAGCTTGTGTGTGTGGCTATTTTTATCCTTTTGCTCTTTGCTATATAAGTGTGGATTTTCTCAATAAAGTGAAGCATGATGATTTAATCATATTGATACCTGTCATGACTCTGGAACCTTTCTCCTCGTCAGGAGTCAACATGCCTGAGGGACTGGGTGCCATCCAGGGAGACCTAGTCAGGTTTGAGCAGTGGTCCCAGGAGAACCTCATGAAGTTCAAAAAAGCCAAGTGCAAAGTCTTTCACCTGGGTAATGGCACCCCTATTATCAACATAAGCTGGGGAATGAAAGGTTTGAGCACAACCCTGCCAAAAAGGACTTGGGGGTACCTGTGGATGGCCATCTGGACATGAGCCAGCAATGTGTCCCTACAGCCCAGAAAGCCAACTGTGTCGTGGGCTGCATCACATGAAACATGGCCAGAAGGTCGAGGGAGGTGTTTCTGCCCCAATACTCTGTGTTGGTGAGACCTTATCTGGAGTACTGTGACCAAATATGGAGTATTCAGGATAGGAGAGATATGGACCTATTGGAGCATATCCAGAGGAGGGCAACAAAAATGACCCAAGGGGTGGAATACCACTCCTACTTCCCCCTTTGACTCTAGCTTATAGCTCTAATCAGTCCAGAAAGCTTGCTGCCTCTCCTGGTCAGTTGCGTCTCATCCAATGTCAGCAGGCCCAGTCTTTCATGCCCAGTGCATTCTAGATCATAGAACCCAAAATCCTGAGTGTGACATCATCCATTCAGTCATTTATTCAACTGATCCGGTCTTGTCCTACTACCTGAGTCTCAGTCTCCAACCAGGAGGACCAAGGAGAACACTTGTATTCCTAATCCCTTCCCGAAGGACATAAATTTTTTTTTAGTATTTTGTAATTTTCTTGTTGCAGCCTCCTGTGCTCCAAATTGGAAGAGTAGGAATGGATAGTAGCCCTCTGGCATTATCAAACCCAGTAGCTTCTTCTTGCCCTACACATATGCCCCTGGCCAGCTGCAAACATTTACAGAGAGATTGTCAGAGTGACTAAGGGGTGCCTCAGTGCTTGTCAGCGTGGAGTCCCCAGTAACTAATATTTAATAACTAATACTAATTCTGACTTGGGTCCTTGTTTGGGCCAACGTAACACGGTTGTCCCTTCCTACGTCTGAACCTCTGCCCACAACCACTTCTCTTCCTGTCCCCAAAGCTTCATATCTGGGGAATGGTTAGGGGAATTTCAGGGGCAAAGGGGGGGCTTTCTCCTTCTGCTCTGAGCAGAGACAAGGCTTCAGTCTCTCTCATCTTGCATGTTTTGGACATTTGCCTCCTCAAGGTTGGAAACTACCTAAGCTTCTTCTCCTTGCAAGGACTTAAGACTGATGGTTTGCCCATGTCACTGCATTATATGCATCAACTTCTCTCTCCAATTCCTGAATACTGCCTGGTCATTTCCTCATACAGCCTGCCTCAATATGTAATTGCTAATTCAAAGAAAGAGCTATGTTGTGATGGATTTCATGCAGGAGTAGAATTTGCAAGAATGCAACAAGCATTATGCATGAAGATGGGGAGGAATAAGTTACCCTCCTCTCCTCTGCAGGAATGTTAGAACCTCAGAGGATTCCTGAATGAGATGGGGTCAAGCTATGTTAATTTACCTTTAGCTTGACTAAAGCACAGCAGATACTAACTGCTAAACTGATGCTAACTGAGCAGCACTTACTTTCTTTAAAAATCATTGTAAGACCTGACAATGTCCATCAGCATTCAGATTAAAGGTTTATTACTGTGAAATTCTTGCATGTTTCTTCTAGTGAGCTGATCAGAAGTTTTCAACAGGAACAAGGCTGTAGAGTGTGTAAATGTTTTGTTGAAACTTCCATCACAATAATGGAAAAAAAGGTTATGATTTCATTGAGAAAGAAAAAAAAAAGAACAAAAACAAACAAACAAAAAAAACAGCGGGGAAAAATGTGGTGAGTTCTCTGATGGTGGATTTGGCTGTGTGCAACTCTGTTTAGAAAATGCTGTGCCTGCTGTTTTTATAATAAGATGACCTTTTCCACTGCAAAGGCACAGCCATCACAACCATTAGTAAGGCACTAATGAATAGCCTCCAATTCAAACAACAGCATCAAAGCTTGAAACTCGTATCTCCTATACCCCTTTCACTTCACTGAAATGTGAAATATAAAACCTCATTGAAAACAAAATTTTTGATGAGAGAAGTAGCAGAAATGTCATACAGAAAAAAATCCTGCCTCATAATTATTGGTTTCTTGTCTCTTAATGTTTTTTGCTATGCACATGTTTAAGACATCTGCTACTGTACGTGTTATTATTGTGCAAGATCCAGGTGAAGGATTCACTGAGTTACCTGATATGAGGCTGTGAAGATGTATGCTCACAAATGATCTTTTGCTGCCATTTCTGAGTAATATCACAATTATTTCTTGTAACAGAGTGTTGCCACACAAGCCCTCAACAGATGTGATTAAGTACCTGCTAAAAGTGGTAATCACTTGAGGTGATGCATCATTTAGAATCATGTTTTTATTTTCTGATAAAAATGCAGTGCAGGAGTCTCTCCATAGCCCAGACTTTAGAGGTAGAGATTGCGTTCCACCGTTCAACTTATAGAACTAGGGAAACAGAGTTATTTTGTGTAAAGTCTGTCAGCTAGAAATTGCTTGGATTTAGCTGAGTATTGAAAAACATTTTCACAGATAATGTGAAAAACAGGCTGCAGAAAAAGAAGTCTGTCTCTGCTCTTGGTAAAGAAAAGCCTGTAGTAAGAAATGTGTGTTATATGAGCTGACTGTAGGCACGGAGGTTTTCTTCAAAAACACTTAAATCTCTTAACAAGATCAGTCTTACATTGAAAAATTAACTGCCAGAGTAACTCTGTTTATGTAAGCATATCTTATCACTTTACAAAGAAAATAAGAATTGAGAATGAAAAGTATATTTTCCAGTGCTTAGAAGTGATTTATGAACCCCAGACATACCCACGCTGTACTCAGTTAGCTTTTACTACTCTAGGAAACCTGCCACTTGTAGTGACATGCTGATCATCTCTGTCAAAAACAAGAGGCTGCTCCTGGGACTTGGGCAGCAATTAGTGGCTAGATCCCAAAGGACTTCAGCACCTGTGCTCGTGCTTCAAAGCTGCAAATATCATATTGCCTTTGAACAGCTTCCAGAACATGGAGTATTTAGCTTGATTTTCTGGATTTAAGCAATTTATTTCAGCTGAAAATCCTTCAGGCATGAAATTGCTAACTGTCAATTGACCTGTTAGATCAGATTTGGAAAAGAACTGTACCCTTAGTGATGTAGATAGACATCTGATTAGACATACAGAGCCATCAAACCAGGTGAGATCACAGGTTTTTGTAGCTGTCAATGGAAATTCCAATTCTTTGTGTATATTGTTTGGCTTTTATATGTATTTTTGGTCCAGTCTAATATATATTTTAGCATTTAAACTTAATTATTTTGAATGGGAATTCAGAGTCTAATTTCCTGTGAAAGAATTAAATGCCTGATTTGCTTTCAAAAACAAATCCTAAACTCTTACATGAAATAAACTCTTAGTATGAAATATATATTGATATATAATTTTGCCATTGTTACAAATAGGCTGTTGTGTTCTAGTGTGTACATGAAGATTTGAAAAGATCTGTGAGGCTCAGAGAAAGGTATTGTTTTTACCAGCTCAGTTACATCAATGTCTTTATTTCATTAGCACTGTGATTCTTGTTCACACCAATAGCTTTTTATCATGTTCACAGACATGCTAAAAAATAGATTTTGAAACAGCACAACTGATATCAGAAGTCACTATTTTAGTCTACTGTTTTCTAATTCCTTTATAAATTAGGCTGTGAAATAGATTTTTAAAATTTTGGTTAAAAATGCTGCAGATTATTTCCAGGAGGAGAAAACTATGCTACAATTCCTTCCAAAAAGAAGTTTTCTAAGTATGTCATAAACCCCTGGAATTAAGTCCAAAGTGCTGACAGACCCCAAACTTTTAGAAGCTCTTGTAAGGACAAGTCTAATCATGTTCTCCTAGAGGGGGAAAATCTTCTTGAGAGTAAATTGTAGACTGTAAAATTGTTGTTTTGTCACATAGAACTCTGAGTATACTGTAAAGAAATGTACTGCAAAGAAGAAATGTGTTGTTACTATAGCAACAAAAATTCAAAACTATGTCTGTAAAGGACTACTTTTTTTCTAAATCTGTCCTATGAAACATTTTCCAGTCTTGTTTAATTGTGTTATACAATAGCTTTTATAATTTGCGTGGGTCAGAAGAAATCTGGAGCTACTCAGAAATTACTGGAGGTAAATAAGCATAAAACTAATCAGTGATTTTCTCCCAGTGAACCTAATGTATATCAAGAAACTGAAAATCTAGGTAGAATTAGACAAATTTTCATCTTAGGAGCTGTATGTGTTTGCATGTACATGTGTACAAATTTTCTTATTTTACATAATAATCTTCTTAGAAAGGATTCTTTAAAAAAATCAATAAAGTATAATAATAATCATGACTTTTATAAGAAATATTCTTAACAGATGGCTTTGAAAACAAAAATGTCTTTTGTGAAAATTATTCGTATAGCATCTTTGGAATTTCACTTTTAAGTGTTTTATAAGTGAAAGAGGGATGAAATAGATTGTTGTTAAAATGACTTTCATGCATTGTATACTATGAAGCATATATTGATGGAACAACAAAGTCTGTTTGTATAAATTTTACGTAAAAAAAAAGACAAATTACAGAATCCTATTGCAGTGGAGAAGAGTAACGTGAAAGTAACAAGAAAGACCCTCAAAAGGTCACTGAAGCCATTATTTTACTCCCACCCCCTCAATAGAAGTGACAATTTCTCTCTGATATACTGATTACTGCTGTTCTACAGCTGCAATACCAGGGATGTTTATTTTATAATACACTTAAAAAAAAATGCTCTTGAAAAAAAAAAAAAAGCAATCTATTTCAGACCTGCTGTGGTCTTCCTGAAGGCATATCAACAAGCTGTAACTAGGAGCTCTTTAATGTGAACCGTCTTTTATGTTCAGATCTTATGCATTTTCAAACTTGTTTGCATGTGGTTTTGCATATTTTTCAGTTTTCCTTGCACATGACTGTTTTTCAGTTCAATGTTTGACTTTTTAATAGTGAAGTATTTCATATTAAAATGAAAAGTCCTATGCAGTGTTTGCCCAGTTTTGGTGCACAGAGATTAGACATGTCAGCAATGCCTATCTCTTTGAGGAGATACTTAAAAAAACATTGAGCTATGGTAACTCAGTCTCAGACTGCATTATCCAAAAAAAATTATCTAGCAGAGGCTCTTGAACTGGAAACAGTCTTGCAGCAATATAGTGAACTGCTTCAGATTACTTCAACCAAAGAATCAGTATGACATTTTAAAATTCATATTTTTAATGTAACAAGTATGCCTATAAAAAAATTTGTTAATCAGAATAATTTTGTTAGTTATCTGGCACTAAATCCACAAGGTTTGGTGTTCTTCCATTGGTTTGCAGGAGCTAGTAAGCTAAAATGCTGAATCCCCCATCTCCCTCCCATGGCCATTATGATTTCTAGCCATTGATTTCCCTAATGTTTTCCCTTTTCACCCCTGTGCATAATATGTACATGAGAGTAGACTTTATGACTTGGATTATAGTGGTACTGCAAGTAACATGTTATTTGTTTTCATTTTCTCCTTAAAGCAATTGTAGTTAATTTCTTAATATTTAATATTTAGTGAGATTTCTCCCATGTAAAAAACAACACGACAACAACAACAAAAACGGATTTATTTTTCTGCTACAGAGCTACAACAAATTCCAAGGTCAGGTTCTAGTTATGTGTGGCTCTGTTCTTAAAACTATACAAATGATCTTCGGTGCCAATCTAGCAGCAACTCCCTGCTAATATTAGGGAACAATTTTCATTATATACAGTTAATATGCACACTCTGGAATATTCAAGACAACAGAAAAACTAGCTACTGAAAGACATGGGTAGGACTAATCTGATGCACTTTTTGGCCCTACAGAAAAAAAAATATATAATTTCTCAGTTTGCCTATCATCTCCCTTAATCCTATTAATTCATTACCTTTTTTTTTTTTTTTTTTTTTTTTTTTTGGTGCATTTCCTTATATTAATATTGTGCATTTTACTTACTTTCGTCCTGTTAGGTGTATTAATATTACCTAATCAACTCTGGCAGAGAAATATGATTTATTATTAGGAAATAATATTATGCTATTAGAAAAGATAGATGCCAAGAACATCAAGGAATGATTGTTGATTTATAGTAAACTAAATATCTTAGTATTGCTATTTTGTGGTTTACGCTTGCAAGTGCTAAAGATAATTCTGATTATTAAATGTCTGCTGCAATCCCTATAAAGAGCTGTGGGCAAGGACAGGAAGACAAAAGCTAAGGTAAGGAAACTATACACATAAGCTAACACTAATAAAGCAGCTGTTTTTGCAAATAAAAATAAAAATCTTAAAGAATCACAGCATGTAGCCAGATAAGATAAAGTAATTTAAGATGAAAACTACGTGAAAGAAGTGAGCACATACTAAAATTTATTACAGTTGAGTATTTTTAAGTGTATATCATCTATATAGAACTTCTTATACAGCAATCATTCATGTCATTTATGTAATAAATCAAATATGATGATTTATAGATATCAGAAATAATAATACAGCACAACACTTATAGTGTAAATGTTAACAGAACACTTTCTGAAAGTTAAGTGTAGCAAGCTTGCCATCTACTGATCAACAGACAAGATCTTTCTTTGCAGGAATTTTTGAATGCTATATTTAGTCTGAAACCCTCTTTATGACGTATCAGACCATTGGATCTATTTTCAGTGCTCCTGTAGGTCAGCATAAAGGGACTGAAGTATTGTGCTAGTGGATCAAAACAAAGAGTTCCTCAACTAGTTTTTATACCAAATGAAAAATATTTCACTGAGAGAGAGAATCTTTAATCTGTATTTGGGGAATCCATTTGGCTTCTTATCTTGCAACAGTATATTCCTAGTTCACAGATGTTTAGTTGAAATTAAAACATTATTTTATGAAGAATATTTCAAAAGCAAATAAGCATTCTCACTTCTTCCAGTTCTTGCCATTTCACAAAGAGAGAGCTTCACTTGTTCTCTGCCATCTGCTGATTTTACCTTCAGTGAAACCTTAGTAGTGTATATAGGGAAATTCATGTCTGATCTATTTGGTATCATACACATTCAAGTTCCATTTAGATTGGTCTGGACACAAAAGATGAATTGCACGGTTATATCATATGCACAACAAAGAATAGGATCCTCTTTAAAGATAGTCCTTAAAGATTAGATCTTGCATTATCACTACAAGTATTATTGATTTTTTCTGTTTATTGCCATTAATTAATTTACTTCACTGTAAAATAATAACAGCGTGGATTATAAAGCATGAAAGTGGATGATCTGTGACTAAGAGCTGAACAAAGATGCATTTTTTTAAAACAAACTCAGTAATTATTTGGATTTTTATGTTAGGATATATTTCATATAATACCTGAAGAACTAGGAGGTGAGGACACGTGAAACTGATAGATCAGAGCAAGACTGAGAAGACACAGTACATTATTTCAAAGAACACTAGAAAACTTGTCCTTCCACTCATACTGTGTCTTTCTGTTTATGCAGTACTAGATGCAGTGGCAAGTTATTTAATCTATCTTACTGCACAGTAGGCATGGCTGAGCTTTTTCTGTTTTTAATATCTTTACTTATATATATTTATTATCTGTTGGATAATAGCATCGTAGAAACACTACTTTAGTAGGGGCTGGAGCACTGGCACAGGTTGCCCAGAAGCTATGGAGTTTTCTCCTCAGAGATCTTCAAAAGCCACCTGGACATGGTCCTCAGCATCCTGCTCTGCATATCCCTGCTGGAGCAGGGGTTGGACCATGTGGATCCAGAGGTCCCTGCCAACCTCAATTATTTCATGATTCTATGATTCTGTAATTTCATTACTTAAGATCTGATTTTTATTTCATTTGTATCTGTTTAAATCTGAAGTGGTTTCACTTCAGCTAAGGGAGTTAAGATTACCTCTGTTAACTCCAGAGTGAATTACTGTGTTTTGCTTCAGAACCTCCCATAAGCAGGACTGAGATTTCTAGATTTCATGGGACTATAACCTAAAGGCAGAAAGTCTCAAAGATGGTCTGATTTGTGGAGACTAAGATGTTTCAAGAGATTGCAGAAACCAATAAGCTTTGTGGAATAAATCTCCTAGCTGACTTTTGAAACTCTACCACAATTACTTTACATGGCCTTGTACATCAAGCAAAACAGATCTAGCCTTGGAAGAGGGTAAGGGAAAAATGTGCATATTTTTTCATTAGATCTACATTTCCATATCTTTCAGAAAGTGACCTAGAAATATCCTGTGTTTTTCAGACCAGCTAGTGCAGATTCTATTCTGGGAAAGCTTTGAATCAGTTGGGGCAAGTGAGTCATATCCATCCTCCATCTCAATTGGAATACATCACAGCATGAAAGCTATCCCAGGATGCTTCGCAGTTCAGCTCTCAATAAGCACCCTGGCTCATCTTCAATAGCCATACTTCAGCAAATGCCAGGAAAGCATCACAGATGACATACCTCTTCAGCATTTTCTTTACTCTTCCACAGGAGATGGCCTGTCTCATGGTGATACCGCTGCTTCTGGTAAAGTATTGCTCCAGGAAAGCTGTCTCCAAGGTATCTGCAAAGGACTCACAAGATGGGTATACTGCAAGTGAAATTGATCATGTATGATTGACCCCAGGAGCCTATACTGAATTCAGTCCTGTACAACATCTTAATTAATGATCTGGATGGTGGGACAGAACGTACTGTCAGCAAGACTGAAGATGACACAAAACTGGGGGGAGTGGCTGTACAGCCACCTAAGAGGAACGTGGAGAGGCTGGAGAAATATGGGCAGACAGGAGAATTAAGAAGTTCTACAAGGGGTATTATGAAGTCCTGCACTTGGGGAGGAATAACACAGATGGAAAGAAGATTTTCAGATAAGGACCTGGGTATCCTGATGGGTACCAGTTTGAACACGAGCCAAACCTTGCCACAAAAACGGCTAGCTGCATCCTCAGCTGCATTAAGACAATATGTTGCCATCAGGTTCAGGGAAGTGGCCCTTCCTTTCTATACAGTACCAGTAAGACCACACCTAGAGTACAGTGTACAGGCCAGGGCTGAGAAATATAAATAAGCAAAGTTTTCAAATGTTATAACATGATGAAAGATGTGTCTCTTTCAGTGTCAAAGTAAATGTGAGAGAAACAAAATTTGCTTTTCATACATAATTGTAAGTAGATCAGAGAAACTGAGAAAATGTAAGATAAAATTGATTTTTCAAAATAATCTTTTTGAAAGGGTCAACTTCATTTTAGTAAGAAAATATTAAAGCTTTCAAGGAGGGCAGTAAAGATGGAGAACAGCACAATCATAATTAAATAGTAGAATCTAGTTATTTCTGCAAAGCGTAAATATGAGATCAGTTAAGTTTAGGATTTGGTACTTTAGCAAAATTGCTCTGAAGTAAATGTTTATGTTTATTAGCAGTACAATTTCAGAGATGCCATTTCAAAAATAGTTGTCAAAGCATATTTAATTACAATGCTTGTGTGGATATATAGCTATTTGGAACCTTCCTTACAGTGCAGCACTACATACAGATCTGAAAAATATGTTCAGGTCTAAATTCAAATATAAGACAAGAAAAATGAATTAGTAGTTTATGTCAAATGAATTTAATGCAGTATCTTCTAAATGTTATAAAGCTTTTCCAATATCAAGTTTGATGTTTTAATTTTTTTATTTTTCTGACTGTCAGAAGGCAGCTAGATTTTTTAAAAGTACTACTGTTTTGTGGATATTAATGCAAGATGCATTAAAACATTAAAATAAGTCTTCAAATAAAATCATTACATCTGATTGTAAACCCCTTTTAAAATATTTTTTCCGTAAATTCTCTTCCAAAACCTTTTACTGCTGACTTAATAAGAACAATTACAGCTCAGCTGGAGTAGCTGGATTGAAAATATCAATATCCTTTCTGTCTTAAACATGATTTTTGAAGCAATTAACATGTGCATGTTTTTATTTTTCCACATATAATTTAACAGACTCAAGCAGATGCTGGTATTATTGCTGTAACATACTACTCCCTGATGTTCAGTTACAAAGATTAATATGTGGCTCTCTTCTTGTCTGTATACATTTATTCCCAGTGTTATGTCTAGAATTTGCATCAGAACTGCTATGCTTTCTCAAAAGTAATATGTGCCTATTTATTCTGTATAGTGGGCTAAATCCAGCACTGCACTATCCTGGCTTTATCTGTCTGTAATTCATACAAGAATTACATTGAAGAAAGACACAAAGTAAACAAGCAGTAAGTCAAAAACATTTTAATCTTCAAAAGAATATCAGAAGCAAAGTATTTCATGAATCACTGCAAGAGGTAGTTAAAACTGATGGGTCTTATGAAAGACATAAATTTTTAGGAGTGGCTTAAGACTAGTGTCTAAATAAAACAAGGCTGAGTGACAGATGCTAACCCATTTCCAGGGTATTCAGCAATTGAAAATAACTCACATCATTCCTAGAGCATGAAGTACAAATTGTGATCCAAAATATACACTATTTTAGTTTTTCTGTTCAATTTCATTTTTACCAAAGTCTTTCATCATAAAATACTTCTGTGTGAGCTAGTAAATTTGCAACTGCAAATCCCTTAATTGAAACATTAATATATTATTATATAAAATTCACAGAAGTAAGTACAAGCAAACTAAGACTAAAAATGTTTCCTCAGCAAGAGATAGTCAATGAATGTGATGCCAAAAGTTCCACAAGAATGGAATGACATTTCTTGTTTTTCTGTGAATTTATGTTTTTAAAAATCCTAGGAAAATTAAGTACAAAAATTTTGGTTTGACTTCATAATCAAGATCAAAAGGCTTTCTAATTATGGACATCTGTAAAATTCTAAGATTTTTATACCACTAACATGGTGTTTATTATACAGAAGAAAAAAATGCTCAAGTAAACCTGAACACTGTGCCTAATTCCCTGTGTGTTTAGTTTAAATATGCATTTCTATCAAAACTGAAATGCATCCTTTCCATTGCAAGGTGTGATAGATCTGTTTTCAAAGCTATTTTTAATCTTAACCTGTAAGGCTGCAGTGTAATACTGGAGCATAGCTATTCATGGTTCATGATGTCTGCATGAAGCAGTGCGATATGAAATTGATTACTAAGTCAGTGCTTTGCTTTCAGGCTGTGGCCCTTCACATATCACTTAACTGTGTATCTGATGCCTTGTTCTTTAATTGTGAGCAACACTGGTAAAACATAGATTAGAAGAGCAATTTCTCATTAAACACTGATAAACTTTCACCTTCACTATGAAGACACCAATTGTTACGTACTAGCAGCATGAACTCATTTATTATCCAATACTGTGTAAATCACATTCTCAGTATGTTTTGTGCAATTTGTTCCAAATGTACACGGATTTGGCCTTTTGTGCCTTCTGGATGTGAAATAATAAACGTTTCACAATGCACAATACAGTATAAATTTTCCAACTCACATTGAGGAGCTTTATGACTAACATTAGGTAACTGTGCTGATTGGTGTATTTTACATGTATCTACCTCTCTATGTTTACGTCCCTGTGCAAATATGTGTGCTATGTTTCGTATGAGGCATTGGATGAAAACTCATGGGTTATACGCTGGCATGACATTTTACTTCTTCCTGATGAATGGAAGTGGAGGGAAAGCACATAAGATGACAGAGGGTAACCATGTTCCTGCAGCAGATTTACAAACATCAAAGGACCAGCATCACAAGACATTGTTTATACTCCAGGTGAGTTCAGCAACGAAGTCTTGAAGTCACTTAGTTTTGCCCTTTGTCCCTCCTCTACAGTCTTACTGTAGAAACCTGCTTGTCCTGCACCTCGATACTTGTTTCAGAGTATGTGATTCAAACAGTAAATGCATCCTTCTTTACAATAAAAAGGGAAATGAAGGATTAAGACTCCAAGTGGTGGAAAAGTCTGCCTTCCTTCCCTTACCTTCTAAAAAGATTCAAGTTCTAATTTTCTGTGTGAGAATAATCTCTGTTATTTTCTTTTCTTCTTTCATCATTCCTGTAATTGATCCATACCTCACTCTCAAAAAATCTTTGCATGGATCTGTATATGCATGTCTGTGTATGTGCCTAGAAACAAATTTGCAGGAATCATTTATTAAACCCAAATTTTGGAATTGGATCGTTTGCTAACACAGAGTAAGTTTCTGATAGGAAAAGACAAGATTAAATTGCAGATATTTGACATTTTCATCTTTCCTGCAGTAGGTTTTTCATCCCTTGCCTGAAGCAATTTCTTCTAGTTTCTATGTAAATCTTCCTAAAAACATTTAAATTACATAACTGATATGTAGAAATCCAAGTATGTACATATTTGTAGTCATATCATTTCTGACCTAGTTTTCCAGCACAATCTTCTTGTTTCAGTAATTAATTCTAGTTAGACGTGGTGCAGCTGTAGGATCTCATGGAAAAAGACCCAGTGGAGGGAAATACTTACATAGTCAGCAGAGAAAATATAAAAGGGAAATGGAATCCAACTTTGCTGAGATGTTTCATGACTTCTTTCATTAACTTCAGCAGTTGTCACAAGAAAAGAACAGAGAAGTTTGGCAGAAAGTAAACCCCTTGCATTCCAGCTTGTCTTCAGATATCAGAGGGGCTGGGGGTGGCCGAGCTTGGATTCTGAGTGACATCTAATTTTGCATTGTAAGACTTGTTGCACTCAGTATATGAACTATCACAATTACAGATTCACAAATAATGCACTGGCCAATGCATCTAGTCACATTCAAATGGGCTCTCACAATCACTCTTAAGGAGTTTTGGCCGTGCCCAATGAGAATTCTCACAGCTAGATTAGTGACTAATGAAATTTATTAAAGCAACAGATTACATATTCTTTTTGATAAATGCATTATCTACAATGCATGGGAGGTTAACCAAGAATACAAACAAAGCAGTCAACTACAATCATGCTAAATCACAAAATAACATTATAGAGATTTCTAAGTTTCTCTGGGAAGCATTCAGCATATCTAAGTATGCAAATCTTAAACAATAGGTGTTAGGCATCCATACTGAAGGTTGGGAGGGAGAGAGATGCTCAGCTCACTGATCAGTCCCGGTTAGTCTGTGATGATGTCTTTGCTGCTTATCAGTGATGATATCTTTCCGCACCTCCAGACTTCCTTCTCTCTTAAGCTATTTTATACCGTTTTCTTATTTTCAGGTCATTCATCAGTTCCAATATTATAATCATGTCATGGATCATCCTGTCAGGATGATCACAGAATTTGGCTATGGGACTTCCACTCTGCTCCACACTCCATGCTGGTTTTTTTCCTAGAGTTAGCATACCAGGCTCCCCTGGTGTTTGCTTACAGCTAATGTCACAGGTCACATTGCTTAGAGAGCTATCAAGGAACAGATTATCCAACACATTCCACCATGAAGGTTTCCCTCTATAAAGAGGTGACTTCAGTAAGTCACCTCCAGTAAATATTCCACAGCAGTGTAAGTTGAAGTATCTTAGTTTGATAAGGAAAACATTTATAGAGACAAGTTCTTTCCATGTCTCTTCTTGTACTTGTTCCAATTTTATTCAGAACCTAAGAGAGAATGCAAACTAGTAATTAAATGTAGATACAATCAAATTGCTATGGGCATACAGAAAAATCTGAGTTAAAGCAATAATAGCCAAGACATTATATGGATTAATTTATTTCTAATTCTAATTCCAACTCTTAAAAAACCAGCATGAACCATCAGAGAAGAAACATTCTCAGGTAACACAAGCATTGGTACCTACCTTCACTGTTATGGCAGAAAAAATAAATTTAATCTGTATAATTTTTACTGAAATTAAATGCTTTGATTTTTCTAAGGTTTAGTGCCTTCCTTCCCCAGCTGGATTGTACATAGAGAATGTAGACATATGACCACAATGAATTTTGTCTGTTGACCAAATTGAGCTTGATTTCTTCCATATCAATGGAAGGACATTTCATTAACATCAACTGATACAGATATTATCTGTAAATGTAATTTGAAAAAGAGAAATGTTCCACTCCATTAGAGGGCTAGTTTAATGATCAATGACAAGAAGGACTGGAGTGAGAGTCTAGGACCCCAGACTTAGAGGAGTAGGGTACTGTTTCCCGGAGACAGGAGGCCCCAGTTTTTACTGAGAAGACATGACATTAATTACATGTCAACTTTGAGGTTACTGATGCTTAGAAGTCACTCTTTTACTGCTTTCCGCCTTTGCAAATAACATATTTGAGACATTTGTTTTTGTAACTTTAGCTTCAAAAATTGTTCTGGCTTTCATCTTGTAGTAGGTAAATCATCTTAAGGATAAAGATGCTAGCTGAAATATAATAGAAGTCAAGATTGTGAAATGTAAATGTAAAGTGAATGAAGGGTTTAGATTTTTGATGGTTGCTTTTGTTTTTTTTCTTTTCTCTGCTTCCTAAATGTCAGTTGGTGTGTGTATGTATTTGTGCATGTTTAAAATTAGCCCATTATCTGAAGGCCTATGTCCTTTTCTGCTGGTCTTGCTAACTGGAAATCAAAGTGATTTAGTGAAAGCTAGAGCAATACTTTGTATAGAAAGTTTTAAACATTTGAGAACACTAATCGTTTTTCTCTCACTAAGCATTAGATATTAATATTTTATAAAGCATTATTATAATTAACCATGAAACACATATTGACCAGAGTAGCATTAGTTATTTTCAGTGCAAAATACATTGAGGTACACTGAGAATGAGAATGCAGTATTTAGCAGCACAGTTATAATGATAAAGAATTTTGATTATCCTGTGCTGTGCTAAAATTTGCAGTACCTAAGATTCTGTTGAGAGTATTTGCCATCACATAGCTGAAGAAAATCTGTGAAAAGTTTTAAAAAACTGTTGCAGCTCCCTCACTGAAAAAACTGTATTGAGACTGGCCTGAATAATCGTGATTTGGGATAATCCATAATGGTAGATATATAGAGGGAATAATTTTATGAAGAAAATTGGTTCTACATTATTGTGAGGCCATATCTGCACAGAGGAGGAAGAGACATATATGACAGTTCTTTGTGGTAACATACTACAGTCACTGTAGAAGGTAAAGAAAATAGTGCTTTTTGATTAACTTTCTGAGTTAAGATAGAAACAAACAGAAAAATAAAAACCTTAGGATTTGTTTTTAAATTCTTTATACTTAACTTTTGTATTGGGACATCTGAAGTTCAGTCTTCACAGCTTTCCTTCATAATTATGTACATACAAACCAAGCAGAAAGGCATTCTGGAAGATATGTAGAGCTATTTGTTGCATGGGTAAGGACAGAGTTGCTGTTGTGGAAACTGCTATGCAAATGAAGAGTGATGTAAATTACATTTGTACTTATTTATTTATGAGTGATGTTAATATTTACATAGTTGTTTGAGCATAATCAGAATTAGGTATTTCCAGACAGGTGAACAATTAATTAATTGCTCATGCAATTGACTGAGCACTTGTTTCCATTCCAACTTCTCCACACAATTTGCAGCTCTGCTAAATTAGAGAATTTTTTGGATCTTTCAATGGCTAGTAAAATCAAAAGCCCTTTCTCCTGAGCAAATAAACATGACAAGATCATGAAATCCAATATTCTCAAAACATATCCCTTGGCTCAGCAGCAGACTGGTGACGATTACATTAGATACAACTGATTGTTAGGCTATTTTACACAAGTTTCAATTCACAAGAAGCAGCATGGACAATATGCTACCCAGAGAGCAAGTGTTTTTTCTTTTTTTTCTTTTTTTTTTTTTTTTTTTACGTTATTTTAATCAGTGGCAGAAGCCAATTTGACTTGCTTATTAAAACAGCAGCTGTCCTGGTTTCAGCTGCAACAGAGTTGATTTTTCTTCATAATATCTGGTATAGTGCTATGTTTTTGCTTTAGGAGAAAAAAATAACACAATGATATTTTTTGTTTTTTTGCACAGAGCCAAGGATATTTCCCTCTGCAGTGAAGGGCTGCAAAGGCACAAGAAGATGGAACAGGACAGGAGCTAGGACAGGAACCAGGACAGCTAACTTAAACTATCCAAAGGGATATTCCATGCCATATGACATAATGCAAAAATAAGACCATGAGAAGTTGGTCAGGGGAGGCTGCAGCTACTGAGGGACTGGCTGGGCATCAATCAGCAAGTGGTGAGCAATCATGTGCATCACTTGTTTTGTAGTTAAATATTGTAGATAACTACATATATGTATATAGTTATAATTGTTACTGTTTTTATTCTCTTTTTCTGTTTTAGTAAATAGCTTTTTATCTCATCACAAAAGTTGTGTTTTGTTATTTTTTTCCCTCCAATTCTCTCCCCATCCAACTGACTGAGCAAGTGTAGTGCTTATCAGCCCGCTTGGTTAAACCACAGAAGCAACTTCCCTTTCAGTAAAGGGGAAGAAGAGATACATAAAAGTCTTCTTTTTTGCACGTTTATTTCTTCAATTTCCTTTTTTTTTTTTTTAAATATATGCTTTACCGTGAATCTAGTTTTGTAATTTTAGTTCTTAAAAATGCTTAAAGCATTTTCATTCTGAAGCTTTAAATAAAATTGTTTCTGGGAAGTTCCCCAGTTCAGCCCTGTGTTCAGATATTCAGAACACGATACATCTGGGTCAGTAGAAGGATGATGACAACTGAAAGTTGTGACTCTAATCTCAATAGTTTAGAGCCATTACAGAGATTCCACGTTTGTTGGATATTTGTATTTTAGCAAAATATAAAAATGCTTTGCCCAAGTTTCGCAATGATGTATGAGCAATCTTGTTATAACTACTGAGCTACCTTTTTGTAAATTTGCTCACTATTTACTTATTATTGATTACAGTTCCGTGTATGGACCTCTATAGCTAAGGGAGTTCATTTTTCAACTCATTTCAACAAAATCATGCTGTAATACATTCAGCAATGTATAGAGTAAAACATGATATTTTACTTCAGTATCATGAATGAAATATAAGTAGATCAGCACCCAGGATGGAAATGTTAAGCAAGTGAAAGCATATTCGAGTACTAAGTGAAAGTAAAAGGGCATATAAAAGTAATCATTATTTTTTTTTTAAATTTGTCTACTGATCTCAATACTCAGTCACGAAAAATATTTCTATGGATTTGAAGTGCTTACTGAAATAATGATTTATGCATTGTTCAGTGAGCACTTTACATGCATTACAGTTCCATTTTTGTTTTTAGTATCTTTTATAAGTGGGATTATATGGACTCTTACTGAAGGAGGAGTAAGTGCTTCGGCTCTTTGGGCATGTTCTTCTGATTCACGGTAATACATAGGACAAGGATTACATTTAATGTACTTGTGATATATTTTTATGGGTAACACCAATGTTTTAGCATATTTAAAGAAGTGATGCTTTTATCTAAGGTTTGCTACCACCAATTAAGTGAAGCTATTATTTTATTATTCACAAAGCACTCTAACAATCAAAGGCTGATCATAGCAGAACTATGAACTCTAATTGCAATTAGAGGGGAATAAAAAGTATGGATCATTGTGGTGCATTTTTAAAGAAAGAACTGAACACATCACTGTGTTACCTCAGTGATATTCAAAGTCAAAAAATGGATTTTCATATCCACAAAACTACAAACGACTTTTTTTTAAAATATGGTTTATTCTTTACATGCTCAGTTGCAGCCTTCTTTTACATAAGAAGGGCTGCATTCTATAGGTTAGCAGCATGCATCCATGTTTTGTTAGACTGGGAATTGCATTTGTTATATATATATATATATATGTGTGTGTGTGTTTGTGTAATATTAATTAAATGAATATGTATATGTAAATTTTTATTATGCCTCTGTTAAGAAATTTAGAATTATTTTGAACATCAAAAATTTCTAATCTTTCATTGTATGGAGAAGTCAAAGTATAATTACCAGTGAGATAAAGCACCTGAGATGTTAAAAATATATTCACACTTTCAATAGTTACTTGTGTTGCTTCTGAAAGGTAATGAAGAAAGGCAGAACAAGTTTGAAGTCTTTATTAGAGCTCACCTCAATCCTTTGTCAGTTATGGACAAATGACCATCTTCCTCTTTGAAATGATTTTGCTTATATGCCATCAAATCTGTATTTAAGACACGCATTTGATTAAAAAGTGATTAAACCCCCAAACGGATTACTAATACTTATGTAGGTGTAATATAGCTTTACTTACTTTTTCAAAGTCTTTAAAAAATACATATTCAAAATGAAAGATTTGAGTAGATGTCCTTGTCTGACCATATGAAACATGATTTTCAGTTTCACAGGAGATACGACAGGTAGTTTTTACATACTCCTCCTTTTCCTAGCAGATAATGACCTAATAACCTCTAAGCATTCTGAAGTTAAGTTTCTTTTTTGTTTTCTTTTCCCCTATTCTTCTACTGTTCCAAACAATAGCTCCTAATGCAAAGAGAAAATGAATAATGTAGCTCGTGTGTGTTTCCTCCTCATCTAAGCACATTTTTGAGAAGAAATAAATGGAATAAAAAAGAAAAGAAAAAAAGTCAAAGGCAAATAGATAAATAAAATAAATTACTAAGTTAAATGAAAATCCAGTTTTAATTTCTTTATAATTAGACTTTAGATTTGGTATTTTCCCACTAAGTCGCTGCTTTTGAAAATACTTTTATTTGAGAATGATCCTGATCCTTACTGACACTTCTGACTTATTGAATTCTTCCTGAAATATTTTTGAATACTTCCAAACAGTTTGCATACATTTTGAATTGGAATAACATATATCATTCCAACATATTAATGAAATAATTAAATGTATTATTACTCAAAAAAAAAAACCTCACCACTCTTATAGTTTTGGAGCATTAATGGGAACAAAATCATATTAGCTGAAAGATCATGCAAATTTTATTCAAAATAGATTCTTGGTACTATTTCTTTCCATTCATTTGGGAAGAAGCCTGCCATAGTTGAAAACAGCCACTTAATATTTTCAGTTAATTCTCATAGACTTCATGAAGAATTTTCCAAATTGAAAGACAGGTCAGGATAAGGTGAAGGTAAATGCAGTTAAATATGAAGCAATTCTATACAAAATATAATGGAAACATTCAGAAATTAATTTCTATTTAACAACATTTTCTGCTTTATGTTTTTTGTTGGTTTTTTTTTTTTTTTTCCCACCACTGTGGTTGCTTTAATCCTGCGCTGATAGTTACATCAGGACTACTATATTTAATGTTTGCCTGTACTTCAGCACTATTCGTGTCAATAGCCAACAACCTTGTAGGGACTGGTAACAAGTCCATATTCTTTTTGTCCAGGAGATTAAGTATATGAATTGAAATTCAGTGCCATCCTGATCCCATAAGTGAGCCTCCTTATTTCAGCATCTCTGTCTTTTGTCTAGATAGAGCAGAAGATTTTCACACTTGTAGTTGTGCCATTATTAAACTTTGGGATGGAGCTCTTTGCTGGAAAGTCTTGCAGTCTTGTCTGTGGAGCATGTGCTATTCCTTAACATATCTTGACATCCTCTGGTCAAAAGAAGGGTATCTAGGAAAGAATGGAGCCAGGATGAACACTACAAAGATCCTCAATCTAGAAGGGACCTTAATGCAAATGTTTTGGCACAACGGGATGGAATTCATCATGAGACTGCCCACTGTAGTTAGAGAAAATCTGATCAAGAAATAGAAGGATGCCTGCAGCACAGTTCACTTCACTATCATAGGAGCATCTACTGTAAGGTAAGTTAAATCTCCTGGGCTCTATTGACTAACTTATTTGGCATTATACAGAATCAAGTTTTATCCTTTTAGCCTTGTATTTGTAGAGTGAATCTCTACCTTAATTCAAATATCTGTTGTTGTATCATCTCTGTCAAATTTACATCTGATGCTATGTCTTCCTTCCTACCTAATCAACACAACATTTCTGCTTCTTCATTTAGCACCTCTTCAAAGTCACTACTGCACTTTGTATCCTTAAATTAGACTTCGTAATACTAGGTTATTTCCTGAAATACTCTAAATATTGTTTTCCTTCATAATATTAAGTGTCTGAAAGTGATTTCTGCATAGAGTACAAAAAAGTATGAGAAAGATTTCCCAAATTGGAAACTGATGTCTTGTATAAACTGGACCAGTGGAACTCCTAAGCAATACTGTAGAATTTAAGTCTGTAGCAGACCTCTTTTTCACTTGTAACAAGCAATATTAATTACTTGTGTGTGTTTGTGTGCATGTGTGTGTGTCACTGAAGTACATTTTCTAGTCAAATACTGCAATAAATACTTTTTTTTTTCTTTGTAAGCCTATACTCGAGACCCTGTCTGTCAGCTTACCAAACAAAGATAATCCCTTTAATTCCATGTCTGGGGCCATAGATGTGAAATAGAATTACACCATCTACATTTTTTTTTGCATGTTCATATAGCTGTAATAAATCAACTGTGTGTAATTTGCTAACCACAGAAAGAACAAAGAAAAACATGTTGGTTAAAACATTTTACTGAGAATGGAATATTTCATTTTGCCCTACATTTGCTATGAGGGAATTGTGTTCACACACATCACTATGACTATGTTCATATCTGGGAATGCTGTAAGTATCAGTAAGTCAGCTGTGTGCCTAGGTTGTAAGAAATATTCAGTTAACAGCAAGTCGTTACAGTAAAACTGCATCTGAAAGTGGAATTGGGATATAGTCTGCTGACTGGTCATAGTCCGCCATGCAGTTTTTCTCCTGATCCTGATCCCAGTGGGAGATCAACTGATGTGATTTTTTCCTAGTTGATCTGGACACGTGACACATGACAGATAAGGAGCCAGGGTATGCTCCAGAAAGGCCTGTTTTCCAAGTCCGTGGATTCAACGCAGAATTTCATTGATGGACACTCTACCTATTCCATAATGTGTATCTAGATGACTAAGATTATTTGGAAAGCAGACATTCACACTTTTACCTTGAGCACCTCACAGTTATGAATTTATTTTATTCTCTCAGCATCTTCTGCATGGCAGATTAGCTAGCTTGCCTAAAATCAAAAACTAACTTTGTGTGTGAATCTCAGCATGGTATCCTGCATACTAGTTAGTTTATGTGATTTATTTAATGGACTAACTTTTCCCAGAATTCCACTACAGAATACGCACAGATGCAATCATAATAAATCAAAATACCCAAATTGTGAAATACTCAGAAATAGTTCTGAAGACATACAAAATCTGATTATGGGAAAATACGCAGGCAAAACGGAATCCATAATACAAATACTTATGTATATGAGACAAACTAAGGAAAGGTAACGTTATTTGTTACATCAATTGTTATCACTGGCTAAAACAGAGAATCCTGATAGAAGCACACTGCTGAAAGGCATATCTACCTTAAGTAGCTTTATAAACTGGACAGATAAATTGTGCTTACTCCGTAAATATCTTGCTACAACATTTTCTTTAAAGTAGATTCTGTGACAAGACTTGAACAACAACAAAACACCACACACAAATCAGCTTTAAGTATTGAGAAAGGAAGAACAGCAACACCTTGTACTGTCCAAGGCGCTGTGCTAATCACATCTAGGTATATATCTGTAATCTTTTAATTAACACGTATAGAGACTTCCTTTATAGTCACTGGGGACAACTGGAAAATCTCAGCTATAATGGTCAATAATTGTAAGAAGACAGCACTCAAAAGCTGAGTAGTCACCCAAGTAATTACAAATATTTGTTTAATGTTCATAACATATTTTGGCTAGTTTGATTCTAAATACACATGCAGAGATGTAGATCTACTGTGCAAATCTCTGAAGATCTACTCTGTAAAATCTTTTATCCAGAGTCCTCATATCTCAACTTATATTTACTTACCAGGTTAAGATTAGAAAAGCATGTAAAACAAAGACTTTCAGCATGTTTAATCAAGTAGGTTAAAGTTTCAGGGAATGTTGCTAGGTTATGGACTTCAGCTGATGTAAAAACACTCAGGATGGTCCTTGCCATTCTTCTGATCTCCACCAAATAGGATTCTCCACAATAATTCTAAGCCAGGGACAATGATCAGTAAGCAGTTTGTGTGTGACCACAGAAGAATTCTTCACAGACAGAATTCTTAGGCATCTAACAACTGACATGATGCTGACTGTCTATGTCAACTGTTTGCAGTAGCTCACGAATAGTTTTTTGAAAGGGCATGGAAAGAGAGGATAGCATGATCCCCCTCACCCCTGTTTAATTGTTTTTGTTTTTAAAGAGTTCTGTTATAATGATGATCCATTAAAATTCAGTGTGTTGAACTGAATGCAGACCAATCCACACTACTCTATTCCTACATATCATTGTCTTGTCTGCTTTTATGGCATGTTTCACAGCTGGCATTCAGCTTGCAGTGCTTATTTTTGAATAACATGCTAAAATAATAAGAATCCTATTATTTCCCTGCATTTACTCTTTGCCAAATTGCATGTATTACATTTATCATAGGCAGATGCTGCATAGCATACAAGTAATTGAGTGATAAATCCTAAAAAGAATTAATCAGAAAGAAACTAAAATAGCTTCTCACTTTTCCTAAATAATGAATGGACTTGTGGCTGTGCTGCTTTTTCTCTCAAAGGTAAAAAGGAAGGAACTGGAAAATATAGCTGTAAGTGAAAAAACTATTCTGTATTTCATGTCTTTACAGCTTTCTGGAGAACATTAGATGCAGTTGATAAATACTATCCTTTTGTATGTAACATATTTGTAGATGATCTGTGACTCTGTAAGAGAAGTACTAAAATGTGCTTATTAATAGACAGTTTAGGTCATTGGACTGGCTACAGAATTAGGAACTAGAGACTCTTTAACTCCGTGATTTTCTAAAAACTCCTTAATAACTCTCTGCTGATGTCAATAGAATTTAGACTTCAGTGTTTACTGTCTCATCTGTATGAGAAGGATAATACTTATCAACCTTTCAGGGATGGCAAAGGATTAGTTACTACATAATTATCCAGTGAGGTAGAAGGCACAGCTCTGCTACTACCTTCACATATACTGAACCATGACACTACCAGTTTCTTCTTTTATCTAGTTGAAGGTGGAAAGAGAATGTCTGTTACTTATCTGCAGTAACTTGCATGAAAAACTGCAGCATTTTGTGCTTGCTGAAGCAAAAAATATGTTTCCACAGCAGTAGTTTAACCCTACTTTGAAGTACATTTTGACTAAGCTGGTAGTGGAGAAAAAACGGAAGGAAACCAAATAGTGGCTAGGGAGCCAGACCATAGTGGCTAGTGCATGTCATAATTTAAAATAAATCAATTAATTTGGGATAGTTGCAGATTTGTCTTCATTCTTTGACTGAGTTTTCTGTGGAAGACAACAAGGATAAAATAGTTGAAAAAACACTGTTTGCTTGTTTTTGCCTAGATCTGAATGTTTAAGGAAAAATATATAAAATACATCTTGTCTCCTTCATTTGCTTTCACACCAAAACGTATTTGTACTTGCACATTTGAAAGAGTAGCACAGTTAGGATGGTACTTTACAAGTGTTATAGTGGAAAGATTATCGAGATGGAAAAGAAACAACCAAGGCAGAAATGCTTACCCATATCCGAGGAGCCAGACTCACAGCAGAAAACCCCCCAAAAGGGGGGATCTCCAGAAAGAGAACTTTCCCTAGTGGTAGCCAGCCCTTAAATGGGGTCTAGGAGCCTGGCACCACCCCTTCCTGTCACACAGGTGAATTGCCTTCACCTGTGCTCCCACAGCTGACCCAGTCCTTGCCTCAGGTGATCAATCAGTGGCTCAGGCTGTGACTCAACAGTTCCCATACACTCCACCCCTTCACAGCATGAACCAAGGATAGAGTTAGCTAGAGGGTGAGCCTTCCCTAATACAGAGATCCAACATACCACAACACTTATACATTTGCCTGTCACAATGCAGGTGGACACAACTCAAGATGAGTGATAATAAGTGTATGGTTGAGGTTCATGCTCTCTCATGGGCCAGTGCTTGGTGGTGCTACTGGAGGCATACAGTCATGTGGTGCAGGTCCATCCTGTGTTCCATCAGTCCCACATAGACCATCACCTGTGTCATGCATGATCTCACAGCAACACTGGCACATTTCAATGACTACGGAGAGTAGTACAGATGTTTCAGGTGTACCAGGAGGGGAAGGTCTGCCCTCCAGGGCAAGATACAGGCTGTATTTCTATCCTAGGTCAACGCTTCACCTTGTACTGGAGCATGCACTAGCCGCCTACACCATACCCTTTGGCCAGATGTCTGCGGCTGCACAACTATATCAGGCACCAAAGGGGGTGTCCCTATGGCAGATCAGGACATGATGGGAGTCCCTTTAGCAATGAAGATCGGAGCGTTGACCACAATATCAGTAGGCCATGTACCAATTACCAGAGGGACTATATGATGGTGACAACTGCAATACTTTCCAATGGCAGTACAAACTTATAAGTCCAAAGTGGCTGAGTCAGCTCTTTTTGGAGTGACAGCTTCTGGCTTTTGGATCTCAGCAGGAACTCCTTTTGTTCCCATCTTCCAGCTTTGCCAGCAGATAAGAGGGAGTATGGAAGCACCCACTTGTATCTTGTCTTCACAGGATACAGTGGTATCACGCCACAATCTCCCTTAGCAGACAGGAGTTATTTGGTCACAGGACAGATCTTCCACCAGTAAATAGTCCAGTAAACAGTCCTGAGCACTCCCTTCCAAAGGCAAACAGCTCCAAAGAAGTGCTTTCAAATGTAAAATTGTCCAGTCAGTAACATTGATTGCCACAGAGAAACACCCACCTCTCATCTCCTAGAGTCTTATCACAAGAAATATCTCAGGAAGCAAGCTTTGAGCCAGAAAAAAAAAAGGATTCATACAAGGGGGTGCCCTGATTTGCCATAGGGACATGATGGGAGTCTCTTTAGCAATGAAGATTGGAGTGTTGACCACAATATCTGTAGGCCATGTACCAATTACCAGAGGGACTACCAAGCCTCCCATCTCCAATAATCTCCTCCAAGGTGCAAGTAGGCCACACCACTTTGGTCCTACCTGCACCTTCCAAGGCCATTTTATTCCATGGGTACCTGGTTCTAGATTCTCAGGGGCAGGGAGCAGAAGATTATTTTCATTGCCACTGGGGAATAAGATGTGTGAGGAAATGTTCTTATCCTCACAAATGGACAGTATCTTCCTGAATCCAGCTATGCTGAGGCCAAGCAATGTAAGCGGCTCACAATAACAGATTCTAATGACATGGTACAGTAACAGATGCCAATTTAAAGATTTCTGGCCTGTTGACCACAACACTTTCTGCCCCTGAATACCATAACCTCAAAAGCCAAGCTATTACCCTTTCTCTGGGCTTTTGTTAGAATCACTGTACCAAGTCCATTAATTCTGTTGCCATATAAGGACAGGCTGTTACGTGTAAATGGGTTTGGGCAGGGGGCACTCCTGCTGGTCTATTTTTTTTTCTTGTTGTTGTTTTTTGAGTTAAGGGATGGATCTCAAAGGGATCCATTGCAGATGAAGCTTTGAGATCCAATTTGGAAGCCTTATCTTCTGGATCAACCAGGTCCATCGATTCAGAAACTTGGGTATCATCTACTGAAATGTTATGGACCTGCTTCATTGGGAGATTTAGGCTTGATTTTTTTTCTGTCAGTATACCAAGTTGTTCTAATTTTTCAGTGCGATCTTGTAATAGTTGATTTTCATTTTCTAGAGTATTGGCTGTCATTTTGGCCTGATTCAAAGTATCTAATAGCAGCCATGCCACAGTAGAAGCAGCTAATTAGCATTCTTTTGTAATGAATATACCTTTGCTTAGTCCACGAAAATAATCTGCCATACGGGATGGGGAAGAAATATTTCCCGTAACCCGCAGGGGACTCCATTTTTCAATTATACTCACCAGTTCATAGTAAGGTGATCTCAGAAATCCTGGGATCTGTTCAGGGATGGTTTTGTCTAGGGGGGTAATGTCCTCCCCCCTGATCCATTGAAAGATATTCCAAAGAAAAGACACTCATTTAGTATTTTGGTCTGGCTGGCTCACCAAATGTACAGTTGGAAGAGTAGCACGGTTAGGATGGTACTTTACAGGTGTTATAGGTGGAAAGATTATCATGATGGAAAAGAAATAACCAAGGAAGAAATGCTTACTTACACCCAATGATTTAGCTCACAGCAGAAAACTCCAAAAAGGAGAGATCCCCAGAAAGACATCTCAGAAAGAGATTCTCCAGTCGTAGTCAGCCCTTAAATGGGGTCTAGGAGCCTGGCACCACCCCTTCCTGTCACACAGGTGAATTGCCTTCACCTGTGCTCCCACAGCTGACCCCATCCTTGCCTCAGGTGATCAATCAGTGGTTCAGGCAGTGACCCAACAGTTCCCATATAGTAGTTAAGTCTTTCTAGATTGCAATACTTATGAATGCCACAATACTGAAAATACTTAAGTCTACTGGCACAGGGAGGACTGGTAGTTAATATCCATGCTTGTAGTAAGGAAAGAATTTTTCAATAAAATGTCCTGCAAAAGACTATGAAGGGCTATAATTTTTTGAATCCACATCATACCCTAGAAATATTGAAGATGCATTCTTCCAAGCAATTTGATTTAAGAACTGTCAAAGTCAAAATAGTATTGTTATCTTATACAGTGCAAAGTTTTGAACATCAACAAAATTATGTTTTGAAATTTTAAATCGATGGGTGTGTAAACTTGTAATAATCTAACGAAGAAGAAAATAAATAAGGTAGAGCCTGAAAAAAAGAACAGAGATACACTAATGAGACCATTTTGAATATAACCCGATAATAAAATAGTCTGAGTATATCCATGTGAAAATGGGAACAAGATGCTTTAACCTGCATACAAGCACAGTAAATGTTTCTTTTATCTTCATTTTCCAAGAACCTTCTAGCTTTTACATATTATACTGTACAACATAATCTTAATTAAACTAAAAAGGTAAGGATTATTTTAATTTTTAAAATTTCTAAATATTTTTAAATATATATTTTCTAATTTTTCCTTTCTCTATCTTATATTTCTCATTTGGATGTTTCTATGTTTTGGTAATAAATTTACAATTAAATCAAATATATGGTTTTAATATTAAGATTATTTGAGGGAATTTGCTTTAAAAGAAGAATTCAAGACTGCAATGTGCCCTCAAGTTGCACTGTAGGAAATTTTTGTTAGCAGTTCTAACAAAAACATTTAAACTTCTGTGATTTTGAATACTGTATTTTAACTCTTCTAATAGTTAAAAAATCAAACAAATTTATTTCATTCATCATCACACATAGTCTTCTGTATGGATTAGAATCATACTTCAGGGATAATTGGGAGTCAGAAACGGACAGAGCCACAACAGAAAGTAGACAGAAAAACATACCTCTCCCTTGGTTTTATTTCCAGATTTCTTCAATAGATTGTATTACTCATTCCATGCTGTAAGTGATTCTTATTTTTTACCATTGCCTCAAAGCTTGCTGAGGAACTCTGATGGACAAGTCCAGGCAAGTCCTGGGCAAAGGTTGAGAAATCTTTTGTCTGAGGGGCACAGATTGATGAGGCCAGGGGCAACGAGAGAGAGATAAACTGCACATTAATGGCTGGGAAGCAGTCTTTGTGTGGGCTTATCTCGAAGGAGGTGGCCCTCTCAGGAGGTGCTGCAGATGACTTTTACCCTAGCACTCAGGAATGCCACGTTGGCAGAAGAAGAAGGATAAAAAAGGGACAAGCAACCATAGTTTTTAGGGTTTCTGACAGCAGATTCCTCATCAAGAACAAGAGGGGTTTCTGACAACAGATTCCTCATGAAGAAGAACAAGGAGGGTTTCTGACATGAGAAGCCTCATGACCTGCCTCTCTCCCTCCTGCACTTGCTCTGCGCTCTCCCTGCTTGCTTCCTAAGGCCGGCCATGCTGCTGCTGCTGCTCTCCCCCTAAGAAGAAAGGTGTCTGCCATCAGATTCCTCCCTACGGAATGCCTGCATGCTGACGGGCTCTCCTGGGCCTGCTACCGGAGACCTGCTGCTTCCTCCCGGACTTACCCCGCGGCTTCTTCCCGGACCTACCCGGTACCTGCACCTTCTTGCTGCCTAAGACCGGCCACGCTGCTGCTGCCCTCCTCCCCTGAGCCTCTGCCCTGGACCATCGGACAGCAGGACCTCTGCTGGATCCATGGTGGTGACTATCCCCGCTTTACGCAATTCTTGCTTCTTTCCTATCTTTTCTATCGCCCGCCTTCCCTTCCCCATCACCTTAATTCGTAATAGTGTCCATCTTCCACTTCCCCATCTCCCTAATTAGGATTTGTAATAAACCTGGTCGGACCAACATTTGAACCGTTGTTTCTTAATCTCACGTCGGGTATACATACATTAAAAGAACCTCATCTCCCTCCTATAAATTGGAGCGAGACACACGCTCTGGAAATTTATTATTTACATTTCACTGCAGCTGGGAATAGACTTTTACTATTCCTCCTTAAACAGTTAGGAGAAAGCAGCTATAGAAAAACTGGAAAGTTCTGGGATATTTAATTGTCAAAAGCATTCCACTGTACAACTGGAGAAATCTGATCCAATGAGTAACAATGTAGGTGAGAGCTCCATGGGATATAGCAATAAAGCTTTTTATCATAGACAGGAATTATACAGTTTTGTCACACTCTAAATAAAGAAATGGAAAAGGCTTGGACTGACTGAGAGTAAATTGTAACCTGCCCACAGCTGACAATTGTTAGCTAGGAGACTCTCCGGTGGACAGCCTTCAACAAGTGACTGCATTCCACAAATATTCTTCTTCCCTTACACTGGCAAAGAGAAGAATTTATGCTTAGTCGGTAATATCAGGATTCTGAAAGCAGAATCAACAAGATATTGCAACTGACCCTGAATATTAATACGTGGGTAAAGTTACATATCTAAGTAGATGCATTTAATTGTAAGCATAAGTAGTGCAAATCATAGATGCTTGCAGATCAACACTGAGACAGAGTTACCTACTTTATGAATTTTACCTCATGAAGTGACTAAAGTCTATGGTCACTCAGCTGTAGGCAGTCTGAAAATCTGCACTGTTATTTATGTATGGTTTTTCTTGTTTTTTGTTGTAGTTGTTTGGGTTTTTTGTGTTTTGTTTTTCAAAGCAATGTGGATATATTTGCAAAATAGTCATTGGTTTCATCTACAGACTTTTCCAATTCCAATTTCATCTCATTCTCTTTTCATAAATGACAAATTACTCCAGTAAGATTTTCATTAGAATATCTAAAGAGTTTAAAAGTATAAAAAAACAGTAGCACTGACACCAGACACATGATACCCATAATGAATTATTGCACAGTTTAACAAAACAATACTGTAGTTCCAGTCTTGAAATAAAATGTTCATCCTTTTGCTTCATAGTTCGGGAACAGGATTATACCTCACAGCAGAGAGCAATATTGTCATTTATTTAAAAAAAAAACCCAGAACACAGACATTATACGGTACCTGTCCACTGTAGTTTTGTTAGACTTCTGTAACCATTACTCTTCCAACAACTAAAAAACTATCCACACTTGCCCAGACTTTCCAAAATGAAGATTTTAAATAAACATTAATGTGCGCAGATAACATATCTGGGATATCTACTGGAAAATATATGAGTTTTATTATGCAATTACACTCTCCATAATTGTTTCCCTGGCATTACATGGTGCTGTGTGGCATTTAAGTCACATGACTTTAACTGACTTTAACTGGAAAATCAAGTGGCTAAAGCCATTTGAAACTAAGAATCTTTGAGAAAAATATGTAAAATACAGGACATAATAGTAATTCCATTACAAGTTGGTTCATTTTCTTTATCCTTCTTATAAAGGAGATTGTCATAATAATTCACAATCCTGCCCTTTATGTAGGTACTACTCTTGGACAAAAAATACTTTAACAGGAATCTAATTAAAATACAGCTACTGTGAATTAATATTGTAAAGGAATAAAAGGCTACAAAAATGACATGCAAAATAGAGTTTTAAAGACGTATATAGCCAGCAAAAGTTGTCATCGCTATGAACAATGCTATGGGGAATTAAACTGATGAGACAGCTATAAATCAATTGTCCTTCCTAAATTAAATTTATATATCTGACTACAGAAAAGCAAAACAAAATCAATCAATTAAAGAAACAAATAAATAAATAAATGAAATGCAAAGAATGAAAGGAAAAAGACTAAAAAAAGACATATATCTGATAATTAATTGCTTAAACTTTAAGTAGCAACTTTTAAACCCCCGATGCACAGTTTTGAACTGTTGTATTTTTTGATAGCCCTAGAAATGCTGGTACCAGACAAGACAAAAGGAGAGCTATGCATAAACTGACCACAGATGTTTAAAGGCATACAAAAATTTGCCAAGTGTTCTTCAGAAAGCTTTGTTTCAGGTTTCCCTTTTCCATTATTGTTTTGTAACTTCTGAAGTTTCTGAAAATATGATATTCAACATTAAGTTGAATCAAACTATTAATTAGAATGGTTAGATCAGAAGAGTAACTCTTTAAGAGAACCAAAATTATTCCACATATTTAATTTAAATTGCAATAAGAAAACACTCATTAGTTTTTTCATTAACTCAAGTTCATATCTGTGCTTGTAAAGGATATCACCACTGTTCAGAGAGTCTGGAGAAAATCTCATCAGAGCTAAGCTTAAGTAAGATTTGGGAGGTTGCTAAGGAATACCCATCTTTTTTTGCTAATTATCAGCACAAGCTTGAATTTCACAGTCTTCTTCTGTTATATTTGCTTATGTTAATAGAAGGAACAAATGAAGGTGTTTGTTTAGTTATATTTCTCTCTATTTACAACTGTTAAGTCAACACATTGGAGTTTCTTCAAGGATGCCTATCATCATACCTTTATTAAGCAAATTCTAGTTCTTACATCACTGGTCAAATTTATTGCACTCCAGCAATCCAGCAAGCCAGTCATTTCAGATTAAGGTTTTACGTGCACAAATTAATGTAAGACTCTTAAGGATGCTGAGCTTCAGATAACTATGTGAATTCTTGTTACTGTAATGTGGGTAACTTGAAGACTTTTTTCATTTTTTAAAGGGTTACATTTAGGCATCCTTGATGGTAATTTAACATAGTTGGCTATAGCTAACAAGAAGTTCGCTTTTAAACCATTTTTATTTGATATGGAATTTATGGAAAATCTATGAATACTCATGATACTATTTTTTTAGAAGCAAATAGTGAATTTTTAAGAAATGGTAAGTTGGTTTATGAGGCTGTTTTAAGACTTCTGGATAGAAGGCCATGTAAATGTGACCTGTAATCATCATAATATGAATTCTTATAAATATTTAGATTATTTTAAGACAGAATTCTAAAACAGTGGAATCCTTTAGGGAAAGTGAAGAAGAAATGCTTTAATTTAGGAAGGACATATCTTAACAACCATATTTGTGTATTTTATAACAAACTATTTCTTGTTCATTATTAATATGCTGACAAAAACAAGTTTATTAAACTAAATAACTTCCTATGACTTATGAACAATTATTATGAACAATATTACAGATAATAAACAAGAAAAATAATATGTTTTCACTATGTCATTAAGGAACAGGAATTTCGAGCATAATATTTTGCATGCCTCTCAAATTTATCAAAAATTTTACTTCTTAGAGAGAAAATATAACTAACTCATCTTGAACTGTAAAATATTTCATAAAAATAAAAAGACAAATATTTATTAAAAATTAAATACATAATACTAAGAATGCTATTTTTATTGAAAAAAAATCTCATCTATGTAGTTTGCTTTGAAAATAGTGCCTCCTATTTATGAGAAACACACTCAAGAGCAAAAATTTCTAATCAGGCAAAGATCTCTGTGAAGGGCATTTTATTCATTACTGCAATAATGGGTGCACACCCCCCTACTGACAAGGGAGAAATTGCGCAACTACTCAGTAAAATCCATCCCATTACATACCCTGAGTCCGATGCAGGTAAAGCCTCTCCTGGCACTCATTGGTTGAGCATCTTAGGCTCACAATCTTCCGATGCTGCTGCTGTGTTACACTTCCATAGCTACATTTACACTTCTGTAGCTATGGTTGCACTTCCATAGCTATGTTTATACTTTCATAGCTATGGTTACCAACCCATTGTCTTCAGGTATGTTTTGAACTTTTTGCCTATGCCAATTTTACCTAGGTCAGAATGCCCCGGTCTCAACTTTACTCTGTTCGGGAGTTTTCTTTGTAAAAGGTTACTTATCCTATACTATATACAGAAAATACTGGAAACTTCCACTGCAAAAACACAATCTATCTCTCACACCATTTATTTCCATTGAAATGACAAATGCAGTGAGCACAATAACACTGTTTGATATAGCAAATTCTCAGCTATGAAACACTATTTTTCATAATAGTTACCACTATTAGTTATGCATTTTGGCAGCAATGAACAATGCCACGCTCATAAAAATCTGCCTGGCCATCCAGAATGTAGCTTCTCTTTCATAGCACTGTTACCACTGCTGAAGTGCACCACCCACCACCTCACTGTGCTCACGTCCACTTTTTGGTCTCCATAAATGTTCAGCAAGTATCGATTAATGTCAATGCTTGTTATTTTTCCTACATAGGGGAGTTCAATGACATATCTCTGCTTCATCCACGTTTTCATGTCAGACACCATTTTGTCAGACTGTCCCTCTGCTGCCATCTACCACACAGCAATAAAATGTAGCAGAATATTAGCGGAAAGGTTCAGCCTCTCCTGCCATACTACCAACATCCACCTCTGACTTCACAGCCCAACATAATGAAATAGGAGGCACTACTTTTGGAGCAGCAGAAATTCTTAGAAGGAACAATTTTGCCATTAAATTAGATGATGTCAAAACACTTGATGAGCAACCATTGACTTTAAAAATATCAAAAATATAGGAATATGCTTGAAAGGAATCATTTCTAACTTTCATTTTGATTTTGAAAAAGTAGAATTTTTCAGTTTTTCTATTTGTAAAAGCATTCACTTTAATGCAATGGCAGCATGTTTCAGAAATATTTTGGGAGAATACAGTATATTAGGAAAATATACTGAATTGGAATGCTCTTCGGAACAGAAACTTTTTATTTCAGAATGTACATGCAACCAACATTAATACACATTTAATTCCTCTTTCTAATTTCTCTTTAATTCCTCTTTCTAATTTCAATGATCTGTTCCTGTTTCTTTATTGTTTTTATATTGTATCTTGATTTCTTTTTTTTTTTTTTTTAATGATGTGAAAGTGTCTGCAAAAGGAAGGTTGGAAAAATATTTGACATTTTTTTCTAATCAGAAAAAAGACAAGACTTAATTTTGATGTATGAATTTCCTTAGATAGCAGAAGTTCTTGCACAATTCTACCATAAATTGTGTATATATTCTCTATGTTCTCAATAGAGATTTGCAAAATCTCTATTTTATTTATCTAAAGGTAAACTCCTGAGACCATCTGGACTGAATATGATCAAAACTGTCAGTCTAGGAGCTGGAGACCTGTTGTAAAGAGCCAGTAGCTGTTTGGGACACAACTTTTCCTGTTACTTTGTAAACTGGTAGCAGTAAAGGCATCAGATGTTAGAAGTCAGAGGGTAATACTATTCTACTATTCTATTCTATTCTATTCTATTCTATTCTATTCTATTCTATTCTATTCTATTCTATTCTATTCTATTCTACTTTTATCCAGTTGCTGTATTCTCTGGCCTTGAAATAAAAAATGCAGTGTGATAGCACTGATGGAAAGACACAGGCTAATGCTGAAAAATAGTTAGGTTTCCTTCCAGAAGGACATGCTTAATAAATTTTTATCCTGAATGCTTCCATGAACATCACTTTTCTTAGCTTTGATTCATAGTCTGAGGCAGTTGCTTAACGAGCCATTAAACTGGAACTGACTGTATTGTCCAACATTAGGAGAATACATATAGACTTTGATCATGAAAACCTGTATTTTCAACCTTGACTTTTCCTAAATAAACATATGGAAGTGTATGTGTGCGTATGCATATAATGTATTAAAACTACTGTGTATTATACTTCATGCTCTTTTTATTCCGATGGAAAAT
Organism: Pavo muticus; assembly: GCA_016647715.1. Classification (NCBI taxonomy): domain Eukaryota; kingdom Metazoa; phylum Chordata; class Aves; order Galliformes; family Phasianidae; genus Pavo; species Pavo muticus. The sequence continues at coordinate 105,017 of JACDJE010000635.1, read as the reverse complement.
GAGAAAATATTTATGGAGCTAATGTGTTTTCTGTTATTTAATGCACCACTGGAAAGAATTTACGTTTGCATTTAAAAAGTCACATGAATTAAAATAAAGGCTAAAACAGTTATTTGATATGACAATGAAACAAACAGAAATGCTTCATGATGGCCAGAAATTGATTATTTTAGTTTTGTCCTTTCCCTGAAAAGAAACAAATCTTGCTTCATTTCAAGCTGAAGAGAATCCATTTCTCTCTCCCTTTCCCTGTTCCCTATCTCGATTTTTTAAAACAAACACACAAACAAAAAACAATAAATAAATAAATAAAATTGAGATGATTGTATTGTCCTTCCATCTCTAGCTCAGATATATTTGTTATATCAAAATATTCAGAAAATAATGATTTTTTTTTTCATGATATCTAATTACATATACTACTAGGCTATGTGATTAAAGTCACATTAACAGAAAGGAGCATAGAGACCCTGAGGTAGATGTGAACATCCTACTATGCTTAGCAGATATGTGACTACTCCACTCACCAGTCTATTTCAGGTGAACTTCAGCCCCAGGAACCTTGGGGACAGGCCAAAGCAGAAGTCATCAAGGGCACCTGGAAGGCTCCTCATATCACCCTGCCTTAAAGATATGAGGCTCATCACTAAAGATTTTCCTGTATGATGGATTGCTTTGCATGCATATCTGGGTATGATTGCCTGAGTGTCAGCACATGGAGTCAGGCTATGAGTTACAGGAGACTGCGTGTGTGGGGTAGCTCTAACTTCTTGAACATAGGTCCTTTCCACAGGGTGCAGTCCTTCAGGAACTAACTATTCCAGCACAGGTGCCCCACAGGTCACAGTTACTAGCAGGATCCTTGTCCTATCTGGGCTCCTCTCAGTGGGCTGTAACTTCCTTCAGGGCATATCGCTGGATATAGGATAGACTAAGGTCCTTGAGAGCATTAGCTGTATCCCTGTGTGAGCTCATGAATGTCATGAAGCTATGGAAGCCCAGTCTTGCCTCTGTTATGCTACCAGATTCAGTAGTTCCTAATGTTTGCCCTCATTCTCTTCTTCTTTCTGATGTTACTGCTGGTTTTGATTTAGAAACATATTTATTTCAGAAGCAATTTCAGTATAACTGACCTTTTTCTTTCCAAGGCACATTTAGGGATATATCTTCCATTCTTGTTGTCCAGTTTTGTCATAACATATATATTCTAAGCACAATTGGAAATTGTGAATCTACTGCTTGACGTCTTGCTCTGAAGGAAGGAGTATAATTTGCTCCACTGTACAAAACAGCAGTCATTCCAGCTATCTTAACCACGTTTTACTTTAGCTGAAAATCATCTTTTCCTTGCCAAATCCCATTGTCACTAGTCATTCCCTGTCTTCCTTTATTTTTCAGAAGTCTTTGTTGAGTTTGACCGTGACCTTTTTCAAGCAGTCTTGTTCTACAGTTTTTTCACATTCTCTTGGTTCTTACTTCTCCAGTTTATCACTCCAAACTTGTGCATCAAATGCCATTTTAAGCCTGTTCTCACTGTAAATATATGAGAGAACTCTTTCCCTTTGCTTTCTCTTTTGATTCCCGTTCCTATTCATTGTATATTTCCCTATTTCAGATTTTTTTGCTACAACTGAAGGACTTTGGCTTTTGTTTTGTAGGTGATGCTGCGTTCTATAAAACTGAATTATATTTTTAAACTTTTAACTACTTTTTAACACAGGATATATAGCATATTTAATGATGTGAAATGAGTGGAATACACTAATGGAGGATATTAAGGAATGACACACATCGTTCAAGGCAATGAAACAACGAAATCATCCAACTGATTAAAGATACGTTTTAATTTATATGCATTGATATCTAATATCATCTATAATAATACCTAGTTGGTATTTGTTGCCCATGCAGATGTAAAATAACTTGCTGCTTTTATAGATTACTTTTTGGCAGAGGTTAAGGACAGTTCATTAATATTGCTCAACATAAGTATCTATTTCAGTGTTTACATGAAGTATGCATATTTGTACTGCTAGTAGCTTCTTTAGAAAAGGTTTTTTTTTTTTCATTTATCTTTTATCTTTTTTCTTTTTTTTTGTCTTCAGGTTCATTTTATTGTCTTTTGTAGGATACTATGATAATATTGATGGGTTTCGTTCAACACAGATTTTCACATAGAGAGTCATTTTAGGTTTCTTTAACTAACATGAATGAGTTTTACATCGTTACTTTTTAAATGAAATAAAACTCATACAAAGATTCTAAATATGATGTTGTAAGAAAATAGACATACCCTATGAAGAAATAAACTACACTATGCTTCAAAAGAAAAAGATAGGATGTCAATACCATGCACGACAACTTGATGAAATATTTTGAATATAATCCTTGAAGGATAATGGAATTTTTTTTTATCTGAACAACTTTTATTTTAACCTATGTCTAAATGTCACTTTATCAGTTTTCTGTCTACTGCAATTTTCTTGCATAAGCTCACATAGGTTTTATTTTACTTTGGATGTCATATGACATTGATTTTTTTGGCAAGTCATAAATCTATATGGAAACAATACTGAAATGCAGAATTGCTGACATTTATTTTTCTAAGACATTTATAAGACTTTTAATTTTCCCTTCTCTTCCCATGTGACTTGTTTTATACATTTCCAATCCCACTCTCAGCTTGGGACATCTGGAACAGAGAGAGCAGAATACACGGGAGATCATGAATTGTGCACTGTCACCTGATAAAGGATACCTTAAAGTATCCTCAGCATTTGCTCCTCCATAAATCTTCTCTTTGGATTTTACTGTTGGGTGGTAAAATTGTTGTTCTAACATAAAATAGCATTCAGTGTCCAAGGTGATGAAGTAGCTTTCTTTTTTCATCCATTTCAATCAGGAATAGGCAGGCATATCAGTGAAGGAAAATAAAATGGCTTGTTGTTCATTTCTAGAAATTTTATTCTTTCTTTGAAGTAAATGCTTGAATGTGATTTTCTGAATCATACTCCCTAACTTTAGTTTGAAGAGAAGATCTTTAATCCCATGAAAATAATATCCTTCAGAGTGAGATTACTGACAGCTAATGAGAGATGAAGAGATGAAGGGTGAGATGTTTGCATGCATGAAGTATAGCTGCTCTGGTAAAATATAATTAGACAAAAACAAACAATAAAAATTATATTGACTGCACTACAAGAATGTTTCCTTAATTAAAATTACTTTCTTATTTAAAAGATTGTTGAATATAAAGATAGCATGTTCACTACCAGGAAAGTAAAACGTTACCCCTTCCCTCAAATCTCCATAAATAAGAAAAAAAGTACTGTGAGACTCAAATGTGCAGACAGTTAATTCTGCCAAGATCAGTGTGCTTTACAGGAAGGGAAACATTTTTAAAAGGAAGACATATTAATGCTCATTTTCTTTTTGCCTTAGTGATCGTAGATATTAAGCTGGGAAAAGCTCAGCAATAATTATCAAGTTCAGAGAATAAATATAAAGAGGAATGAAATGTTCTTGTTAAGCACAAAAGTAAAATTGGTGAAGGTACAACAGAAATTTCTAGAAGAAAATTCAGGAATAAGACAGGAATTGAAATATCTCAGAAATGGATAAATGCTACTAACTCAAAAGTATAACTGAAAGAAATTAAGGGCAATATCACCACAGTTGTACTGTAGCAAAACCTTTCTAGTCTTAATAAACATGTACTTGAAAAAGGTACCTTCAAGATATACATATGCTAGCAAAAATGCAAGGCTCATAAGTAAGTAGACAAGTCTGGTGATTTAATCATGAAGAAATTTCAATGTTTTTGAAAAAATTTCTAAATGTTGTATTGCTTTCTCTAAGCTGACTTCAGAAGCTTATAAATTATGTACCTAAGACTGGAGAAAGGCAGACAAAATCTATCTGTAGAAAAATGAGGAGAAAAGGGGACTAGGCAATTATAAACCAGACAAGATTTGTTATTAAAAGAATTGTGACACAAAGAATAAGATGAATTATTATTGAGCATTTGAACAATATCAGCATGAGATTTGTCTGAGGCAAGAAAAGGCTTTGATGAAGTCTAGGTAGACTATGTCAACAGCATTTCCCTCATTCACCAGGCGGGTCACTAGATCATAGAAGGAGATCAGGTTGGTCAACCAGGACCTGCTTTTCATGAACCCATACTGTCTGGGCTCAATCCCCTGGTTGTCCTGCATCTCAGGATAACCCTGAGACTGTTTTCCCTAATAACTGAAGTTTAGTACTTAGAAAAGTAAAGAAAGCTAATGTTATCCTGGGCTGTATTCAGGAAAATATTGCTAGCAAGCTGAGGGAGGCAATCCTTCTCCAGTGGTGCGGCCTCACCTGGAGTATTGTGTCCAGTTCAGGGCTCCTTGCTATAAGAGAGACTTGGACATATAGGGAAGAGTCCAGCAAAGAGTCAATACAATTATTAAGGGAATGAAGCATCTGATTCTATGATTCTGTGAAAGGCTGAGAGAATTGGCACTGTTTAGCATAGAGAGGAGAAGGCTCAGCATGAATGTTATAAATGTATAGCTGAAAGGTGGGTGTAAAACAAACAGAGCCAGGCTCCTTTCAGCGATGTCCAGTGCCAGGACAAGAGGCAAGAGGCACAAACTGGACACAAAATGTTCCACCTAAGCATCAGGATGCACTTTTTTACCATGCGGTTGACTGTGCACTGGAGCAAATTGCCCAGAGACGTTGCAGTATTTTCTTCCTTGGAGATCTTCGAAAGCTGGGCAACCTGGACATGCTCCATGTCCCTAATTGAGCAGTGTTTGGAAAGATGGCTTCCCGTGGTCGCTTCCAACCTCAACCATTCTGTCATTGTGTGATTCCGTGGTCTTTCTTTTTTGATTCTATTTGAGTTTTATTATTATTATTAAAGGACTGGATTTTTTTCCAAAATTTTAATATCATCTGAAGTACACAATCATTATTAGCTAGTTGACCTCAGTCTATGACAGTCAAGCTATGTAGCTGGCATAAAGCAAATGAAAAAGCTGACATCTAAATAGAAATATAGGTATTTTACTTCTTTCAAGGAGGACTATTTAATCTAGAAAAAATCAGACAATATTTAGGAGGAGACAGAAATAGCATTAAAATGCATTTTAATTTTGTTTTGTTTATATTATGATACCTCATGAGATGTGACAGGCATGTTTTTTCAGAGATTATGCTGTCTCTGAACAAACTGAATGCAGTAGACCATGTCAGTCATAATCCATGCATACAAACTAGTCTCACAGTGCCACTATATTTCTCACGAGTATCACAAAATTAACAGAATGCTCCTCCATTCAGCAACATGAGATTTGTGAGGATAATTGTGAGTATGGTTCCAAGGAAAAGCATCTTCCAGTTCTCCTACTTCAAGGTACTATGAACAGTAATAGAACAACAAGTTCTCTGAAAACCCAAGTGTACTCAGTTCAATCTGCATGTGGGATGACAGAACCAAATTTGAATATTATATTAATTATAAATTTACCTTGTTCTTCACAGAAATCATGAAGTTGAAATATACTGTACCAAATCCAAAAACTGGGGAAAGCAAAGCTTTTCATTTACCAGCATGCATCTCTTAAACCAAGAAGCAAGGCAAAATAGATAATAAAAGTACCGAAGAGTAAAACCTCTTCAATCACAAAAAGCAGATTAGGTGATGTACATCAGATGATCCATAATTTGAGAAGACATTCAAGTAGTGTTATTGAAGCGGTACAGTTATATCACCTCACAGTCATTCTTACCTCTAGTACTATTGGAGGATAGTAGTAAGAGTCAGTTAAAACAGTTTACTTACATAATATTTTAAGATTTTTTTCTTGATCTGTTGAGGTGTTGATATAAGAAGATATCCCAACATCTTATTTGGAATGTTCTTTACTAAATTGCCAGATTACGTTAAAACAGCTGGCATGACAAAATATTTGCCATTGTTCTATATGCAGAGATTTAACTTATGCATTCCTTCAGTGCAATGTGAGTGTAAATGTCAACTAAGATATTAATTATAGAGAACTAATTAATGATTTTAAAACATTTCTCAGTAAGTCAGTGCATAATAATGACTTGATTGGATTTGCTAATATGTTTCTTCATGTTCTCTCTGGAAAACTCCTGGATATTGTCAGTTTGTGAAAGTTGAGATTATTCTAAACTTGGATATTATAACCTACAAAAATGTAGTTATTGCAGCTGATATAAGTGAACATGACCATTTGCCTATCTTTGTGACAGCATAGAACTAAGACATATGTTTTATGATTGTTTATTTACATGTCTCATGCTACAGTTTTATGGACAAGATTATTTGTGAAACTATTAGCACATTTTGAATGTAATTCTACTGTAAAATTAGTAGAAAACTAGTTGAGAGATTGTATTCAGTATTAATGGAAGATGTAAAAATGCAACACAAACTGGAACACAGCAAGTTCCCATGTGAACGTGAGAAAGAATTTTTTTACTCTGGGGTGATGGAGCACTGAAACAGGCTGCCCAGAGAGGTTGTGGAGTTGTCTTCTACGGAGATATTTAAAACCTGCCTGGATGCTTTCCTGTGCAACCTACTGTAGAACATCTTCTATAGCAGTGGAGGTTGGACTAGGTGACCTCCAGAGGTCTAGATTATTCTTGGGGTAGTTTTTTTTATGTTTTGTAATATATCTGACACCTACAACTCCTTCACGAGTCCAGCACTCCATTTTAAATCCAAATAGACAGCACATGGTGTGGTTACCTAAGTAGGATATCATTATCATTAAAGCAAATTATACCCCACTATCAAGGCTGCGTTTCTTTGATGAATAGTAACTGGTCTTCTGGCTTCATTCTGTGTTTAAGAGGCTTCTGCCACTATTTTGTGTTTGTACTTTTGCAGAACTCTAATAAATTCCTTTCATTTCTCAACAGCCCTCATCCTGTGGTTTCCTGATAATACAACTGATGTTTATTAACACAGCACAGATAGATATAGATATTTCAGTACTAGTTAATTCTACAAAAACAGTGTTATAACAGAAGACCCACAAATATATTTATATGAGCTGATACCATGCTGTGGTAGCTGCTTGCCTGGGAGTTCTAGCAGTATCACTAATGCATTCTCAGAATTACTCCACAAGAGTAATTATTGCTAACTGTAGTTGGAAAAGGACTAAATGAATTCAAAATGCCTTTTTTAATATCACAATTCTGTTTTGTATTCTGTATGATGTGGATGGACTTCTAGCACAATGATAATATTAGGAAGGAAAAAAATGGAAAATATGCTACCTGTTTATCAGTAAGTTAAGTAGTGCGCATTCCCACTCCAGCTGTTATACTGTTTAAAAATAGGCTCAGTACTTGCTGAAACAGGTATGAGAGCGAAAAAAAGGCAGTATGAGCGTATATGTTACTCAGTAGCAGGAAGTACTGCCAGAAAGAATTATCTAAAATTTTTTTAAGCTATTTTATTTTCTTTAGAGGCTAGTGTGATTAAATATATATATATATATCAATTTTAATTCCAGTAAAGTGTTCTAAAACTATATAGATTGTAGTTGCAGGACTGTGACGAAAAAGAGCCTAAACATTAGCACACTCAATTAACACACTCCATCTAATATGTTGAAGAGAATTTCTATTCGTTACCATTAGAATGGTAACTACGTTACTTTACATCTCCAGAATATTCTTTCTACAGTAAATATGTACTATAAGCATTGAGACAGTTTTGCAAAGTGACTTACCAATGCTATTACATAAAAACTGCAGTATTTTTGTGTTGATGTGAATGGGATGTCACATGATTACTTTAATGTATGTGAAGAAGACATTGATATGCCCTGCTCTCAGAGTGACATCAAACTTATGGCTCTTTACAGGAATACATAACTTAAAACACTTGGAGAAAAAAATCAAAGCTGAAATAAAATACTAAGCCATTTAAGATAGCATTGGTTAGATTACCCATATGAAAGTATCACATAGATAAGTCAGATGAAGTTTCTGAATTTGTCTGTGAGACAGAATTTTTTAAATTATCTTTTTACATACCATGACAGCTGTACAAAAATGAATTTATCAAAAATGTACATCTATTTCATTAAACTAGACTTGATTTTATAAATGTTAAAGTACTTGTGTGTGACTCTTTTCTGATTTATACAACAAAAAAAACCCCACAATATTTCCATGAAAAAGAATTTCAAACCAATCAAAATCAGTATTTCTACTACTGAACCTGAACTTATCTTTAATAGATAATTTGAAAGTGACAGTGAACACAAACTGGGATTTTACTACTCCTTAATCTGTATAATGTGCTAATACTAAAATAGATATATGGAACATTTCGTGTTTCGAAACATTACAATACTAATGTCTCGAAGTTTCATCAGTCAATTGCCTTTATTATCATCTTCCAGTCAAAAGCCAATATAAATAATTAACGCTTGGTAAAAATAACAATGCACTGATCAAATATTTTCATAAATGAAAAAAAATGTTTCATAATTCTAAAAAGATAAGTGAATTATTCTAAGCCATTGGTCCTTAAATATGTGTGTAGCTGTATTTATTCAAAAGAAATTCCAAACATTTTATAAAATTTATATTAAAAAAACTATCATGGTATTGTAATTATTGCATAGGCTCAGACAGCTTTGAAGAGAGAGCTGTCTGAAAATATTATTTGCTTTGTCTGTTGCAGAATAGCAGCCACTGGGAATACAACACATATGTGTACAGAATGAGGGAGTATTTGCACAGCATCCAAAGACATCATTCAGTGAGGAAAAAAAAAAGTAATGAAAATGAACATCCAGAAATCATTCTGTAAAGTTTTTGTTGGTTTCAGTTCTTTCAAATCATTTCCTACCACAAAATTTCTTAAGCTCGTGGGAATAAAAAAGAAAAAAAAAAAAAAAAAGGCAAAAAAAAAAAGAAAAAAAAAGCTTTTTTAAGTTATCAAATTAGAAGACTTTGAAAATTTAAGAAATAAGGAGATAATTTCTACTGGAATTCATTGGAATTTCAATTCAAACTCATTTGAGGTCAAGACCTCAAATGCTCAATTGTCTTTCAAAAGGTATAGAACTGTTGAGCAGTTAGGTAGTAATAGATAACAGGGAAACACACACACACACACACACGCACAAAAATAAATTGTTTCAATTGGGCAGACACCTTTGGTACCTCAGGAATATATAAGGTATTTTTAATTCCTTTTCTGATTCCTTTCAGAGAAAAGAATTATCTAAGGTCAGAGAATGTGGAGAATATTAATTATTCTGATCTCATATACTCTGAGTGCAAATTATCTCAGTGTTAGCACTGAAATCATTATTATGGGTATCCATTTTGTAACAGTTCATTTACTGCAGCTAGAATTGTCCCTGGTATATATTTAAGGATAAAGTGATGTAAAATGTTTATTTGCAGAAACTACTAGCTATAAAATGTATGAAGATGGGAAAAGATATTGTTATGAGAGTCTGATATAAACAAAATTGAAGATACTGTTTCAGGTGAAAATATCAAAGGAAAATTCATTTATAGTCAATGTGAAAAATGTATACTCTGAAATGAAAAATATTTAATACATAAAGCATATAAAACTTAAACAAAGGCAAATAGTGAACTTTCGTCATATATTAATCAGATTTGTCTTTTCTACACAGGTCAGAGTATGTAGGTAAAATCTACACAGCTAGAGGATGATTTGAATGTGTCATCAATCGTTTATAATCATTAATAATTATATATGGAATGACATGAAATATGATCTTCAGTCAGAATGAGAATTCTCCATAATGAGTTTTTTTGGAGAAAAAAAAATATATCAATTTAGTTATTTGTAAAAGAGAAAAGATGTAATTGTTCTATAGGATTTTATTTTCTTTCAGACCAGATTTTAAATTCTACCATATAAATAAAATCAGAAGTAGGATTGATGTATTTTAACGCACCTAACAGAGCTTGAATATGTTTTTGTCATACATTCATGCAGAGGTGGCCCTTTTTATGGTGTCAGTGGTCTCTGTCCTGACCAGTCTCTTGTAGCCCTCTGACCATGGAAGTTCTTCTTCCCCATTATGCTAAGCATGGCCAGCACATTATGTGCTGGCATAAAAGAAAACACCACAACGCATCAGGACAGGAGGCACACTATGCCTGTACAGCAACCACCTGTGGAACGGGGCGATCACTATTACTTTTAGAGACACCACTGCATTTCTGCATCTAGAAAAATAGGAAAATATATGCCTAGAAAGAGTGAATTATGGATTGCCTGGAATAAGCTATATGTTCCACCCACACGCACATATTCCAATAATGGGGCAACAAATAATTGCAATTTCTTCTTCATAATTGAAAGAAGTTTTTAGTTTACTTTGAGCTCAAAACCAGGGTGAAGTAACAAGAATCTCTAATTCTTTTGCTGTAATTACCTCAAATACAGCTTTTCATTATAATTTTTTTTTTCTTCTGCTCTTGTATGTGTAATTTTTTATTCTTCTTTGTTGCTTCACCTCTCAATTTCCAGATTCTGGGAAAAATTGCAGACATTTCCCGCTCACATACATGTCAAACCAAGGTAGAACGACATTTTTTTATGATACTTTCCCTGGTAGTCCACACTGGCATTGTGCTGTTGTCTGCTGTTCTAGATCTTGAAGGTCTCAATACTGTTCATATAATACAGTAAACTTAGATGTCCAGCTCCATCTGGGAATTAAGCACCAAAATGGGAGATAGAGCATTTCTTAGTCTACAGATCCCTTTGTGGACATAGACTTTGATGAAATACTACAGGCTTTGAATATGATGTGTCAGATACTAACTGAGGTAGAAGAGTTAGGTAGAGATTTTTAGAAATCTATCAACAGCTTCAATTAGACACCTAAAACCAAGTTGTTTTTGAACATTAATGTAAGAAATTAATGAGAGAAAACTGATAGAAAAGATGAGTAATCTAGACTTCAGAAAATATTTAGTGGGTAGTTTCTGGTGTATTTAATTCTGAAAATCTACAATTGCTATTTAACTAATGGCAGTGGTGTAAAGGAAGATGCCTATTTTTCAGAATGCAGTCTAGTTAAGCTGCTACCTAAACTATATACAGTAACGTTCTGGCTTATGTAAAATATTTGTGTATATTCTACTATTACAGAATTTCTTTCCTGCAACCACTTTGCAGCCTATTTTGCAAAATTTATGTTAAAAAAAAAAATGAAAAAATGGCAGATTAAAAATTAATTCCATGTTTACAAGTATAATTTTCTACTATATATTGTAATGATACTCATTTTCCATAATATAAGCCATTGAGTCTAAGAGCAAGCAGATAATTTGATTTCTCAGAATATCTATCAAATGTGGGATCATTAACTAAGTTAAAATACCCTTTGAAAATTGATAGATAATGCCTTTGTTTCCTTAAGAAAGAATTTTTATTAGATTTAGTGCATACATACCGTAAGTACCAGAGTATGTCGCTATGCTCCAAAGTTGGAGAGAGGGGACAAAATATTATTTTTTATTTTTAAATTAATTTACAACTAATAGACTACTCATTGTTCTCAAATCAGTTGGTCTTTGATTATGTTTAAATTTGCACAATAAAAAAGCATAATTAAATTTTATTTAATATTATCTCAAGACCAACTAAATTTACATTTTCAACACATTTTGTTTAAAGATGCATGCTATGAATTGTCTATTTAAGAACAAATCTGAATAGACTTTCATCGATTTTTATCACTTCTTGATTTCTTAACTTTTAGATTACAATATTTCCTAATCTTTCATGTTCGCAATGCTTATAATTTCTACACCTAATGAAATGTAGTTAGAGTCTTCTCAATATATTTCTTCTATGTTTCATTTGTCTAGGCCATCTTGCCTACCAACCTGTCTCCGTGGAGAGAGGGAGCTAGTTTTCTATGCTTTGACTCTGAATTCTCTCTTTTGTACTGTTTGTACTGAGATTCCCACAATCTGCCCTGAAGGATTGGTTAATTTTGTTGGATAATTCTACCCTTGACTTTTGAAGCTTCTGGTTTAACAAATTTACAGTGAGCTGCATGGCTATTATCATAAACTAACTCTTCAAAACTGTTTATCAGTTCTGCTATTGCTCTCTCAATTCTTTTTTTGTTAGCTGTTAGCCATGAGTCATAAGGAAAAACAGAAAATCAGCAATGTGATCTTCACTCTTGTTTAGTAATGTTTCAGAGAGTTATGTAGATAGCAATTGCCAAACGTGCTATCTTTGCTATTTTATTCTATGTCACTGTGAAACACATCACCTTAATTCCATCATTTCTTAAAAACATCCTTCGTTTTTCTATACAAGATTTTCCTGCCTTCTTTGTAGGTGAATTAAGGAGAATGGAAAAGAGGGTTTTGTTGTTGTTGTTGTTTATTTGTTGTTGTTGTTGTTTTCTGTTGGCATAACGGCTTTTCTTGAAAAATAGTAGGAACATTTTTCCATGATAGTCAGACAAACAATCATCCTTGACTGTGGGCTAGCTCAGGCCAGGCTGAGGAGACTTTGGTGTATAATATCACATCATCAGAATCTTCTAGAAAATAGGACTATGAACAGTGGTTTATGATACAAGTTCAATGCAAGTGCAGGAAAAAAAAAATGGAATTTTTGCTTGTATTTATGATCACAGCTCTCAGATGCAGCATTGTATAATATTCCTTGTGCCTTTTAATCATATAACAGCCATCAAAGCAGGCTTTTTTCCTAGTAGACACATAGCTCAGTTTCATTGCGTTTGCTCTTTAGGATTTCTTTATGCTTTTTACCCTTCTTTCTCTCCTCCTTCTTTTTAGTTCCTTGTGAAAATTTCATTAAAATTCATTGTCATTCCAGTAATGCATTTATCTTGCTTTCCAGATAATTAAGATGGTAAATAAACTTGGAGAAATTTATGGACACTAAATTTTACATTATGCAGATCCAGCAGATCAACATGTTTCAATTGCTTCAGATGTGCCCTCAAATAAGAGTGAACCATGTCATATATAGGAAGCTGTCTGAATTCTCTCTTTATTCTCTGTGTCTGCTATTAATTAGAATATGTTTTAAAATGCAGTGTCTGAGGATGATTTACGAATACTTTGTGAAATTCTGGTGTCATTGACGTCTCTGTTAAATCTGCAATGATTTAATTATAAAGAAGTTGTCCAAGAAGCCAGGGATCAGGTTAGGAAAGCTAAAATCCAGATAGAACTAAATCTAGCCAGGGACATAGAGGTGAATAAGAAGAAATTCTACATGTATATCTGCGATAAAGGAATGTAAGGGAAGATGTGGGCCCTCCACAGAAAGAAACTGGAGACCTGGTCACAGAGGATAGAAAGAAAGCTGAGATGCTCAATGATTTTTTGCCTCAGTCTTCACCAGCCAGGGCTCTAGCTGCACTGCCCAAGCTGCAGAAAGCAAAGGTAAGAACTGGGAGAAGGAGTTCTGCCTGCTGTAAGTGAAGATCAAGTTTGAGACCATCTAAAGTACCTGAAGGTGCACAAGTCCATGGGACCCAACAAGATCCATCCACACATTCTGAGGGAACTGGCGGATGAAGTTGTCAAACCGCTATCCACCATATTTGAAAGGTCATGGCAGTGTGGTGAAGTTCCCACTGATTGGAAAAGGGGAAACATAACCCCCATTTTCAAATGGGGAAAAAAGGGAAAAAAGAAAGATCCAGGAAACTACAGGCCAGTCAGTCTCACCTCTGTGCTTGGCAAGATCATGAAGCAGATCCTCCTGAAGGCCTTCTCAAGACACATGGAAAATAAAGATGAAGTGGTTGGTGGTAACCAACATGGCTTCACCAAGGGCAAGTCATGCCTGACAAATTTGGTGGCCTTTTATGACGGAGTTACAGCATCAGTACCCAAAGGAAGAGCAACTGATCTCTTTTACCTGGACTCTTGCAAAGCATTTGATGCTGTCCCACATGACAGCCTGATTGCCAAATAGGAGAAAAATGAGTTTGATGGATGGACTACTCTCTGGATAAGGAATTGACTGGATGCTTGCACTCAGAGACTTGCGGTCAACAGCCCAATATCAAAGTAGAGACCAGTGATGAGAGGCACTCCTCAGAGATCAGTGTTGGGATCAGTGATATTTAATATCTTTGTAGGTGACATGGACAGTGGGATCGAGTGTACCCTCAGCAAGTATGCAGATGACACTAAGCTCAGGGGTGAAGCTGACACACTAGAGGGAAGGGATGCAATCCAGAGGGACCTAGACAGTATTGAGATGGCCTTGAAGTTCAAAAAGGCCAGGTGTAGTTTTTGCACCTGGGTTGGGGCAATCCCAAGCACAGATGCAGGTTGGGTGGAGAGTGGCTTGAGAGCAGCCCTGAGGAGAAGGATTTGGGAGTGTCAGTTGGTGAAAGATTCAATGGGAGCCTGCAATGTGTACTTGCAGCCCTGAAAGCCAACTCTATCCCGGGTTGCATCAAGAGAAGTGTGACCAGCAGGTTGAGGGGAAATGATTTTTCCCCGCTACTCTCCTCTCATGAGACCCCATCTGGAGTACTGCATCCAGTTCTGGAGTCCTCAACACAAGAAGGACATGGAGCTGTAGGAGCAGGTCCAGAGGAGGGCCACGAAGATGATTAGAGGGCTGGAGCACCTCCTCTATGAGAACAGGCTAAGAGAACTGGGGCTCTTCAGCCTGGAGAAGAGAAGGCTCCAAGGAGACCTTATAGCAGCCTTCCAGTATCTGAAGGTGTCCTACAGGAAGGATGGGGAGGGACTTTTTATAAGGACATGTATTGACAGGATGAGGGGAAATGGCTTTAAATTGGAAGAGAGTAGATTTAGACTAGATATTGGGAAGAAATTCTTTACTGTGAGGGTGGTGAGACATTGGAACAGGTTTCCCAGACTCCTCTCTGGAGTTGTTCAAGATCAGGCCTAGTGGGAGGTGTCCCTGCGTGTAGCAGAGACATTGGAACTAGATGATCCCTTCCAACACTAACTATTCTGTGCTTCTATTATTCTAGAATTTTTCTATCTTTGCTATGATGAATAGAAGGATATTTTCACAAAAATATCTGGGAAATGTAACTTCTATTTTTGTTTTACCAGCCAATGCTTCAGAGGAAAAGAGGATAAAGAAACCTGTTTATCTGTGTAAAGCTTTGAGAAAAGTCACAATTCAAAATGTATGAAATTAAAATTAAGTTATTACACATCTTAACAAACCTGCAGATAGACTTCTTCTTTGAAGATTATTGCCACTTTAATTTAAGCTGACAGTTATTAAAATTCTGGTTGCTAGATACACATTTCTCATTGAAAACCTAAACACCATGTCATTAAGTTGTCTCTTATGCCTTGGAATTGAAGTTAAATCAAAAATACCTTAATTTGTCTGATTATAATTTGCTTTGACAATGAAATATTAGATTTCTGTCATGAGCTATGACTTCATCCAAGGACTATGATGTCAGTTTGATTCTTTCCATTGATTTATTTGACTTTGGATTAGATCTTTTGTGTACATATACTATTAGCTAAAAATGTATCATGTAAACAACCCGACAGACAGACATATTTATATGAACAAGTCAGTACATGACATCATAATCCATTGTCTTTCAAGATAATTTTGTAGAACAGCATCAGTTAACAAAACAAATCTAGTGTTTCAGAGGATGAAGGAGGAAACTATGCATTAAAAGAGTAGCAAGTATTTTCTGAATGAACAAGATTAAATAATCCTGCTACCTACTTCATGCTCCTTTCTTTTTAAAAAATAATAGCTAATTTAAAAGATGAATGCTACATTAATACAAAGTGAGGAAAAATGTAATTGTAAAAAGAACCATAGCAAGTTCAAAGGCAAATGTGGCTACCAATGGAAATCTTGTCCAGAAATAGCTGAGAATGATGCTTAACATTTAACCTCTGAAAGGATCTGTCCTGAGTTTCAGATTGCTTGTTTGTCATCAATATGTGATATCTGACAGAAGTCAGAAGGTAAAAAAATCATAGTAAACTTTACAAAAGAAATTTTAGGCTAATTTTTTTTTTTTTTAAATACATTGTTCTTATTATTTGGAAATTTATTTTAATCTTAATGGAATCAGAAGGCAACTTCTTAGCAAAACAGGACAAAACTAGTACAGTCATAGATTGTACATTTCAAAGAGGAGGGTGACTATACAAAATGTCATAGATAATTATGACAAAAAAAAAACCGAAGTAAGAAGTCTGAATTAGGGATTAAAAAACCAACAAATAGAAGTGTAAAACAAGGTTGTTCTTGGCTACAAGACAGACACTGGATTATGGGAAAAACAAATGCATTTTCAGTCTGACTCCGAGTAATGAAAATAAAATATTGATATTTCAGTCACAATCTCTATTGTCTACTTAGTTCAAGATCTGAAAGGTGCAACATTACTAGATGGTAATTTATTAGGTTTACATACGTTGTGAAAGGATTTGGGATTTTGATTTTCCATGCTTCTGTTCCTCCTAAAATTTACTTTTTGTGTACATGTGTGACTAAGGTATGGTTGTACATGGCTCTGTGAAAAACATTTCATGTCTCTATGAAATGCTAATTTACTAAGACAAACTATTATTTCAGTGAAAGTAGGGTTTTCAGCCCATTGGGGAAGATAGTGCTGAGTTTTAGTCATTAGTTTAAGAATTGTAGTTCAATTCTCCACTAAAATCTACTGTCACTGAGGATTTTAATCAAATCACTTTTCTGTATTTCATCTCCATCTGTAAGTGGGAGAAAGAACATTTCCCATTTCTTGCCCTTTTTCAGGGGTTTTGACTGCCCTATCTCTGTTTACTGTAATACTGTTCAGCACCTGTCTAATTTACAGACTTTAGATGCCTATCATTGTGGTTAATACCAGAAAACAGAAGCTGATGACTTCAGATTGATAAGAAAATCTTAGCTCAGACCTAGCTAAGAGGAAAAAGTACTGCACCTTCCACAGCATTGTTAGTTGAAGCGGTCTGCTACTCATGCTGCTGATTCTAGAGCAATAGTGAAGACTTCTGATGAGAAAGGCTTACACCTCCACTCATCATGATAAGCCTGCTTTCTATTTGTAGATTAAGTGTTCCATTGTGAGAGCTGTTAGGTAACATGTAGGCAAGTAAGCTATAAAGGTGTTCTCCACACAGTTTCATAAGTAATCATAGTTTATTCCACACTGTTCTTAGTTAGGAGTAGTTTAAAATTAATTGCTCATCTCCATAAACAAAATGTGTAGCCATTTGAAAATATATTTTGAACAGGAACACTGTATATGTTTATATGTGCATTATCTCCCCTTTATTTTGTTGGTTAGTTTAAATTAGAGAAAGGTAAAAATGCATGTCCTGAAGAATATCCTCAGTTATTAAATGTGCCTTTTCAGTTTGTCCCTGTCTGTTATAGTTCAGTTGCTGTTATTCCTTCATCTATCTTCAGTCAGAAAGAGAACATGACTCATATAATGTTCACGTTCATTTTTGTCTCCAAAACAATGCTATTAAAGTCAGGAAAAAAAAACAGAAGTTCATTTCTGTCAAGCAGTCTGTTAAGGTAGGCTTTGTATCAGTAGAGTACATGTACATTCTTCATCCAAAAATGACAAATATGATTCATTTTCCTTACACTAACAGCTAGTCCAAAGCTGACAGAACAATTGTCATTGCATTTTGTGTACTGCATTGACTTACAAAAGCCAAACAACAGTGAACAAATTGAAAGTAAATCCTATCATGACCTTTACATCTAAAGTCACTTTTTCTAGGATCATTGCTAAAAGTATTCTTTTTCAGTATCTTTATTGTGAAAATACACACTTTAATCTGGTCAGCACAGTGAAGAAACTGAACTTCACTTTGCTGACTCTTAGTCTTCCTGGTGCTCCAGCATGAAGATTTCTTAAAGTCCTATGTGTCAATAACTTCCTGAAAAAAAGTTATTAAATTAAACAACTGAGCTGTGTAATATCATTCTTCTCACTGTTTATACAGGTTTTGTGTACCAAAAAAGGACAGCACTGAACCTCCAAACCCATTAAAAAAATAATTCTCTCAACTTGAAGCAATCACTATTTGGAGCGGACTATCTGAATCCACACTGAAGAATGCTTGGTGCAGATTTTTCAGCAGAATAATGTTTTGACCTGATAGCCTCATGACTTAAATCTGTGTATGTAATTTCCATTTCAAAGCATCGCAAATAATCAACTCAGATCAAAAATTGCAAAAATATTTTGTGAGAGGCTGAGAGGACATGTTTTGCTCTTCTTGAAGCGTAGAATGAAAGCATGTGGGATCAAAAGGTTTGCTCAGACAGTCGTTAGAGAATCTTTCCTAGGTGTTACACCTAGCACAATGCATATTCATAAATTATGTGTCTGAACTGAATTCCAAAGCAAAATATTCATTCAGTCAGGATTACTTTTAGAAGACAGTGAGTCTTCTTCTAAACCAGGATATGTGTAACACTGACAACTCAGTGGTCCAAGAATCTGGAGGAAACTGGTGAGAAATTTCTTAGGACAGAAAGAGCCTACTTACTTTTACTCCTTAGCTATATTTGAGATAAAACAGATGAGTGCCCTATCTAGACCACAGAATGTGAGATTATATTTTACTTGTGAAGGAACACAGGAAGTTTCATACAAACCTGAGGAAAAAATTCTTTGAGAGTTACAGAACACTGGAACAGGCTGCCCAGAGAGGTTGTGGAGTCTCCTCCTCTGGAGGTATTCAAGACTCATTTGGATGCTTTTCTGTGTATCCTGCTCTAGGGGATCTGCTTTACCTTTGGCTTGGACTCAATCTCCAGAGGTCCCTTCCAACCCCCACAGTTCTGTGATTCTGTGAGTAGTAAAGCAGATGCATAGGTTTGTTAGATAAATCACACTAATTATGATGTATTTGCCACATATAACATATACTGTATATGCTATAGTACAGACACAGGTAACTTAGAATTTTAATAAATGGATAGTGTTTTCCCTCATTTTTCACATAATCAAACATGAAAATTTGAATTCCACATGATAAGACCTTGTTTGTTTGACTGGAGTCCCAGCTTAGCAGATTTCACTTTTATATTCCAGTACTGATTATTTACTACTGCAAAACACAGAATATCAGCTGCTTTTTATTATAACCCAAATGTTATTTCTTATGTTTAAAATTTTTGTACTGATCCTGACAAAGAACTTAATTTATTCTAAACTTTTAACAATATACAACACCAAGTAATAAAATGTTTTTCTCTTTTATTCTTTCCACATCTGCTTGTAATTCGCAACACCATTGTTTTTGTCAGATTATGGTTTGTATTCAAACCTCATTGAGATTCTAGCAATAAAGTTTTCATGTATTTGCATATCTGAAATGGCTTTTTAAAGCATGATCATTTAATTCAAATGAAAGGCATTGATAAGGGAAAGAATTATACATGTAAAGTTGGTTTTGTCATACTGTGACATCGGGTATCTGAAGTACATAAGTAATTTCAGGAATTATTATTGTTAGAATGACTTTTTCTGTAATTAAAATTGGGGAGGAATAGCAAGTAATATTGCTAAGAATAGCTGGCACTTTTAATTTTGCTGCTGTGCATAGACAGTAAGAGAAGAGGGGGTTTGGCAATTTTTTCATGCCCTCTTGTCCTTCATACAAGACTCCATAGCTCACTTCAGAAGGTCATTCAATTATGGAGGTATCCTTTCGGTAAAAGTATTCTTAATAACTGAACCTGGACAAAGAATAAGGTGTATCATGTCATGAACTGACTTTCTGAATTTAAAATGAGTAACAACTCTCAAAGAACAACTTAAGTGAGCACAAGATTACAGATACTGGAAGATTTAAGGTAATACTTGGTTTCTGAGTATTAGAGAGATCTTTTCAATTACTTAGTCTTTTGGAGGCCACTTCCTAAAAGAAACCCCCTAATTATATTACAAAAACACATTATTTGTAATTAAAAATTTAATTGTGTCTGGTATTCAGGACCAACACGAATGTTCCAGTGCATTAGTGAGGTTTACAAGCAATTGGACTCACATTAGGAAAAATGTGATTTGACTGTGATGAGAATTAGTTCAGGAACAGGTACTAGAACACTGATATTACTACCTCGTTAGTCTTAATATGAACTAGGTCTGGAGTGAGAGTAATTATTTTTTAAAATTTTCATGATAATCAAGAACCTGTGTTTCATTTTCTGGAGGCTTGAATAAACAGTCCTGTGGCTGCTTACTTACAAGACAGTTGAATAGATAAATAATGGAAATTATTTATTATATGGAAATTAAATATGTCAAATAAATTCTTTGGAAAATTGCTCTTAGATGCTTGGTATAATCCACCCCAAATTAGAGTGCATTTTTAATTTTATTCCTTTGTGTCTAAGTTCCTCATATATAAACACACACATATCATATTATTATTTAAACATGTTTTTTACAAATAAACTGCTGTAATCACAAAGGGCAATAACTTTATAAGAAAATAAAATTATTATTAGTCCTTACATAGTAGTAATAAAATCCTGAAAGGAGAGAGAAAAAATTAAGATGAATCTATAGATCTCTTGGTTTTTATATTTCTTATCACAGAATCACAGGAGTTGGAAGGGACCTCGAGAGATCATTGAATACATCACCCCTGACAAAGCAGGTAAATATATCACCCATTGGCTGTCCTACTAAGACAATATAGGTGTCCCAACTTCCCAGTAAATGTAAATAAATTGTAAAGTTTCTACATTCATTGTTTTAAAGTGTTAGACAGAATGGAAAGTGAAATGAGAAGATTTTAATTCTGTCGTTCTATAAACCAAATCAGCTGTAGGATAGTCATTGAAGAATTTCCATAATAGGAGTTAGTAAACTTCATCAGTGCTTCAACAGCTATTTAAGCAATTAAGGAGGAATTCTGCATGCAAGATTTTCTTAAGAAAAAAGTGTATCTTCTGCAAGAAATTGCACAGAAGACATCTAAGTGAAAGAGTGTTGGTGAAGCAGACTTGCAGTTTGGATTTTAAGCATCTCTGCAGTTATTTAGCATTTCTGGTGCAGCTTTAAGATGCCTTATAAATATTAAAAAGGATTCTTTCCAGACAAGTTTTAAATATTAACCACGTTATTAATTTTTTTTTCCAAGCCTCCCAGCACTTCTTCAGATTAGCTACTTGGTGTTTATTTTGATCTTTCTATGCTCTGAAAAAGAACTTATAGACCAGGTATATCGGTTGCTCTATTTTTCATTAGGAACTGCAGATAAATTGATATTGAATAGTCCAACCTCTGATATAAAGACAGAAAAGTTTCTTCCTCTTGGCTGTGCTGAATGTCAGGTTACGGTGTTGTGTGTGCGTGCATGCAGCCTATCAGAATCCTTTGAAATGGAAAGTGTTATGCCAGTATAAAATATGTAGCATTAAATACTACTTTCATCATAAAACTGTGGTTTTCTTGTCCTGTAGCAGTCTTGAGTTACAACACACTGTTCTTTCTGCCCCCAAGCAGTGTGTAGAGAACAAAGTTTAAGTAAAAATCTAGATATGTATAGCTCTAATCAATATCACTCTGTGCTTCACTTTCCCCAGTAAACACATTGACAGGGAATATTGTTCAGAATAATACCAGGGAGCTTAATTTAAGTAATAAAATTTTATCAGGTTTTATGAAATGCTTAATGTACCAGAGGTTTCTTTTTGTTTGTTTGTTTGTTTTGTTTTGTTTTAATTATTGGGACTATGGAGCTTTTAGGAATGGATGTAAATAGGGGGATTTTGAGTTTGAAGAAAGAATATCTTGAAGGCCACCTATCAGAGAGCAGCATAGTTAACCATACCTTACATTCTTCACAGACTCTACACCTATAGATAAGAAGCAGATCAAACAGTGAGTTTAGTCAGGCTTTCAGTTGAAATAATTTTACAATCCACTATGCAAAATTGTGAGTCCGATCCCTCAGAGGTCTACAGCAAATCAGGATTGATTTCCACAAGGTTACAGCTTTAGTCTAGTTAAACTTATTTCAAACCCAGGGTCATTGCAAACCTCTAAATATGATGTTTAACTTGTGATATCTTTCAGAATTTCTGGTGGATTTTAGCTGACTATGCTTCAGTTAAACTGCTTCAGTTAGTCCATTTGTTTCTTCTGTGGATTTGTTTGTTTTTTGTTTTTTTTTACAGATCTGAAGTCCTCCTGAAATTACCAATTCATTCCTTAGTCCTTTGTATGTGTTCTAGGTTGCTCTCCTGAAGTTTAATTTGCAAACTTTGTTTAATAATGCTTAAAATGAGGGCATGCTAAGTGTCAATCCTTTTGAAGGCATAATCCAATTAATTAACTAGAGCATGAGAACTCTCCTTTTAATACAACGTGTACAAGTTACAACATCTAACAAAGTTGTTAATCTGTGCTGCTTCATAAAGTCTTATGAATAAGATTACCCTGAGCTGTGTATCTGGGACTTTGATTACAGAAAGATGCTACTTTTACCTCCTTTCCTTCAGTCATCTGAAAATTAAATCTGGACTAAGTTATGTTTACTTTAATAGACAGCAATAAATATATCATATTCCCCTATGATAGTGAGCTGACTAGCAATTAGCTAAGAGACCAAAAAGTAGAACTCTGATGCTTTTGTTTGTGTGTATTCAGTATTTCAGAACTTGACTCACTTTGGAAGACTGCCAATAGTGCAAACTTGAAATGAGGAGAGGATTCCTCACTGCAAACTTTCAACCCACGGTAAGGGCAAAATTCTAGCCAAGGCAATCAGCTCTGGTGTCAGCAGGATCTACAGTGCAGCATGGAATTACAGCATACAAAGGTTTTTCTGCAGTGGGGAAAGCTCATGGGAAAGCAAAAACCCACCAGGAGCCAGGAGCTCTCACCCAAGAGAGCAGTGGACAAGACACAGTCAGGGCCAGGGGTAACAGTGGGCCCCTCCACTCTACCACTTCCAACACATAACACACTTGCAAGAAGTTCCAGTCATGTTATCCACCCAAAAGGAAGCTATGTCCTCTGCATTTCCTGTGGCCTTTCCAGCATCTGGAACTGACCAAGTTACTCAGACAGAGCCCCCAAATGAACATGCTTCCATTGAGATCTCAGGTTTTGAGGTGTGCCCAGGTTTTCTGTCAGGAGATAGACTGATGGAATCACAATCTACCATCCCTGAAACAGAAGCATCAGCCAATTGTAACACAGGAAATGAAATATTCCCTACTCTCTTGTCATAAAGGAGAAGTAGGGAACCTAAGATTCAGTGCTGAGTGGAAGCAGATTTTTGCTCAGGAAAAGGCAAATCACCTCTTCTGCCTACCTCACCTTCCAAGGTGTCTTTATAAAACTGCTATGAAGCTCTGGAACTTAATGGACAGACAAATGATAATGCAGGTGAAGGTCTGTCCAGGTTGGAAGGGTTGCCTGGGGCAAATGAGCCTAGTCCCTGTACCACTAGCACCTCTGTCAAGAAAAAACAGAAGGGTTGTCTCACAAGAGGTTCCCTTCTGAGGGGAATAGAGGGCCCAATATGTCAACCAAACCCAATCCATTGGGGTGCATCAGGCCCAGCACTGCCAGCTGAGCAAGAAAAAGGATTGTTCTACTGCATGGGGATTGCTAGGTCACAGCCTGAACCAGAGATTCAGTACCAGGTGAGAAGGCAAGGCTAACTCAAGGCACACACATGCAAGCAATGCACCTGGGTGACTGGAAGGGGTGGATCCCTCTCATTTAATGGTTAATAGCCAAGAAAGTGGGATCTCTGTTTGGAGATTGTCCCTTCTGGAGACTTCAATGGCCTTTGGAAAGGGTAGATTACTTGTCTCTGTATCATCTTCTGAACTATATCTTAACAAAGAACTTTACAAGTGTGTTCATATCCTAGTAGAAGGTAATATCGATATTTTTTTTTTATTATTATTATTTCTCAGGTACATAGTAGAGACAGAGGAGAGATGAGCGAATGCTGAGTAATGTCAGCTGTTACACTATGTCATGGTTTTATTTGTTTTTTGTCTGTTTGTTTTTTGCATTCCTATAGACACAATTTATCTTCTATAAACCGCATATAGATGTAACATAACACTAATGTAAATACACTAGTTTGATGCTGTTGCTGTTAAATTATTGGAGATACTATGTTTCAGATATCCCTGGGACTTTGGTAAAAGTTCACCCCTACATCTGTTTTTCTGGTTAGCAGAGGAATCTGAGATCTCTACCCTGAAAGGTATGCTTTGAAAAACATGCTTCTAAAATAAAATATCCCTCATGACTTTTTGCCTTGATCAAATAAATTATAAACAACTAGGCAAATAATTCTTTACCTACAAAACTAACTTCTCTATCTTTTATTTTTATGTTGTGTATTTTCATATTATAAACTCATTTGTTTGCTATATTATTCTACAAAATAACGGGGTGATAAATTAGTTAACAAATAGCAGTCCTCTTCTTTAAAATGTCACAATATGATTTTGTCTAGTAATGAGTGTTTTATTTATTTATTTATTTTGATTCTCTGAAAAAGAGGAGAAACATAAAAACTGATTTTATTACATTCTGCTGTTACATATCTCACAGGATACAGAGTAAGTATGTCACACAATTCATTTCATGTTCTGTTTTTACTTCTGCTATTCACTACACTTTTGCATCTAGACTACTTCTGTAACAGTATGTTAATCTTTTTAATATTGTGTATTGATACTGCCATATTGTTCTAAGATGTAAGTGGTGTTTGGGACTCCAGCAGCTTCTTTCCGTATATAGTCAAAGACATAGCTCCCCAGACTTGCTAGAAGTTCACAAATTACAGGGCCAACACAGAGATAAGTAGATGAAATATAATGAACTGTGATAGATACATAAGGACAGATTAGATGATCAAATATTCCCTTCTGGCTTAACCTTTAAGAATCTCCCTTCTCGCTCTTACACAGTGAGAAGAATTTGTATTACTGTTTCTTTTTTCAAAATAGTTATAGCCATTTTGTTATCCATGACCTAGTTTGTGTATTAAGTGATTGATATCTTAGAATCTTACACTCACCATGTCAGTTAGTTTATAACTGATAAAGCACCTCGTATCAAAGAAATGCATATCTAAATATTAACTAGAATTTTTTGTTGGTGTTATATTTCTTAGATTGAATGAATTGTATGACTATTTCCTTTAAAGAAACAGGTTTGCATTAGCATATTAATACTATCTACCAGTAGACATTGGCAAGTACTCAGATAGAAATATGAAAAGAGGAGAAATTAATTTAAATATTATGAAGTAATATTTAAAATGTATTACAGCCTGCCATCTTTCTTTCATAGAGATTTTGTTTTTACAAAGGGAAAGAAAGGGCTAAAGCAACGTTATGAAGCAATGTGATGTTACATAATGCTGTTGTATTAGGCGACAGCGAGGCTACGGGATGTCACGGGATAGTACCCCCCCCCGGCTCAGTAATTGGACAATACACCTTTAGGGGTGTAGACGAAGTAGAGCAAGAAAGTACTTAAACGGATGCCACGTGTGATTAAACGCCATTTTTCTGCACATCATATTGGTGTCTTATGCAGTTCTTGGCCCTGATCAGGTAATTGATCAGTTTCACAAGGGTTGATACAGCCTGAACAGAACGATCACGACAACAAATGCAGTCAGAAGGGAAACTTAGAAAACAGCCCAAAATCTAACTTTAAGGAAGATGTTCTCTTCAGATCAAGAGACTGTTTCCTGTGCTCCATGATGTTGCTCTGCCCTGAACTACTTGCTATATGAATGCAAGAATAAATCTGGCGAGTGTCATTTTCTATAGAGGTGAACTATTTTCTACCTGAGAACAAAAAAACATTAGTTTCTTTTTCAAATAGTAACACATACAAAATATCTCGGTGGAAAATTTCTGGGCCTAGATGACAAAGGCATTATTAGAGTAACAAAGTATTGTACTTGTGGAATCTACTCTGTAGAAGTATTTTCCTCATATTTTCATACTTTCACACATTACAAATACAATACAATGTATGTGGCAGCTTCTCAAAAATGAGGTCAAAGACAAGATAGAATGAGGCACCAAAAAAAAGGTCAAATTTCAGTTTAAGGTGAATATGCATAATCAGTAACAAGTTGCACAAGGAGAAAGGATGTGCAATATAAATAGGGTGTCCCTGGGAGTAGTCCTGAGAATTAGATGAAAGTAAAATTGAAGACTGAGCCTATGTTTTCTGTGCTGGATTGATTATTAATTTGAGTTGATTTTTTTTGGGGGGGTGGAAGAAAATAAATTAAAAAGAAGAGTTCCTGCTATATTATTTGTTACTAAATCATAGTGTAATAGCTAAGTATGTATATAAGCTTTGTATTATAGTTTTAAAGAAATCTAAATTAAAACACATGAATTTACTGATTTGGAGTAAGCCCTGTGGAATCCAGATTGTGTTCTGTGAATAAAAAAGAGCTGAAGAACTTTTGAGGGGCCCGTTGAATGTAGATGAACAAGATGTTGACTGTTTTAGAGTGCAGTGTCAACAAATAGTTCAGTTCTTCTTTCAGAAGAAAAATAGAATCATAGAATCACTCAGGTTGGAAAAGACCTTAAAGATCATCTAGTCCAACCACAACCTAACCATACTACCCTAACTCTAACAACACTCCGCTAAATTGTGTCCCTGAGCACCACATCCAAACAGATTTTAAAATCATCCAGGGTGACTCAACCACCTCCCTGGGGAGCCTATTCCAGTGCTTAACAACCCTTTCTGTAAAGAAATGTTTCCTAATATCCAACTTAAACTTACCCTGGCGCAACTTGAGACCATTTCCCCTCAGCCTGTCACCAGTAAGAAGAGACCAACCCCACTCTCACTGTAAGCACCTTTCAGATATTGGAAGGTATCCCCTAAGCCTGGGGGAGACCTTATTGCTCTCTTGGATGACTTGGATGAAAACAGAAATACTGTGTTGTTTACTCCATCCTACCTGTTTTGTATGTTTCTACTGCCCAGCTCCTCCTATAGTCTTCGCAATCTTTATTTCCTATTTAAAACAAGAATTGCCAACAATTTTACTGTACTTATAAAATCTTTTCTATTCATTGTATTTCATAGCAAACATTTTTGCTAACAGGTTACAATGAGTATATTAATGCCACAGAAATTACAAGCAAAAAATTTATATTAATCACCTATTCTCACATTTTTAGTAAAATATGTATTTATCCAAATATCCTAGACCAAATGTAGAATGAAAATGAAGCCAAATTTCAGTAGATTAGTATTTTAAAACTTAAAAATCTTTATCATGTTCCATTAAAATACAAGTCTTCAGTGAGTGAACAGAAGAAATAAGATCTGAAGACTGCAAGGTCAAAAACTACTTCCATCAAGACACTGCATCATTCACAGCATGTCACCAAAATTATGTCAGTAGTTACTGGTTTATTGAAGCTTGAATGCTATTTGTCTTTCAATAAGTTTTACATAAATATTTTCCAAATATAATTCAAAGAAGATTTCTATTTACTTCAGAATGTTTTGGATTTTTTCCCTAAGTAAATAAATTTACTCTGTCAGATACACCGCTCAACAACAGCTTCTCATTAGCTCTTTCATTACAATAATCTGTTTCAGAGTTGGTAATTATAGCATCTAATACAGCAAAACATGTCTAAGATCTAACAAATGTGATGTGACCTTTCTGTAGTAATTTGGTATATCCTTTCTGTTATTTGTTATGACTAACTATGAGAGTGGTAGGGGAAAAAGGGCAAAGGCCAGAGAAATCTCAGATCCTATGTATGTTGATACTGAAGAGAACACAGCTTCTGAAAGGTCAGGTTCTTTTGACAGCTACTGGATGATTACTGAACTAATTAATTTTTTTTTAATTTTGGAGAAAAAGTATGGGAAGATATCAGAAAGAGAAAAAGATACACCTTCTCACAATAGATATTTGAAGTAAACTGATAGATAACTTACAATTTGCATATGCCATTATTAAAACCATGGCAGGCACCATTTTATCACAGTTTATCTACAGGGAAGCATAACATTTAAGACTTTCTGGAGGCATCAGAACAATTCTGTCCTCTGGTAGGCTCATATTTGATCATTTGTCAACAGCTTTAACTAAAATAAAACCAACACAGAAAAAGTATCAGAGCAGTGTTCCTGATCATGGTTTCTCCTTATCATGCAAGCTATTGAAAGGAGTAGTTTTTCTTGCCTTTAATTTTTCTGTACTGTAACAGAAACCCATCAAGATTCATCAAATGATTAAAATGAGACAAGTTTAAACTCTGGCCAGTAAAATTTTCAAATATGTGTGTTTTGCTATTAAATGCTGTAGTAACCAATTATAGAAATAAAGATATCTGCTTTCAGAGCATATCACCATTTTATATACAACTTTAATGAACTTTGGAAGGCCAAAGTACACTAAATCAAAGTACTTAGGTTTCAGCTGAGGTGGTGCTAATAGTACACAGATGTTTTGGTTGCTGTTAAGTGATGGGGTGCGCCTGGGGCTGGGCCACTTGACAAGGAAGGGCCACCACCATTATGATACTGTGGTAAGGTGAGGCAAGAATAGAGTCAGGGCAGGTGGCCTGAATTAAGCAAGGGAATATTCCTTACTATGTGACCTCATGTGAAAGGCTATAAAGCTGTGGGGGGAAGGCTAAGTGTGAACTGTTGCTTGGAGGCTGGTTTGGTGGCAGCTAGTGGTGGTGAGCTGTTGTGTTGCTAGCAGAGCATCAGTTGGTATGTTGTTAGCTTAGTGTTTGTTGGTTGGTGGTGGGCAATTTTATTGCAAATATATGTTTATATTGTTACCATTACGTTTTTGTTTCTATTTTCCTTTTTCATCTTAGTAAATAACTTTTATCTTAGCCTCTGTGTTCTATTTTGTTTTTTATTCTTTCCCTCACTCCACATGGAGTGAAGTGAGCTGATGGCTGTGTGGTTCTTTGCTGCCTGCCAGGTTAATCCACAACAAGGATCCACATACTTGTGGAGGATTAAGGTACTTAAAATCAGTAAGTATGTTGCAATGTGGTTATTTGTGACTGAAATTCAATAGACTTTATAATGTTTTGAAAATGACTGACAACCCCTATATTTGTGCAAAAGCTGTTCCAGAAAAGATACCACGAAATTCTGAATTAATCGTGTATTCATTTCTAAACCTTGAGTTGTTTTCTGCTTCTTACTTGTGCACTACGTTTCAAATATTCAACTAAGTCTAGAAAGGAAGGAAAAACATCAACTGGATTTTTAATAGCAAAGCAGAAAATGTTGTTTGATGTTAATACTAGTACTGCACTACAATACCCTATTAAAATACTTCAGAGTATTGAGTGAATCTATAGGTTTTTCAGTGTTTACTAGAGAAGGAACATATTTGGGGCACAAAATGAGTTCAGTCTTAGACTTCATATACTTAGTAAAGGTTGTATTTTTGCAGTGTACTGCATAATATGTTGGAACAGAACCGGAGGTGTTATGATATTAGCACAGTGTATGCAACAATTCTTGTTTCAGTTTTGAAATCTGAAATTATTATAATTAGCTTATTAGGACTTTATAAAGATTCAACTGGACTGTAGTCTTACCAAAATACAGCTTAGCTGCCTTGCACATTCTTGCAGTATGTCTATGGACCACTGTTATGCTAGTGATGAATTTTCTGTATATTACTAGAGGTTCATGGTTTTTGTTTTTATAAGGTGCTGACCTACTTTTCCTTTATCTCTTAAGGGATTAATTTTTTTTATCAAACATTGCTGGAATGAGCCATGTAGTAAAAAAAAAAAAAAAAATACATATAAATGCTGAGTGATAGTTTTTTAGTATTAAAATTCTGTAGGCCATCTCTTTGTTAGTCATGTTTATGGTTTTCAGACAGAAAATGCTATCAGTTTGTCAGCCTCAGATGTTGTCAGTTAGTTTGTCAAATGGCTGAAATGACAGGCTGTTATTTTCCACTTGTAAGCAGAGAAGATGTAAATTCTTATCCTGTATCCAGTTGATGCTTTTGCAGTTCTTAATTAGACTTCTGCAGTGCACTCGCCCTGAGACCATAACTACAAGCAAACTACAGAAAAATGCCATTAATTCATGGTAAGTGAAATCAATCTTCCGCAAGCATTAAGGTCACTGACTGAACTGCACAGAGGTCTTTCTTCCTGAAGTTAGTTGAACTGCTAACCTAGATTTCTGGATAGCAGACCCCTGTTTATAAAACATTTATAGGCAACTTACATGATAAATAAAAAAACTGACAAGAATATTTCCTCAAGCATCTGAAAAAAGCTGTTTGCTTAAAGGGACTTTTAAAAGTGCCTTCAAAAATTAATGAGTTATCATGTAGCCAGCAAATTGTGAATCATCAAAGCATCAGAGTCTCAGCTTGCTGATGCCTTTTTGTCTGGAAGTTGAGACAATCTAATAGTTCACTACTTCGCACTTCAATCTGCTCTGCTACTGTTTCCCTGTACATTGCAGTTCTTTTGCAATCCTCTTGTGAAAGTAAGAGTTAATCAGGTTAACAAACAGGATCTGCATGTGGAAAAAGTTTGATAATATGGCTAAGATAGCATCCACATTTCTTCTTTAAAAACTGTAAATGCTGTTAATTCAAGGTAACTTCTATTTTGTTCTTTTCTTTGTTGATATTTTTATTCCCCTGTAATTTCATGTAGCCAAACCTACAACTGCGCACATGAGACTGAGGAAAACTTAGTGCCACAGTCTCACAAATGCATTCCTATAGTTGGCATGTATTCTGGTTTGAGATGGGAAAGTGCTGATTATCTTCATAGTGTCTGGTATAATGCTATGTTTTGGCTTTAGGAAAAAAACATTGTTGATAACACATTCGTGTTTCAGTTGTTGCTGGAGAGTGCTGTACAGAGCCAAAGATATTTCACTTTTCCGCTTCTCCTACTGTCCTGCCAGCAAGGGAGCTGACCTAGACCAGCCAAAGAGATATTCCATAGATAGCACATGACATCATGTGAAAAAACTATAAAACTGAGGGCAGTTGGTCAAGGAGGATGCCACAGCTCAAGGACTGGCTGGGCATCAGTCAGAGGATGGTAAGCAATTGCTTTGTGCATCACTTGTTTTGTAAATATAAACATATTATTGTTATATAAAATATTATCATTACTGTTATTTCTCTTATCTTAGTAAATAGTTTTTTATCTCAGACTACGAGTTTTGCTTTTTTTATTCTCTCTTCTACCTGTCTCGCTCCAATTTATAGGAGGGAGATGAGGTTCTTTTAATGTATGTACACCCGACGTGAGATTAAGAAACAACGGTTCAAATGTTGGTCCGACCAGTTTATTACAAATCTTAGTCAGGGAGATGGGAAAGAGGAGGACGGACGCTATTACAAATTAAGGTGATGGGGAAGGGAAGGCGGGCGATAGGAAAGATAGGAAATAGAAGCAAGGAGTCTTTATAGGAAGCAAGAGGAAGATAGTCACCACCATGGATCCAGCGTGGTTCATAGCTCAGTCATTGAGCTTCAGTAGCGGTGGGTCGTCAGGCATTGTTGTTCTGTTGATGACGACGACTACGACGATGATGATGATGACTTTTCGATGGTAGTACAAACATATTTATAAGTCCAAAGTGGTTGAGTCAGCTTTCTTTGGAGTGACAGCTCAAAACCAAAGTGGTTGAGTCAGCTGTCCTTGGAGTGGCAGCTCCTGGCTCTGGGATCTCAGCAGAAACTGCTTTGTTCCCATCTTCCGGGTATTGCCAGCAGATAAGAGGGAGCAGGGATGCCCATCTGCATCCTGTTTTTCACAGGACACGATGGTACCATTCCCCAGTTTTCCCACACCAAGCTGGAGCTATTTAGTCACAGGCCAGATCTTCCACCAGTAAACACTCCTAAGCACTCTCTTCCGGAGGCAAACAGTTCTGGAGGAAGGTGTCCACAAAGAGATGCTGATTTTCACACAGTAGCACCCATCACTTGCCTTCTCAATAAATCAGTTAGGGTCTTATCACAAGAAACACTTCAGGAAGCAAGCTTTGAGCCAGAAAAACAAAGAAGGATTCTCACACTACCCCACTGGGAAGAGGGGAAGTGAGTGAAAGAATGTATGTTGTTTAGCTGCTTGCCAGGTTAACCACAACAGCACGTATTTATGCATATTTTTTCCTATAAAACTTCTTGATGCTTGAGCTTTCTCAGTTCCCTTCTATTTTCTTTCTGTGCCACAGCTGAGATGAATTAGTGAGAGGCTGTGAGGGCGTTGTCTGGGATTAAGCCACCACAGGCATGAATCCTAACATGTGAGGAAGAAATTAAAGAGCACAAAAGCAGGCGCTGTTGTGCATTACATGACCTGTTTACAACATGTTTCTCTGTTATATTAAAAAAAAAAATTAGCTGTTGGATACATTTAGAATCTTAATGTTAATTTATCAATGAAACAGGAAATACTGGTTTTCTTTTGAAGTTTGCATCTTTTGAAATCTGTGACATTTCTATGAGCATCTGCGAAAATAGGATATTGTAGCTGATCTCTTTCTAGTTGTAGTCATATTCAGATTGTAAGATCATATTAATTTCACCAAGAAGGCATGTGAAGAATTTTGTTTTCTCTTAAAAAAAAAACAAAAAAAAAACACTACCCAAATGATCCAGTCTTACTTGAGATATGGGTTTAACTTTGTAAATCATAGTTCCTTTGAAGTGTGCATTTGCTAGGTCTGAGCTTATATCTGTAATTCATGATAGGCATAACTCCTGACCTCACTTGCTACTCACTTCATTACTACTAGTTTTCCTAAAAGATCATAAATGCTCTTTCAAAATACATGACTGTTTCTGAAAGCATTTGATGGGGCAGGATTGAGATAATGGGGAGCAAAATTAGGAGATGAAACTGAGTCTTACTTAATTGAGTTACACCTTTGGGAATGAAATTTAACTTACCAAATTTATTCTGTTCATTCTGGGGGAAAAAAAAAAAAAAAAAAAACAGAGAAAGAAAAAAGGAAGGAAATAAAATGAACGTGTAAAATATAGTGACATTCCAGGGAATCTCAGGAATATTCCAGAGTTAATGTTTTCTTTGGCTGTAAAAATACCTACCAAGCATACTTTGTACTATAAACAGAATATATCTACTTATAAGGAGTAATACACGCTCTCATGTTAGTGTCACATACTATTGCAAGATGAAAGTTTTACCAGTGCATGAGTCAATAACCCGTTACTGAAATGTACAGCTTTACTGAAATCAATTTCAGCTTGCATCTTAGAGCGTTTTCTCAAAAACCTATGACTCCTTTCTCAATATTGTCACACTAATTGTAACTATTTTTTAAAATATCAAATGGCATTTTCAAGCTCATATACAATATAGACCCTAGACCATTTATTGTTTGATACTAAAATCAATTTGTCATACTGCTTGTTAAACAAGTTTCATAGGCTGGTATATCTGTATCTTGGATACTTGGAGGAACTGCGAAACTCTGGATGGATGGATTAGATATAAATGCTGACCCAAGAGGCACTAATATGGATAAAAATATTAGGTTTTAGTTCTATCAGTGCTCGTAGAAAGAATCTTTCAGAAAAGCAGTCAAACACAATGTTACTTATTTCAGAACTGTACTGTGAATTTATTGGGACAGAATTGTTCCAAAGGATTCAAGAGAAAATATTCTCCTGTATGTTTCATGGTTTTTTTTAACATGAAATATGTATAATTACATGATATAGCCCTCCCCCCCCAAGAATTGAATCAATCAATTTATGGTCAATCACTTCTAGATGACATGAATGCTATTTTCCCCTTAAACTTCAATTTCAGGCTTTAGGGTACTTAAACAGAGAATTTAGATTTTTTTGACAGCGTTTCAGACTTCTCTAAACAAGTGTGAATTCCTTACTGAGAGTAAGAAAATAATGGGTTTATTTCAATTAGATCTCTTACCTTGAGGAAATTGGTGCGTGAGAGAGTTTCTCATTTAAAGAGAAAGATTCACTATCTTTCAGCAGTCCTGAATTACTAAGCTCAATGAGATAGTTCAGGGGACTGAAATGGCTTTTGACATGCATAGGGTCAGAGGGGATGATTCTTAATCATTTTAATGGATTTGAACTTTATGAATGAATCATATTGTACAACAGCCTCATAGTCAGACTAAGGCTGTGTCAGTTTATGTAGGTGTAATGGTCTATGTGCTGTTTTACTATCTATGCATACGCTAGTTCTTTGCCCAAGTGTAGCAAACCTTACTATTTATTACAGGCATATAAAGCCTAGTGAGAAATAGTGCATAAATGAAAACTGCACATGGGATACTTTTTTTTTATCAGACTGTGCTGACATTTCTCCCCTATCATTCTAACATTCCTGCACTCCTAATTCCTGGTTTAGTTCTGATTTTCCTTTCACTCATTGAAATAGCACTGTTTCCAGACATTCTGCTGCTTTTACTGTAAGGGCTTTTACTGTGATCAGTTGAAGGAGCTAGGGAGAGTATAAAGAAAATGAGACAAAACAATGAGTATATATACACATACACATGAAGTCTGCTCTGAAAGTAGTGCCTCCTATTTTATTATGTTGGCCCACTACATCACAAGTAAATGGTGATGTTATGGCAGTAGCAGTGGAATGCTCCTGCCAATATTCCATTCAATTTTGTTGCTTTACAACAGATAGCAGCAGAGGGGCAGTCTGACAAAACAGCATCTCACATAGAAATGAGTATGAAGCAAAGGTGTGGAACTGAATCCCTCCATGCAGAAGATATGGCAACCAAAAATGATTGACAATTGCTGAATGTTTATGGCAACCAAACAGTGGATATTAGCACAGTGAGATAGTGCAATGTTTCAGCAGTCGTAATAATGACGGTGTGTCACCTTTTCTGAGGCAGATGATTACAAGTGTAGCATGTAGGCTCTTGTTCATTGCTAATAAAAGATGTTGGAGGCTGTGTTGAAAAACTGTGGTTTTTAGAGTTTGCTCTATCAAACAGTGTTATTGGTTTGATTGGTTAGTCTTTGTATCTACTGCAATTTCTATAGAAATAAATAGGAGGCATTACTTCTGGAGTGACCAATATATGCGTGTGCACACATTTATGTATAAGTTTGTTCTACAGAACCTCAGTTACCCAGTAGAAAAGCAGACTTACTTAAAATTTGAATAAAATATCTAAGTTCTGAGTCTTATATCCTGAAGATGTGACTGATTTTCAAAGATACTTAGACTAAGAGTACACAGGAGGAGATATAAAAAGTTAACAGCTGAGACCAATGAAGAGACAAGTGGGATAAGTGTGATAGAAGGATGAGAAAAGTATTATAACATAAAAGGAATAGTGAAGAGACATTGATTTTAGAGATATGTCTTCATATAGCAGCTCTAATACAACTCTGACAGTAAAGGTCATATAGCCCATCAGAAGCATTAAATTACTAATGGAAAAAAAAAAAAGAATGGAAAATAGAAAGCTATCTCTGAAAAAAAAATATAATGTTAAGTATGTTTTACATCATAGAAAAATGCAAGGAGTGTGTAAATCTATGCTACTGTTCGAGGAAGTAAATTCTGTCTGCCTACACTGAACTCTCTCCAGAGAGTTATAAAGTTTTGATAAGAAAAGTCTGAGTAATGAAATGACAAAAAGAAATATAGTTGTTATTTGGGACCCCAACAACCGAAAACCAAACTTCTTTTTCAAGAACTGCTGTTCTTGCAGTCAAATTCTGCTGTTAGATATGAACATGACCTTTTGTGTGATGGCAGCGTTCTGACCAAAAAGAAAGTTTAACAGAAACCTCAGCACAATAAATATCATAAATCACATTCTTCTGTTGCAGCCTTTTATCTGCTACTCTTAGAACTGTATTGGAAGTGAGAATTGTTGAACTATGTACTTTAAGTATTATAAGAAACATTAGTAATGAAATCTGGTGGGGTTACTGCTTATAATATTAGATAAGCTGGTATTTCCGCTCAAATCTGTAAATCTGTTTATAATCTTTTTTAGTGTTTTGTAATAGATTATTAAATAAACAGTTTATTGTCTGAATAGAATAGTAAAAATCAGTAAAAACACACTGAGACTATTTTAACAATGAATTTTCCATTTCTTGAAATGCTGCACTTGTCCTTCCTACATCACCTGGTAGGAAAGAGCAAACTTCAAGGTAAGAAAGACTAGAATTGTGGAAATGCACCAGGTTCATGCTCCCAGGTTTTGGTTTGGAGGGGGCTACAAATAAATTAAAAATAAGTTCCAGTGGCTGGTCAAAGCCTAGTCAATTGATAGCACCTTTGTGAGACCATATTTAAGAAAGGGAAAGAACGCTGCACATCAACATATGTGAAAGAGAAGTGAGAAAGAGATTCACAAAAACCAAGGTCAGGAGGAGGATGTGCTCCAGGCACTGTAGAAGATACTCCTGCTCTGCGCTGGCCTGATATGGAGCACTGTGTGCAGTTCTGTGCCACAGCATAAGTAGGACATAAAGCTATAAAGCAGCATCTATAGAAGGCTATAAAGATGGGGAAGAGTTTAGAGGTCAGGATGTATGAGGAGCAGCTGAGGTTCCTTGGCATATTTCTCTCAGGAAAGAGGAGAGGGAGGGGAGTCCTATGGCAGCTGCAGCTCCTCCCAGGGAGCAGAGGGGGAGCACTGAGCTCTGCTCTCTGGTGATAGCAATAGGACCTGACAGAACAGCATGGAATTGTATCTGGGGAGGAGCAGGTGGGGTGTTAGAAAAAGGTTCTTCACCAGGAAGTGGTTGGACGCTGGAATGGGCTGCCCAGGGCAGTGGGCACAGCCCCAGGGGCCATAGTTTAAAGAGCATTCAGACAACACTGTCAGACATCGGGTTTGAATTTTGGATGGTCCTGTGAGATAGGAGCTGGATTCAATGGTCTTTGTGTGTCCCTTCCAATTCAGAAAGCTATATGATTCTATTATTATAAGCATTTATCAGCTCTGGTCTAAAACTGGCAAAGTATCTAATCTTGAAATATACAGAACAAAAAAAAATACACCAAGGGAAAAATAATATTTTCTTTTTACCTTATAATTTCACAAGTTTAAGTAATTCAGTCACACACTAAAGATTTGAGTACTGCAAATCAACAGTTATAGGCAGGTCTTTGGAGGAAAAAAAACTGTATGTAAAAGAGGACAATCAAAAACGAAGCATATATATTCTAATGCTGTGAGTGAAAAGTAATAATTGTCTCTCTTTCTTCCACTAAAAATAATGAGGATTTTTTTTTTCATACAGACCCTGCATATATAAATATCATTCTGTATTACAGAATGACTTGTGTTACTAAGGAAATTCATTTCTAGCTGTTTCACTGTTTTGCCACATAAAAATTGATCACAAATAACCTCTATCTCCATGTTCCTTGACATTTATTGAGTCTTTTTTTTTAATCACGTCAAAAGTTTTGAAACAAAATGAATTCTCTTTCAACTAAATAAGTAGATAAGAGTTACTAACATATGTTTCTTGGAAAGGTTTAACTGAGAAATAGTGGTTGTGTGTTCCTAGAAGACAGTATTTGAAAGGAAACACTCAGCGGCATACTCAGAAATACTAAACAGTGATGCTTTCAGTTGAATTCCAATGAAAGGATCAATATAATTTGCATTTGTATATAGCAGGTGGGATCACTCTTTTTTGCTTGCTGATGATGTTTCTAAATTCAAGAACTCCCACCCTTTTTATCATGTATGACTTCCAACAGAATCTAATTTAGAATGCAAATGAAATAGTATCACAGTGTTACCCCAGGAAGGTAAAATCATGGTACATATATTCCAGTACTTAGTCTCTGACCACAAACAGGATTTACTGCAAAGAAAAAGTTGCACAAACACAGGCAGCAAGCCCAATAATCTTCTGTTAAAACAAGTGTTTTCTTTGCTTCACAACGTCAAATAAATAAATGTTAATTGCTTCAATAATCTAGTTAGCTGGGCTTTATACATTATGCCTGTAAGAACATGCAACACTTTAAAGGCTGCTAGAACCTGAACTATTTGCTAATTATTTTTATAAAGTGGTATTTTCCAGAACAAAAAAAGTTGACTTTTGTAAAATTATATCATCCTGGTGAAATCTTTCTGAAGTATTCTGTCAGTTGGCACTTACGGCAAAGTGAAATCAAAGGAGGATCTGGATGATTAGTAGCCATCCTAGTGCCATCTGCCTCAGTCATCATGCAGTAAACTACTGGAATGTGCCTTTTTCTGCCTCATTGGCTTAATCTGTTCCAATTTTTTTAGGGAAACATCTTCTAGATCCATTTCCCACATTAAATAAGTTTCTCAGTGAATATGTATGATTATACTGATTCATCTGTCATTTCTCTCTCTCTCAAACAAACAAAATTTACACCAGTCTTTAAAAGGAAGTATTTTCCTCGTTAAAGTGTAGAAATACACATAAAACATGAAACATTCTTACGTATTTGATTCAATTTGCCTTCCACCCACACACACATACACAAAAAAGGAAAAAAACAAATATTTTTACCTCTAGATTTCTTTCATTTCAATCTTGATATGACTTTATTACTGCCAGTAGTCTGCAAATTTACCCACAGTGCACTCAATCCCTCAACAATATTATTGGTAAAGTTATGAAACAAAACTGCCCCAATGCAGAGCCCTGGAAAACACTACTTCTGACCAGCTACCAGCTGGATTTAACCCCATTTGCAATGACTCTTTGGGCCCAGACTTTTTATTTTTTTTTTAATTTTATCATGCTGACAGTAGCTTAGCTTAGCAGTGAGCAGCTCCTTTCTCCAGGAGAATGCTGAGGAAAACAGTATCATATGTTTTTACATCAGGTAGCAGCTTCAACACCTTTTATCTTCCTGGCATTTGGCCTCCCTGCTGATGTACTGAATGTAAGTGGAAAGGAACACTGCAGGAGTGGGCTTTGTGAGAAGAGACCAGGGGCTGCGCTATACTGGACCCAGATGTTTCCAATTGTCTCAGCAGTGGTCCCATCAGAGGACACAGCTGAGCCCAAAAGCCAAGCTGGTGACAAATTTTCATGCTGTGGAGAGTCCACACTGAAGCAATGGAAAATTGGGAAGGGGAAGGAGCAACAGGGAGAAAATATGTATTGACTGCAGCTCTCCCTGGACTCCCCCATGTTGCTCAAAGGCAGAGTATAGATGAGTTGGGAAAAAAGGAGTGAAGGTGAAAATTGGAAAGGAAGGAAAAGTGTTCTTTTAATGTTTGCCTTTGATTCTTACTACCCAAATCTTTAAAAATTTTCAATAAATTAAATTATTTTTCCACAAATCTAACCATCTGTTTTACCTGTGATGGTAATTGCAAAGTAATCTCCTTATCTTCCTCTCAGTCTGTGATCATTCTCATCCTATTTTCTCCCCCTGTCATGCTGAATGTAGTGAGTGGCTGGGTGGAAGCTTGGCCATTAGACAGTATTAACCCATCTCAACTCTATACAATATCCATAGAATGTACACCTGTATCTATTTTTCAAGTTAATGCAATGGTGCTGCATTATGTCATTGATAATTACATAACCATGTCACAGTTTGTGGTGATATATAAGGTGTCCCTGATGTTATAGACATATACTGATTATCTCATTGTTCTCAAATACTCCACATCAGCTGAAGTGTAATTAGGAATTAGTAGATCATTCAACTTTAGGTGTAGGTGATAGCTGATTATTATGCTAAATCTCTTGTCTAACTCTAAAAGTGTTTTGCATTACAGGCACATTTGGATGAACTGAAGTCTGGCCAATGATTTGGTACTTACTGTAGAAAAACAAATCAGATGCTCTTGCCTACCTAAACTTTATACAATATCATTCTAAGAAGATAAGTCAAATGAATTGTGTCCTAGAATTTAATCTGTTTTTCTTCAATAATTTAGACTTAGTTATCTGATTCCCACTATTCTGAACTGGGTAAAAATAGGCATTTTTAACCAAGTTCTATGAAACCAAAGAAAATGATAAAATCAGCTACTAGAAGAGTTTTTCACTTCTTTAAGCGAAATCTTGAAATGAATTAATAAATTAATACTAGTTGTGGATGATAACTTCAGATTATATCTCAGTTTAGAAAAGTCAACAAAAACCTTCTCTCTAGAAGAGCAGTAAGGTTGAAGGAGAAAAAAAAAAAAAAAACAGCTAACAGTTTCCAACAGTGAATCTCTAACATCTTCAAACTATTTAAAGAAGATATTAAATGTAGTCAATGCATGCTGGATGTGGAAATCTCAATTAAATCCAGCAGATTCTTTACTAGTCTGTGAATTACTGATTTTAACAGGTTGTTGTATGCTCTTGTTCCTTGTCTTTTTGGCTATCTTATTACTGCTTATCCACTGCTTGCATGGGATAAAATGAGCTGGCTGTTTTGGGAGCGACACCTTACTTCAGAGAGATTTATGCTTTTTTATTTGTATCAAACTGAGTGGAGGATGTATATTTTAAAAGATGTTTACTGGTTCCAAATATCACAGCTCACAAATTTTAATTGTTTCACTGTTATATGAAGGAGCTTGAGGAATCTTTGTTTCATGGATGTACCATCTCCTAATGCATACGTAGGAGGCTGTTAATTCTTTTCCAGCTTTATGACAACACTGCTTTTACCTTTATGTGAATAGATTTTTAGGTTATCTTTAAAAGGAATGTTTGTTTGTTTTTTCTCCCTTCAATCCTTGTATAATGTTGGAATGTGTTTTATCTTCAGGGATTAATATTAGTGAAAATTCTGTTACTCTTTACTATATAACGATGTTCTAGTTTTGAAAGCATTACTTTTGGAATGAAATATTTAGATACTTTGGTTAGTGGTTCTTATTTTCCTAACATGATTAAGCTTGCTTGAGCAATGCTAGAAAGCACTGAATTTCTCAGGAAACATAAATATTGAATATTCAAATGACTTTTTTGATTAGTAAAAAGTCAAATTCTTCTTTTATTGATATCTTGTTCTGTAGTGCCTGTATCTCAAATAAAGACTCTGTCGTTGCCTTTGTTTGCTTTACAAGTGTTC
Organism: Pavo muticus; assembly: GCA_016647715.1. NCBI lineage: Eukaryota > Metazoa > Chordata > Aves > Galliformes > Phasianidae > Pavo > Pavo muticus. The sequence goes on along the minus strand of JACDJE010000635.1, from coordinate 63,874 downwards.
AGGCGCTGGAACGGGCTGCCTATAGAGGTGGTGGTGTCACCATCCCTGGAGGTGTTTAGGAAACGTTTAGGTGTAGCGAGGGACATGGATAGTGGGAAATACTGGTGATAGGTGGATGGTTGGACTGGGTGATCTTAGAGGTCTTTTCCAACCTTGGTGATTCTACGACTTCTATAATGGAATTTTGTGTTACAACATTCATGACTTTCTTCAGCCTAATACTCAACGGGAACCCTTTGCAGTTTTTCTACAGAGAATAAAATGGTACTCAACACAGACTCTCCTTAAGAACTTATCCAAAGCTTCTTTTTTTTCTTTCCCCCAGAAGTATTCTTTGCAATGGTAGAATATAAAGAGGCACTCCATCCTTCCCAATACTGCCAATTTTACATCAAAATGTGCAAAAGTTACCAGAACCATTTCACACAGGAAGTTTGAAAGTCATTTTCTTAATTGTAGTCATTCTTTTCAGAATACTGTAGAATGGAATGATGTGTATTCTTCTTCCAGTCTTGTTCATAAAAGCAGTTGAAAGAGGATGAATGAGCAGTGAAGCATATGTAGAAAATTTGTTGCTACTAATCCCAAAAGAATGCATAAAATGGCAAAGTGCAAAAGAATTGCAATGTGAATAGGCTGAGAGGAAAATATGAAAAGATTCTGCAGAGCTTTAATATGATCTAGAAGGAATTTGATATTTGAATGGGGCAATTATTTGGCAAATTAAGCATGAAATCTTTCCATTTCTGAGGTTTAATGAGATACACAAATGTGAATGACAGTCATATAGGAAACTATTTTATTTAATGGTGGTTTTCAACATCTATTATTTAGTTTTTAATTTAACTTACTATTGACCTACTCTGTTTCCTCCCAGTAGCTTCCAGTCATTTCTTGTTACTTTGTATTTTGTCTGAAGTCTATGCCACAGTAATACTGCGATAGCATGACTCGTGCAACGGTACACCAATGGCAACTTCAGTGTAGAGTGACAGATTCAAATCAGTTGTTAAATGTAAAAAGTAGATCTAAAACACACAGGAATAGCAGGCAATATTAAATAATAAGAGTTTACCTTTTCCCTTTTGAAAACAGGAAAATAAAATTTGTAGAAGACTGAAAGTATGTAAAAGCATAATTCCGCTAAATGGAATGATCTCTCAAGTTTTAAATAAGAATGGAAGATGGTCTATATAATTTACAACAGTGAAATTGGCACATCAAATTTTTGAGCTAAGCATCAAAACAGATTCATATCTCACAGATTACATCCTAGAATCATTTGAGTTCGGAGGGACCTTTGAAGGCCATCTAATCTAGCTCCTCTGCAATGAACAGGGACACCTGCAACTAGATCAGGTTGCTCAAAGCCCCGTACAGCCTGGCCTTGAATATCTCCAAGAATGGGGTATCCACCATATCTTAGATATCTAAGTCAAACCTGATAAGTCCGTGCTGTCTGCACAAGCGATGGGTAATCATGTCATCCTGAAATTTTATGACACATAAGATGATTTGCCCTCTTGACATATTTGCATATAACTGGAGGAATTTATATATATTTTTTAATTCTTATGAATTCTAATTCTTCCAATGAAAAGAGCCCATAGTTTAGGTTGTAGTGCTTAGGGGTTTTTGTTTGTTTGTTTGTTTTTTAATTACCTAGATATCTAAGTTGCAGAAGTCAATACTATATACTATATAGTAATTACAGGAGTCATTCTGAGTTTCAGAAAAGTGCAAAAAGTGTTTAGAATACATTTTATAGTGTTTTATTTTAATTTTTAGAAAGCACACATTTTTTCCTTAGACAGAATGTCTTATCTGAAATGAAACATTTCGAAAAAAATATATGTAGGTATATCTTGTTGTGAGGTCATTTTATACTGTGTTCATAGCATTATTTCTGTACAAGGAAGCTTTATTAATTAATCTTCCACAGAAAAACATCATGGCATGGCCCCCCACCCCCTTTTTTTTTTAGCCACTGGAGATGATGTTGTAAACCTTCTTATGTTCAGGGGTTGAATGCACTGTCATTCAATGCTCTTTAAACTTCTTGATGAGAATAATTTTCTCATACTGGAGCTGACAAACTCATTGTGTTTTAACAGCAGAGTCAACCTTATAATACCATTCTTTGGAGTTATTGTAGTTTGTGTCTATCCTCTAACTATAATGTGGCCAATGCAGTAACATCTGAAAAAAAGGTCAATCTCAAAGGTTATGACAATAAAACATTTGCACTTAGCCTAGTGAGAAGTCTTGAAGAACAACATGTAAAACTCCCTAATAATGCCTAAATTTCACTGAAATTGGGAAACATAAAAAATTCATTACAAATATGTCATTTTGTGGCAAGTTATCGATCTTTGATATGCTAAACCACCCAAAAAATATAGAAATATTTTAATTTCCCACAAAAATATTTCTAGAGTCTGATTGTGAATTATAATTTAAATTTCACTGGGAACTCTTCATTTTACTTATTTACTGTCTTCATTATTGATCTGATGTCTGCAGAAACGGAACGTCTTATCCAGGAAAAGTGAAAAAGTTATACTAGGACAATGTAGGAAAGTCCATACTTTATCCTATACCATAGTCCAGAAATACAAGAAAGTATGTCCATTTTAACTCTTCTTCCTGCTTATGTCTACAGGGATAAGTTAGGTTATGAGAAGCAGTTTTCGTTTTTCTGTTTAATTGAAGACCGTCAGGAATAAAACACTTGAATAGTTACTATATTTAAAATAGTGCTTTTAGTATGGATTCTAAAGATCAGATTTTCAAGAATCTCGAACCCACTGGTTCCTATCGATCTGAGTAGCTGCAATTCTGCTGCTGCTGCTTTTTTTTTTTTTTTTTCCATCTTTTTCTGTAATAAATTTCATTCATTCATTGGATGCAAATGCCTCCATCCTTTACTACTGACATTCACACAAATCCAACATATATTACGTAGCTCTGATATTAAATATGTCAGTATAGATGAATGTTCATGAGAAATATATTTACTTGGCAAAGGGAAGAATCTGTTATACAGAATACCAAGTGTTTCTGTTTCAAAAATCACTATACTTAAGTCATTGTAACCACGATATAAAACTTCAANTTTTCCCACACCAAGCTGGAGCTATTTAGTCACAGGCCAGATCTTCCACCAGTAAACACTCCTAAGCACTCTCTTCCGGAGGCAAACAGTTCTGGAGGAAGGTGTCCACAAAGAGATGCTGATTTTCACACAGTAGCACCCATCACTTGCCTTCTCAATAAATCAGTTAGGGTCTTATCACAAGAAACACTTCAGGAAGCAAGCTTTGAGCCAGAAAAACAAAGAAGGATTCTCACACTACCCCACTGGGAAGAGGGGAAGTGAGTGAAAGAATGTATGTTGTTTAGCTGCTTGCCAGGTTAACCACAACAGCACGTATTTATGCATATTTTTTCCTATAAAACTTCTTGATGCTTGAGCTTTCTCAGTTCCCTTCTATTTTCTTTCTGTGCCACAGCTGAGATGAATTAGTGAGAGGCTGTGAGGGCGTTGTCTGGGATTAAGCCACCACAGGCATGAATCCTAACATGTGAGGAAGAAATTAAAGAGCACAAAAGCAGGCGCTGTTGTGCATTACATGACCTGTTTACAACATGTTTCTCTGTTATATTAAAAAAAAAAATTAGCTGTTGGATACATTTAGAATCTTAATGTTAATTTATCAATGAAACAGGAAATACTGGTTTTCTTTTGAAGTTTGCATCTTTTGAAATCTGTGACATTTCTATGAGCATCTGCGAAAATAGGATATTGTAGCTGATCTCTTTCTAGTTGTAGTCATATTCAGATTTTAAGATCATATTAATTTCACCAAGAAGGCATGTGAAGAATTTTGTTTTCTCTTAAAAAAAAAACAAAAAAAAAACACTACCCAAATGATCCAGTCTTACTTGAGATATGGGTTTAACTTTGTAAATCATAGTTCCTTTGAAGTGTGCATTTGCTAGGTCTGAGCTTATATCTGTAATTCATGATAGGCATAACTCCTGACCTCACTTGCTACTCACTTCATTACTACTAGTTTTCCTAAAAGATCATAAATGCTCTTTCAAAATACATGACTGTTTCTGAAAGCATTTGATGGGGCAGGATTGAGATAATGGGGAGCAAAATTAGGAGATGAAACTGAGTCTTACTTAATTGAGTTACACCTTTGGGAATGAAATTTAACTTACCAAATTTATTCTGTTCATTCTGGGGGAANGTTTCCAACAGTGAATCTCTAACATCTTCAAACTATTTAAAGAAGATATTAAATGTAGTCAATGCATGCTGGATGTGGAAATCTCAATTAAATCCAGCAGATTCTTTACTAGTCTGTGAATTACTGATTTTAACAGGTTGTTGTATGCTCTTGTTCCTTGTCTTTTTGGCTATCTTATTACTGCTTATCCACTGCTTGCATGGGATAAAATGAGCTGGCTGTTTTGGGAGCGACACCTTACTTCAGAGAGATTTATGCTTTTTTATTTGTATCAAACTGAGTGGAGGATGTATATTTTAAAAGATGTTTACTGGTTCCAAATATCACAGCTCACAAATTTTAATTGTTTCACTGTTATATGAAGGAGCTTGAGGAATCTTTGTTTCATGGATGTACCATCTCCTAATGCATACGTAGGAGGCTGTTAATTCTTTTCCAGCTTTATGACAACACTGCTTTTACCTTTATGTGAATAGATTTTTAGGTTATCTTTAAAAGGAATGTTTGTTTGTTTTTTCTCCCTTCAATCCTTGTATAATGTTGGAATGTGTTTTATCTTCAGGGATTAATATTAGTGAAAATTCTGTTACTCTTTACTATATAACGATGTTCTAGTTTTGAAAGCATTACTTTTGGAATGAAATATTTAGATACTTTGGTTAGTGGTTCTTATTTTCCTAACATGATTAAGCTTGCTTGAGCAATGCTAGAAAGCACTGAATTTCTCAGGAAACATAAATATTGAATATTCAAATGACTTTTTTGATTAGTAAAAAGTCAAATTCTTCTTTTATTGATATCTTGTTCTGTAGTGCCTGTATCTCAAATAAAGACTCTGTCGTTGCCTTTGTTTGCTTTACAAGTGTTCAGGCGCTGGAACGGGCTGCCTATAGAGGTGGTGGTGTCACCATCCCTGGAGGTGTTTAGGAAACGTTTAGGTGTAGCGAGGGACATGGATAGTGGGAAATACTGGTGATAGGTGGATGGTTGGACTGGGTGATCTTAGAGGTCTTTTCCAACCTTGGTGATTCTACGACTTCTATAATGGAATTTTGTGTTACAACATTCATGACTTTCTTCAGCCTAATACTCAACGGGAACCCTTTGCAGTTTTTCTACAGAGAATAAAATGGTACTCAACACAGACTCTCCTTAAGAACTTATCCAAAGCTTCTTTTTTTTCTTTCCCCCAGAAGTATTCTTTGCAATGGTAGAATATAAAGAGGCACTCCATCCTTCCCAATACTGCCAATTTTACATCAAAATGTGCAAAAGTTACCAGAACCATTTCACACAGGAAGTTTGAAAGTCATTTTCTTAATTGTAGTCATTCTTTTCAGAATACTGTAGAATGGAATGATGTGTATTCTTCTTCCAGTCTTGTTCATAAAAGCAGTTGAAAGAGGATGAATGAGCAGTGAAGCATATGTAGAAAATTTGTTGCTACTAATCCCAAAAGAATGCATAAAATGGCAAAGTGCAAAAGAATTGCAATGTGAATAGGCTGAGAGGAAAATATGAAAAGATTCTGCAGAGCTTTAATATGATCTAGAAGGAATTTGATATTTGAATGGGGCAATTATTTGGCAAATTAAGCATGAAATCTTTCCATTTCTGAGGTTTAATGAGATACACAAATGTGAATGACAGTCATATAGGAAACTATTTTATTTAATGGTGGTTTTCAACATCTATTATTTAGTTTTTAATTTAACTTACTATTGACCTACTCTGTTTCCTCCCAGTAGCTTCCAGTCATTTCTTGTTACTTTGTATTTTGTCTGAAGTCTATGCCACAGTAATACTGCGATAGCATGACTCGTGCAATGGTACACCAATGGCAACTTCAGTGTAGAGTGACAGATTCAAATCAGTTGTTAAATGTAAAAAGTAGATCTAAAACACACAGGAATAGCAGGCAATATTAAATAATAAGAGTTTACCTTTTCCCTTTTGAAAACAGGAAAATAAAATTTGTAGAAGACTGAAAGTATGTAAAAGCATAATTCCGCTAAATGGAATGATCTCTCAAGTTTTAAATAAGAATGGAAGATGGTCTATATAATTTACAACAGTGAAATTGGCACATCAAATTTTTGAGCTAAGCATCAAAACAGATTCATATCTCACAGATTACATCCTAGAATCATTTGAGTTCGGAGGGACCTTTGAAGGCCATCTAATCTAGCTCCTCTGCAATGAACAGGGACACCTGCAACTAGATCAGGTTGCTCAAAGCCCCGTACAGCCTGGCCTTGAATATCTCCAAGAATGGGGTATCCACCATATCTTAGATATCTAAGTCAAACCTGATAAGTCCGTGCTGTCTGCACAAGCGATGGGTAATCATGTCATCCTGAAATTTTATGACACATAAGATGATTTGCCCTCTTGACATATTTGCATATAACTGGAGGAATTTATATATATTTTTTAATTCTTATGAATTCTAATTCTTCCAATGAAAAGAGCCCATAGTTTAGGTTGTAGTGCTTAGGGGTTTTTGTTTGTTTGTTTGTTTTTTAATTACCTAGATATCTAAGTTGCAGAAGTCAATACTATATACTATATAGTAATTACAGGAGTCATTCTGAGTTTCAGAAAAGTGCAAAAAGTGTTTAGAATACATTTTATAGTGTTTTATTTTAATTTTTAGAAAGCACACATTTTTTCCTTAGACAGAATGTCTTATCTGAAATGAAACATTTCGAAAAAAATATATGTAGGTATATCTTGTTGTGAGGTCATTTTATACTGTGTTCATAGCATTATTTCTGTACAAGGAAGCTTTATTAATTAATCTTCCACAGAAAAACATCATGGCATGGCCCCCCACCCCCTTTTTTTTTTAGCCACTGGAGATGATGTTGTAAACCTTCTTATGTTCAGGGGTTGAATGCACTGTCATTCAATGCTCTTTAAACTTCTTGATGAGAATAATTTTCTCATACTGGAGCTGACAAACTCATTGTGTTTTAACAGCAGAGTCAACCTTATAATACCATTCTTTGGAGTTATTGTAGTTTGTGTCTATCCTCTAACTATAATGTGGCCAATGCAGTAACATCTGAAAAAAAGGTCAATCTCAAAGGTTATGACAATAAAACATTTGCACTTAGCCTAGTGAGAAGTCTTGAAGAACAACATGTAAAACTCCCTAATAATGCCTAAATTTCACTGAAATTGGGAAACATAAAAAATTCATTACAAATATGTCATTTTGTGGCAAGTTATCGATCTTTGATATGCTAAACCACCCAAAAAATATAGAAATATTTTAATTTCCCACAAAAATATTTCTAGAGTCTGATTGTGAATTATAATTTAAATTTCACTGGGAACTCTTCATTTTACTTATTTACTGTCTTCATTATTGATCTGATGTCTGCAGAAACGGAACGTCTTATCCAGGAAAAGTGAAAAAGTTATACTAGGACAATGTAGGAAAGTCCATACTTTATCCTATACCATAGTCCAGAAATACAAGAAAGTATGTCCATTTTAACTCTTCTTCCTGCTTATGTCTACAGGGATAAGTTAGGTTATGAGAAGCAGTTTTCGTTTTTCTGTTTAATTGAAGACCGTCAGGAATAAAACACTTGAATAGTTACTATATTTAAAATAGTGCTTTTAGTATGGATTCTAAAGATCAGATTTTCAAGAATCTCGAACCCACTGGTTCCTATCGATCTGAGTAGCTGCAATTCTGCTGCTGCTGCTTTTTTTTTTTTTTTTTCCATCTTTTTCTGTAATAAATTTCATTCATTCATTGGATGCAAATGCCTCCATCCTTTACTACTGACATTCACACAAATCCAACATATATTACGTAGCTCTGATATTAAATATGTCAGTATAGATGAATGTTCATGAGTAATATATTTACTTGGCAAAGGGAAGAATCTGTTATACAGAATACCAAGTGTTTCTGTTTCAAAAATCACTATACTTAAGTCATTGTAACCACGATATAAAACTTCAAAAGAAGCACATTTCACATCACCTTGTTAAATGAATGTGAAAATGTTTAAGAAAAAAAAACTTGCAGCTTTCAGTTTAATAAAAGCAAGAAGGCAATTAAACAGATAAATTTTTTCATTGTTCCTACCAAGTGAAATCAAGTCATCATTTTATCATGTTTAACCCAAGGATGACATTAGCCTTGTCTTCTGCATACACAGCATAGAGAAAAATGCATTATGTAGAGAGAAGAACTCTTAGTTTTATTTAGTTTGCTGCACTGTAGGATAAATGGATCAGACAGGAAAGAGAAATGCTGTTCCAGTTGAGTAGACTATTACACTCTCATAGAAAGATTCAGAAATCATTACATTCCTAAAGTTTATCCTAAACTGAGAAAAGGACTGGTATTCAAATGAAGCCAACAACAGTGACAGTGGCTCAAGCAGGGTTACCGTTGAGAGGATAGTGACACATACACTTATGTGTGCTAAGCCTACCACTTACAGGAAAATTTGCTTATATATTCCCTAAAAGATTGAACAAACAGGACATTTTGCTTGTAACTCTTACTGAAATTCCCTCATTCAGATCTGATGCACAATAAACAAAATCAGAAGTGTCAAATTTATTTGCCTTGACACACTTTAGGGTAAGATAATTTAAATAACAGAAGACAATTTGCATATTAAAAAAAAATGTGAGATTTCATAGGTTCTAACTGACTTTTGTGGTGGTAATGAACACTTTTGTAGATTCGTATACACTATTTACACAAAACCAATTTATAACATGTACACTGATGGACCAGTGATATTCCACTCATCCTCCCAGTCATTAGTGGTCTTTTTTGTAGGAGTTCAATGACATTCGTAGAAGTTTAGTTTGCACAAAATGTAAAATACTGTAGCAACAAGATTGGTTGGGAGAGTTTCCAAATGTGCAACATCACTGCTATGCACAGACTGTGGACTCCACAGAAATTTCAGACTATGTGGCTGTCTTACTTCTGCACTTGCAGTACTTGATCTAAGTCTAGACTGCTTTTACATAAAGGTTTATGCTAGAGGTCATGAACCACAGCACATCTTTCAGAACACGCCATTATTTATCTTACTGAATGGTTAGAAAAGTCTACAAAGCGTTCCTCATGAAAAGTGAGAATAAAAAAAGTACATGCATTTGACTAGAAATATAGGAATCTATTTATGGAACACACTTTTTAAATGATTATGAATTAGTTTTTAAAAAGATTATATTAGAGATGTGTCATACACTGGGATATTCGTTTTCTGCATATACATAGTACTAAAATATATGTTGACATATAATTATTGCTATTTGCAGAAATTAACCTCAGATAAATTGTATTAAGTAGGAATAGCACAGGAATAACATTAACTGTATAATAATGGTACAAATAACAGGACATCGGGGATTTTTACTTCATGTTCTATACCATTCCCAGAGAGTAGACACAGAAAATACATCTAATGTCATCAGTATCTTCAGTCAGTAGAATGCTACAGGAAAGTAAATGCAGAACTTTGACATCTTTCTATTAGCAGATATTTTGTACAGTTTGAATACACACCTATTGCTATACATATGCTAGGAAATTAATTTAAAAAAAACATGGTCTCTTATCTGGTCCTAAAAGCAAGCAGCACAAACATTTATGTCCTGTAACCATATAAGCAAGCAGTCTGCCTTCATTTTTCTATCAAAAAAATAGGGAGTCTCCATCCATTACAGTCCATTGAGAACAGTGGCTCACTCATGCCCAAGCATTGCATGGGACCAGAATTAACTCACAAAATCACAAAATGACTTACTTTGGAAAGGACTTCTGAAGTTATCTGACCCAACCTCCTGTTCAGAGAAAAGCCCGTTTAGTTGTTATAGTGTGTTGCAGCACAGCATCTGCACCTATCCCCTCACCCTTTTAGATATATAGTTTTGTGTTGTCATTAATGATCTGTTCAGGCTGTATTAACCCTTTGTGAGACTGATCAATTACCTGATCAGGGCCAAGAACTGCATAAGACACCAATATGATGTGCAGTAAAATGGCAAAATGGCAAAATGGCGTTTAATCACACGTGGCATCCGTTTAAGTACATTCTTGTTCTACTTTGTCTACACCCCCTAAAGGTGCATTGTCCAATTACTGAGCTCGGGAGGGCACTATCCCGTGACATCCCGAATAGCCTCGCTGTCGCCTAATACAACATTTCCCTCTCCCCCAAGCTCAATAAAGCATTGTCCCATTACAACGTGAACGCGATTTTACACACACCTAAATCTATCTAAACCCTATACTAGTTACAATATTTCGTGAATTCTGTGATACCCTAAATGTCTATCAAAAGCAGTGTATATCGTGCATTGCAAACAATTCTACAATTCTACAAATATCTTATAGAGCATGGAAGGCAAACCAAAAGCACACAAAGATTACAAAGCCTATTAAAGAAACTTAAGTAATTATTTTAGCCATGAGCCTATTCCCTCAAACAGTCCGTCCAGCCACTTCTTAAAAGGATCAGTTTCTCTTCTTATCTTCTGCGCATGTTCTTGCATCCATCACAGCCTCCTGTGTACAGACTCACTGTGGTCACTCAGGTTGAAGCAGCACATCCCTTTAACATCCTAACATCCATGGCCATAAACTAACAAAGAAAATCTATAACAGCTTGAGTATTGCTAAATACATTCAGTAAGGCACAAAATACATAATATAAGGCAGATAAAGACTAAAAGTACCAGAACTATAGTTTTAAGTATCTGTGTGAACAATGATGTAATTTCACCAAATAATACCAGAAGCCAGTCACTGAATAGATCTCTTGGTTGTTTATGTTCCAGCTTCGGCTTTGCTTTTTCCAGCAGTGAATTCTGCAGAGAGAGTGTTGTTTCTGAGATCTGGCCTAACTTTTCGTGATGGAACCCATACAATTTTGCCTGTCTCTTCATGTTTCACTGCGGCGTATCCTCTTCCCCATACTAATATCCTCCAGCCTGTCTCCCATGTACCAGTGTCCACTCTAACCTTAACCGGAGGACCCTCGCTTAAGATTTTGGGTTGCCAGTGTTTCTGCACGGGAGTTCGAATGCAATCTCCGCGTTCAAAATGATTCAAAGCGTACAGAGCTTTTGCTAGTATCTCCGCCTGTCTAGCCACAGGGATCCTGTCCCTGTAACCCTCTCCTTCCCCAAGGACGCGTATCTTGTCCTTAAGGAGGCGATTGGCACGCTCTATGATTGCTTGCCCCTGAGAGTTGCCTGGGATACCTGAGATGTGAGATATACCCCATAGTGCTAGCCACTCTTGGGTTGAGCGTGAGACGAAACAGGACCCATTATCGGTTTTAATTTGTTTAGGTAAGCCCATTACCGCAATGGCAGCAGTCCAATGGTATTGTGCAGCGGACGAGTTAGTCTTGGCATGCTGCGTAGCTACGATGACAGTAGAGGAAGTGTCCACTGTAACTGCAAGCCAAGGACGAGGGGATAGACGTGGTTCCCACGTAAAGTCCGTTTGCCAAATCTGTAGTGGTCCAAGGCCACGAGGATTAACTCCAGCCGGTATTACTGGTGCAGAATTGCAGTGGGGACATGCCTGGACGACATCACGTGCTACAGATAAAGGAATAGAGCATGTCCTGGCTAGTGCACGGGCGCCTATAGAGATATAAGCTAGAGAGATATTAAGCCAGCCAGTATGATTTGGAGCAAGCATCGTTAGCTTCCCTAAATAAGAAACACAGCCCTTGCTGCTGCACAGATCTCAGCAGCTAAAAGCCTATCTGCAAAGCTTTGAGCTTGAGCACCATACGCATTAGATTTACGATGTCGAGTAGGAGGAAAGGTCTCGGTGCGGTCAAAGCCTGTAGTGTGTTTAGTGTCAGAGGCGATTTCAGGCCTCTCTTATCCATAAATTCCATCAGGCGCGTGACGCCTTTAGGGTCGAGGGGTACCCATTCGGGACCACGATCACTCACAATCACCGGCAATGCTTCCGGAACCATGTCCCTCCCCAAAGTTTCCGATCTAATCCGATTCCAGTCCGTCATTTGATCCCTCCCCCTCTACTTACTGGCCCCCCTCCTCTAGGGCCAGCCCATTCCTTCTCCCTTGCGCAATCGCTCTCATTATCGTCCCTGGGAGTGGCCAGGGGCGGTGGGTTCCACCCCCTGTCCGTATTGGACAGATCTTTTGCCTGGCCCCTCCCTGGGTGGGCAGAAGGGCTGATCTTACTCATGTGGATCTCCGCCCCCTGGAATCCAAGTGTACTGACGAAATTTAGATAAGGATACAGTGAACTGCTTGATGTGAACGGGGGATGCGTCTGCAAGGAATGTGGATGAGACTCCGAATGGCCTTGATCTTGTTGTTTTTCTTCTTTCGAGCTAGGAGCGGTCGGCTCGGCCGGCGCCATTTTGCTGTTATGCTCCGTCTCCTCTCGGCTCCTGCAGACAACAGCTCCCAAACCCCCTTCAGACCCCCCCGGGTCCGGCGGCTCGCCTCCACCAGTAAGTCCCAGGATCTGTCGAGCCTCTGTTGATATCTTACCCTCCTCCCGGGCTGCTTTTAATGCCGCTAGTATCAGACTAAAAGTTTTTAACTCAGAGGCACCCTTCTGAGCGCTCATAATATGTTGTGCGAGCACGGAGATGAGGTCATCCCATCTCCGGTAGTCGAGAATCCCCTGGGGGAATTTAACCTCCCCCTCTCGCTTTAATCGGGATATAACAGCGTAAATATCCTTCTTAGAAGGCACAGATTTGCCGCAATAAGTCTTAGAAAGCTGAAATATTACCTTAAGTAGCGATTCCATAGTAAAGATGCCGTTGCCTAAGAGAAGCTGCACCGAATCACCTCGGTCATCTACAAACGCCTTCAAGTCTCAGCGTGTTGTAGGGTAAGCAAACCAAAACCTGGTTCTTCCGTAACTTACCAGCAGTTACAGGATAAGTTTTATCGATCCCTGATCGATCTTCTACTAGCTGCTGGCAAACAGCTGTAGGCTCGCACCAATTCCCGGTCATCTGCAGACGAATTTGTTGCCCCACAAACTTCGTAAACTGCAGGATAAGCAAGCGCCGAACCCCCGGCCATCTGCAACCTTTAACCCTTTCCGTTGCAGGATAAATCTTACCAATACCTGGTCATCTGCCGCTCAACGACAGGATAAAAGCGCAATTCTAAATAAGCAAAGCGTTCAGTATAGCAAATAAGCAAAGCATTCAGTATAGCAAATAATATAGCAAATAGCAATATAACATTCTCACAAAGGGCAAACACAGAATTGCTTCAGAGAGGTGCACCATATGTTGTCATTAATGATCTGTTCAGGCTGTATTAACCCTTTGTGAGACTGATCAATTACCTGATCAGGGCCAAGAACTGCATAAGACACCAATATGATGTGCAGGAAAATGGCAAAATGGCAAAATGGCGTTTAATCACACGTGGCATCCGTTTAAGTACATTCTTGTTCTACTTTGTCTACACCCCCTAAAGGTGCATTGTCCAATTACTGAGCTCGGGGGGGCACTATCCCGTGACATCCCGTATAGCCTCGCTGTCGCCTAATACAACAGTTTTGTACTCCTATGACAAATGTTTTGGAAAGATTTGACACATACCTGGGAAACTTCAAATGTGTTATTAGAAAGTCTCCATTTCCAGGGAAACCAGACATCTTTTTCAAGAGGCAGTGCATATCCTCTCCTCTTTCTCCATTCACTCTGTCTAATAAACACTTTAACTGTAGAACTGTGCTTTTATCTTTTAGCTGAGACAGTAAAGACTGTCCCAGAGGGCCAGATATGATCTCCAGAACTTTATAAACAATTATTTTTGTACTGGAATCATTATTTGATAAGGTTCAATTAAAACTTGTAAAATGAGAAGGGAGTAATGCTATCAAGATATTTAGACTCTGAGACACTTCTAAATTTTGTAGCCAGCCCAGAGCTTAAAATTGTTATCCTCTGATTTATTGCAGAATGACATATAGAGCTGAAATAGCTTAACAACATGTCAGCAATATCAGCTCTCCCCATTATATCTGAGATGGGCATGAATGAGAAATAAACCAGCAGTCTCACTCCATTTTGCAAAGGTAAATAAAATGTCTCATTTATTAAAATTATGTCAAGATAGAGAAGTTACTGTCTGGCCTGAACTTAGGCAACAGGCTAAGATTTACCAAATTTTAATCAAGGTCAGATCATGGATCTGTGAAAATATGACAGTAATTATTTGGAAAATAACAAAGATATAATCTAATTGTCACTTATGGTCCCTTTGAGAATCACTTGGGAGATGTCAAAGACTAAATCCTAGTTTGAGAAGCTTGATAGCACAATGGTACTTAGGGGCTAAGTTTCTTAGGAACTTTGCAGCTGGAACGTAAATCAATTTACTTGGTGCTAGGCTATGGAATTGCAAAAGAGTTATTCTGTACTTACTTCCTTCCACAGGAGGGTGTGCTTAGGGTACCTGTGTGCTTCCATATAATGAACGCAGGATACTGACAGGTACTTTTCATTTCCTCCTTGCACTCTTTCTTCGGCAGAGCACAGACATTTAACATCTAGCTCAGACTAATGTGTGATTTCATTAGCGGTAATAGTCACAGAAGTGAATAGAAAACTTATCTGTCACACATTGAAGAATATTCTTTGTTTGAATATTTGAGAAAACACAAATAATAAATGTGCTTACAATATTCTGTATTGTTATTCACTACTTAGTCAAATTCAGTCTTTATTGTATGTCTTTTGGTGCTTAAATATGATTCTTCTTTACATCAATATTTAGTTAGATCAGTTCAAACATATCAACCTATTTTTCCACATACTTTATGTTTTCCACAAAACAAATTTTGTTCAAAAGTAAGAAAAAGATATCTATGCATCTTGATTCTTAAACCTTAGCTTACAAGTTTAACCTCAGTTTCCTTTAGCCTGGTGAAGACATGAGATATTCAGAGGATAAATGACACATAAAATCATTGTGTGAAGTGAGTTAATAGGAAATTTAAATTCATTTATATTTGTTTCTTAGCTGCAAAATTAAGACTAGATAATATTTGAAAACATCAACATTTGCCAACTTCTATTTTTATGTAAAGACTGAGAGCATTCAATTTCAGAATCTTTTATTGTAAAGTGAAAATAATTATTCTTTGGAGAGTTATAATCTACTCACCAAGGTTATCTTCTCAAATATTTACATCTACAAAGGATAAATATGTGAAAATCACAAATGCTTTATTCACAAATAAACTAGCTTTCTTCTATTGCACGTTAAAGTCTTATTGCAAAAAACAAACAAAAAAAAAGTGTTTGCTTTTAGTTAGCATATTCAGCATGTTTTAACATGTTTATATTTATTCTTACATGCTAGAAGCCATCAGTGGATCTAAAATGTAACTGTACACACAAAAAATTAAAAATCATAATGAAAGAGCAGATAGCTAGTAGTATTAGAACTCTTAAAATTGTATTGACGTGTAAATAAATTTATATAACTAAATAACTTGAATTCATTACCAGATTTACACACTATTACATGATTCATGTAATGATCAAACCCATATCTGAAAAAACTGTAGTGAGAACATCCAAATGTGTTCTAGAAATGTTAAAATACATAAGCTTCTAAATGAAAGCAAGTGAAATAAATTTAAAAATATCAATTGCAAGAGAATTACTGGTTTGTGTCAGATTCTAATGACTGATAAAATTTGGTCCTTAGGAACCAAACATAAAGACTTGATTCTGTTTTTTGTTGTTCTGTTGTTGTTCTTTGGCTGTGGTATTTTTCTGTTTCCTTTGTTAAGTCTTGTAAGTCTAACTTGGTAAATAATTTTATTGTGAACTTACTATCCCTATTTTTATGTGTATCCCAGCTATAAAGTTGTTCTGAATGTTGTGTAGGTACTCATACTCAACATCATCTGCTGAAATGAATATTGAGAAAGGACTACATTAGAGCAGTCAGTGAATAGAGGCATCCCTTGCAGGCAGGAATCTTGAGTTCTGACTCAGACTCCAGGCAGTGTACATTGTTACTATTTATACTCTTTCATAAATCTATTCATTTAACCAGCACATTTAAGTAAAAACTGCAAAAGCAGTCCCAGGAATCTAGAGTCCACTGGCTTTGGGATCTCCTGTTAGTTCTATTGATCCATCAAATTAGGCTTCCTGGTATTAAATCTTATTTAATTTCAAGACTATGAATTTCACCAACCGTATCTACTGTTTAGGATTTTGCCTGCTATGGACTAGCTGTGACACAATTACATTTCCAGAAATTCATGTGAGCTTAGAATCCTTTTTCTACTTCCTTGACAAATACAGGAAAGTGAAAATGGAAAGGCATTTACCTTGTAATGAATAGGAATTAAATACTATTTAAATGCTACTTAAATATCAATTCTAAACTGATCAAACTTCTAAACTCCAGCTTAAACTGGAGTTTAAACTTCTAAGTTCAAATACCTATTTCCATGGATGTGCCTGTCCATAAGTAAATAGGTGATTTTGCAGTCCAAAATGAAGCTAGGAATATCAAGGCTTGACATATAGTCTGAATTGTTGTTCTAAGAAGAGTAAGCATTTGCTTTCTACGTGATGCTGCTTTATAAGCTGTAGTAAGAGGACTAAATTGGGCCCAACATTTTTCTTTGACCCAGTGAATCTATTATAAAGTCATAGAAGATTAAAAAAAAAAAAAAAAAAAAAAAACTTCAACATGAAACGCTTGCTTTCAAAATAGCCAAAATTAACAGACAGGAAATTCAAGAGGAAAGAATTTGTATTCAAATTTCTGTTCTCATTTACATAATAGAAAGATATATACAAGTCCATGTAGTCTCAGACAGGAGTCGTAATCCTGAACTAATGCCATAGGGACAGTGATGGAAAACAAAGAATTTGGACAATATCAAGTTTTCTTTGTTCCTGAATTCACCTCCTCTGCACTTCCAATTCCATTAGTAATCAGGTATTTATTTGTGCAACTCCTGTATTTTTCTTTTTTCCCAACAGATGATCTATGTACAAGCATTGCATATGCAACCATCAGAAAGAAACCTGTAAGTCAGAAATTGCAGCATTCAAATTACATTAAAGACATTTTGTGACCTAGACTCTAATCTCTCTATGCTTAAGTTTCCCATCAGTGAAAATTTTGTTTGTCTCTCTTATAAGGGGAAATGTGAGAATGTAAAAAATGCTGAAATGTGAAGGTGCTGTTGTTAAATATCAGACACAGACAACTACAGAAGATGAAGAAATCCCAAAGGCAAAGGTCTTACGCTGATAAGAAAAAAATGGATCTTGCAGCAGTAAGATTTAAGAAACAGACCAGATTTAGGAAACTAAAGTATATTTCAAAGCTGAAACCCAAGGGAGTAATGTAATACTTCCACATGAGATCTTATCTTTATAATAGTCTTAGTGCTTGCCTACATTTCTTATAATATTGTAACATGCTTAAATTAATACATTAGGAAAATATTAAACATCTTTTGGAAAAAAAAAAGAAGTGCAGGTGTAGAAAGAAGGAAAAGAGAATATAAAATAGCTATTCCTTATTTCTTACATCTAAACACAACAGTTGATTATTTGTAGTTTATTTCTTGTTTTTTTCCTTCTAGTAACATGTCAGAGAGTAGAAGATGTTACTCTAATTTTTAGGACAAGATAGGAAGTCATGAATGTAGGATATTTCTTATGATTGGCAATTCAAATGATTGAAATACAAATATTTGGAATTTCTGCAAAATTAATACTTTTTAGATTTCTTCTCCATGGTAACGAAAAATTCAAATTCACATAAAAATGAAAGCACATGATTTTCCCAAATCACAGCACTCTATGTGTCATGTATTTTGGCATTCTGCAGTCAGATAATTTAGTATCAGGTTTTCTGTTGCTCTGGATCATGCTACAGAATAACTCTTTTACAGTCAAGGTGGAAGCAGAGATATTGTGGCAGGGGGGTTGAAACTTGATGATCCTTGGGGTCCCTTCCAATCCAAGCCATTTTACGAAGTTTATTTCAGTCTGTCCTGATGACATCTTTCCCAGCTGAATAAATCATTTCAATATTAATTGAAAGAAAATATATATCACAAAATATTTGCCCCTAGTCTTAAGAATTTTTTTCAAAATAGACAGGAGCAGAAAAGGCATTAGATTTTCCGTCTTTTTTGCTTAATAACAATGCCATCAAAGCTCTGTTCCAAATGATGTAACAATGCTGTTGGTTTTTATTGCCATTGTTTGAAATAACCAATGTCATAGCTGAGACATCTTAAAAAAAACAGTCAGCACCTATTGACTCACGACCATATTGTTACATCTGTCACTAAGCAAGACAACCATTTTTAAACTCTCTTCTCTTACTAAATCGAATTTCTATGTATATGGCCCATAAAAATATCAAATTTTGTGTGAAAATGAATTAATAAGAATTTTGGAAAACATTGTTGCTAATAGCACTACCAGATAATTGCCAAAATGGATTAATCAATGAAATGGAAAATCATGATACGAAGTAAAACCATCCACAGGAGAGCTGACACCGTACTTCAGATCTATGAACTTTAAGCAATGCAATTAAGCAAAAAATTTAACAGATGCCTATATTTGTGATATAATGAATGGATTAACTTATGTCAGCATTTTAAGCACTCTGAATAGCTCTTAAGGGTACTGCCTGAAGAAATGTCAGTGTTAAAGTGCATTTATTACCTCAGTGGGGAGATGTAGATTCACTTGGTTACCTTTCTATTTTTGAGCTCAATAGCTTTTACGGAAATACAGACATTATATAAATTATATATTTTAAATGGTTTCACCTTGGAGAGTTTAGGTAACTTGCCAAGATGTGCATTTTATCTGTTTGACCTATAAATTAATTTCAAAACAGGAAGTAAACTTCAGTATTCAAGGGAAATAAGAAATTGATTGTAAGGAAAGCAGAAGCTTAAATTTAGGTTGAGTTTTATCAGCGGTTATATTTATTTGACTAGGGCCTATAAATAAATGCAGTAATTAGTTATCTTAATGTGATTTTTTGACAGTATTAACATGAACTGTCAGAACAAATTATTCTTAATTATTCTACTGGTATGCAACTACATTTTATTTGAAAGTTTATTTAAAAGTTCTGTCAAATCCAGTTGCTTAGTGAGGTGGGGAGAGGCGACAGGAAAATCCTAGGCATAGTTTCTGACATGTGCAGAACACTCTCTACACTTTCAAAATGCTAAGTTTCTAAACTGAACTTCACAAAAAGATTGTTTTTAAAAAGGCACTGAAGGATTAAAAAAAGAAGCCAAAATTTGACAATTACAGTTGTTGAAATGTGAAGGTCAGAAAACAACTTGAGAGAAGATTGGTGCTAGTAAAAGTGTTAGCCTCATTGCTTTGAAGTGAATGAGTAATACTGAAGGAAATAAATTGATCAAACTCTTAATAGGAAGATTTTCATAATTCAATAATAAAATTAATTGTCATAAAGCAAGAAAGGTCAGTAGTCCACTGGAAGCACAGAATTGCAGAATCATAGAATTACAGGGGTTGGAAGGGACCTCAAGAGATCATCAAGCCCAACCTGTAAAATGCAGTGAACTAAATAAAGATATAGCAATTCAAGTAAATTAATGTCATCACTTTGAGAAAGGAGCTCTGGGTTTTTTGCATCCAGGCCATTCACATGCATGGAAATAAATTCTTCCCTGTTCAGAAGGTGTGTGTTTAGCCAGAGCATCAATCTGAGCTGCAATTCTTGAATAAATATAAATTACATTTCAAATGTACAGACCAAGAGAGCATACATCAGATGTGATAGTGTAAGCTGTTTACAGGGTAAACCAATGAAGACAGCACTCTAACTGCAACCTTATTTAATCATACCCAAGTCCTTTTTTTAAAAAAAGTCAAGACATTGGCAGGAAATACAGGAGACTGTTATCCACTGTGAAGAAGAACTTCTGTGCTGAAGCAAGGCTTGTAGCACACAAGCTGAAAGAAATGAAGATGTATTTATGGTTTATGGACATGGGCCATAGATATTTCAGCATGCATATACTGAAAATCAGAACTTCATATAGTCACCTCTAAAGGATAAGGCCACTGACTGAAATGATATCTCTTAATATGGACAGATTAGTGGAAAAGTGTTTATGTAAGACAAACTCAGGTAGGCAATAAAGTTGCTGAAAAGTTTCTATCATATACAGTAAAGCAGCAAACAAGGATGAAGGAGAGATATACAGAAATTCAGAAAAGACTCAAAATACAAAGGAGGAGTGGCTGGATAGTAAGGTAAATTTAATAATGGAAAAAACTGTAATGAAATAAAAGGTAACAACATAGCTACATTAAAATCCTGCTATGGAAAGTGCTAAAAAAGTTATCAATGATTTGGTGCTAAGAATGTGCTGAAGACATGGGATTTGATTTAAAGGGTCAGATACCCCAGCAGAACTTTCAGAAAAATATTACCATTATATATATCAATATATGTAATAAACTGCACTTTTGTGGATCTGTGGCTCAGGATTCTCACAAGACACAGTAAATACATGCTGCTAACAACACAACATATGTTCTTGAAACAGTGACAGATATATCAGTTTTCATGTGTCAGACGTATTGTCAAAGAGTCATCTGACATAAAAGAGATGGTAGAAATTAACAGTGGATCAACAGATCAAGCTTCCCATGTTTAAATTTCGTGACATACAAGTTTATAGGCTTATAACACTCATTAGTGGTTTACAAGATCTTCTTTTAAAAATATTTAGCAGTATATAATAGTTTTAGTAGTTCTATTTCATGAAATTAAAAGATGTGAAGTAATCTTTGAATTTGTAAAACAGTTAAGAATTTTTTTTTAAGTTAAAGGTGCAATGACTTCCTTCAGCATAGTTCACAGGACAGAAGAACTCTACAGAAAAAAATTTTTGCAGCTTTTTGGGTGAATAATGATCAGAAGGAATAATGACAGCTTAGAAAGATTTAAAAAATGTAGTAATCAACAAAGAATTTCAAATTTAAAAGATTCTTTATTTTCACAGATAAAAAGAGGAGTGTAGATGGGATATGTTGAAAGTAATTTAGGAGTAATGCTCAAGCATTAAATGAAAATTTGGTCTTACTACAGTCAGTACAGGAAGTCTTGCCCCCTGCTCAGTTTTGCCAACAATGATCAGTCATTGTATCCTTATAAAGCATGGGTAAAGTTGGCACACAGTTACTTTCTTCAAACACAGATTTCCTACTTTCACAGGCTGGATCTAATAATGTGAAATCAGGAAAGTAAAAAGCACTGATAAAAGAGTTTGTATAAAGCAACAGAAATCAGTGACAACAAAGGTATTTGAGGGATCAAAAGAACAACTTAACAAATGGCTTCATATTATAAGATCATACGTAATTTGTGTTTTGTTGCTTATTGTGGAGAGTGAAATATATGAAAATGTTTTCTTGGGGAAGTAATGAAATTAGTGGTGATAGCAGAGCTGGATAAGAATAAATTAAGGCAAATGAAAGAACAGTAAATTTGAGTAGGCTCCAAAAATATGGACACATGGAAAATGCAATAATAAAATTTAGACTGTTTGCTTACTCTTCTTTTAACTCTTCACTGGTCTTAATAAGGACTTGAAATAATCCCAAAGAAAAATTAAATTGGAAAATATCCAGAGGAAAATGAAAAGAAGATCTTAAAGTTCAACCTCAATTAAAGAGTATGATTACTGAATAAATTTGAAGGACTTAGATAAGAGCAGCTGGAGAATAGTAAAAATTTATGAAAGGGGAAATGAATAATAAATGAGTGATTAATGTAAGGAAATAAGAATGTGATATTCAGGATTATATCAGTACATAGCATAAGTACTGCATAAGCATTTGATAAAAGGTTTTAATAGAGTCTCTGAAGATGAATAAGAATAGAGGAAATGTTTTTTTGTCTCTTCAATGCCCTCTTTTCAGCATTGGCTGTAAATGAGTGCGTAGACAAGAGTAGCAAAACTGCAAACATACTTCAGCTTAATGTTCCATTTTCAGTTTAGTAACTTTCTGAACTAGATAGGGTTTCTATATGTTCAGTAACCTAAATTCATTTATTTTTCACAGGTATTACCAGCTTCCCTCTGTATCCATACAACATTTTTACTTCCACATTCCAATCTTTGGAAGAGCAATTTTATTTTCTTTGTTTTGATCTGGCTTCATTTATTATTTTCTAGTCTCTATCTTGCAAGAAATACTGAAACCTCAAGCCCTATCCACTCATGTCCATGGCATTCATACCACTCTTTCATATCCATCGTCTCTTTTCCTGATCTATAAATTAACTTGCTCTGTGTTCTGGAGCTAGTTCATACTTTTGATCAGCCTTTGTATTCCTCCAAACATTTTCTAGTTATACATTATACTTGTAGAGTTTGAAAAGGCCACAACTGTAGACAGTACTCTAAGCATAGATTAAGTCATATAATAAAGTTTTTTTCGTTTTCACTTCTCTAATAATTTTGAACATTTATTTCTGACTGCATCTGATCACTAAGTTGACAATGTACAGAGCAAGCTATAGGGAATAACATCTGTTTCTAAATAGTATTAATGAATTCAGTCTACCATTTTGTATGTAAGTTTTCCAGCTGCATATTTTCATATTTATCTACTCAGAATTTTACCTGTTTAACTTCCCAGTTACTCCATATCATAACTCTTCATATCTTCAGCTGACCCTTGTCCTCATTACTTTAAATAATCTAGTATCTTCAGCAAACTTTCGTGCCTCTCTATTCTCTGATGTAAAGCCGCTCTGCTGTACATCATTTATGAATATTTTCAACAACACAGATTGCAGCACATATCCCTGATGAGTTCCACTGCCAACGTTACTCTACTCTTTCAAAATAATTTACTCTTGTTCTGTTTCTTGTTTTAACCAGTTACTTACCCTCACAAGAACCGTTTCTTCACTGACATCTTAAATTATTTTCCTGAGAGAATTTGCCAACAGCTTTTTTGGAACCCAAGTAGGGTAAATACACCCAAGTTTGCCCTGGCTTTTTGCTCTCTCAGAAGTTTTGAGCAGGAGCACAAACATATATACTATTCTTCAAAATGTTAACCTACTTATCACATGTAATATACCTTTTTATGTATGAATTCTGATTTGCGTAAGGAGAACATGAAGAATGGCAACAGTCCCTTCTCCACTGAGGGTGTGGGGATCTGTGAAATATTAAAGGCAACGAGCAGGCACAGCAACCAGAAGAGACACTGCTAAAGTAATTTTCCTGTCTGTTGTTCTTTTCTTTTTCTTTTCATATGAGCTTAGATATCATTCTGGGCTTGTACTCACTGCTGAAGGTTGTGACAAATGAGTTTCCCTTATCATAAAGATTTTAGACAATCTTTGCTTGTTTGTGAGGCAGGACTTCCCATTTACAGAGGCCATATTGTCTCTTCTCCAGTACGTAATATTTATTTATGTATGCACTAGCGCTAACTTTTACAGGATTCTTGTTCTATAATGTATTAGCAACAACAATCTAGGATTCAGTTCTGAAAACAAATACTCAACATTTTGTTCAGCACAAAACTAACAAAAGCAAATTAATAAAGGTAGTGTAAATTTGTGGTTAAAATCATACAAATTGGTGTCTGTTTATGCTTGATATCCAGTCAGAAGGGCATGCCTCGGGAGAGAATAAAAATGACAGGAAAAAGAGCTGTATTTTGAATCTATCAATAGCTAGCGACAGTCCTGCTCCAGTTCATTTAACCAGTTCTGAAGAACTCATTTATTTACAATTTCTGGCCTACACTTACATGTATATATATCTATACATATATATACATGTATATATATGTATATATATACACACACATATAAAGAAGGGATGGAGCACCTCTCCTTTGAGAATACACTGAAAAAGCTGGAACTGTTCAGCCTGGAGAAGAAAAAGCTCTGATGTGACCTGATAGTGGCCTTTAATATCTGCAGGGAGCTACAGGAAAGAAGAGGACAGACTCTAGCAGGGTCTGTGGTAACAGAACAGGGGAAGGTAGCTTCAAGCTTAAAGATGGTAGATTTAGGTTAGATATAAGGAAAAAGTCTTTTTCAGTGAGGGTGGTGAGGCACTGGAACAGGTTGCCCAGAGATGTGGTGAATGCCCCATCTCTGGAATCTTTCAAGTTGAGGTGGATCATGCGCTGGGCAACCTGATCTTGCTGTGGATGTCTCTGTTCATTGCAAGGGAGTTGGACTGGATGACTTTTAAAGGTCTCTTCCAACTCTAAGTATTCTGCGATTCTATGTTTGTAGGAACTACTTTCCCCACTAAGCCTTTGTTTGGCTAGCTATACCTAGACATTGATAATGGTTCATTGGCTTAATAATCCTGTTGCTGATACACATTGCTCCTCTCAGAACCTGCAGTCTCAAACTAACAAATCTATATCAGTCCTTCTTTTTAAAAGTTCCCCATATATGTTTGCACTGTATATTCACTAATCAAATATCTCCTCTATTTTTTAATTCTGAAACATTATATATTATTTGGAACAATGATGAGTGACTGGTATTCATAGGATTTTAAGGCAAAAATTAATACGAATTTAAAAAAAAAAAACTTTTATTTCAGCATATCTCATCTTCTACAGAAAATATTTCTGGCCATTTTATATATATGAGTATCTCTTG
Organism: Pavo muticus; assembly: GCA_016647715.1. Taxonomy (NCBI): domain Eukaryota; kingdom Metazoa; phylum Chordata; class Aves; order Galliformes; family Phasianidae; genus Pavo; species Pavo muticus. Next base: position 38,897 of record JACDJE010000635.1, on the reverse strand, counting down.
CTTTGATGATGTCTGCTCTTTACAGACTTAACATGGATATGAATAACATACTAATAGGCTAGCCTTGGGGAGGCTGGCTAAAAACAGTTGGTTCCCATTAACTTAGGACTTCTGGCACTAATATTCAAATTTTACTGACAGTATTTAGACTCCAAAGCAGCACTGATTTAAAACTGAAAAAATCATACAGAGTGCCCATCCTACACAGTGCTCTTCTCCTTAGCCATCACGACCATGTCACATGCTGACTTAGGCAAACATTTTTGGTGAAAACTGAAGTTCCAGAAATTCTGCTCAAACCACCACCCTGCTCTTGTACTTGGCTTCATTCACGTTATCAGAACTAACTCTCTATCATGCCTACTGACTGAGAGCATTCTGCACTACATCAATCTTCTCTGCCAGCAAACTGATAGTGATTTCCTGCTTAAATATAACGTTTGTGTGAGGACTGTACTGCATCTTCTCTACCAAAATGTGTACCTGGGTTGAGGCAATCCCGAGCACAGATACAGGTTGGGCAGAGAATGGCAGGAGAGCAGCCCTGCGGAGAAGGATTTGAGTGTCTATTGATGAAAGACTCAACAGGAGCCAACGATGTGCGCCTGCAGACCAGAAGGCCAACTGTACCCTGGGTTGCATCAAGAGAAGCGTGACCAGCACGTTGAGGGAAGTGATTCTGCTCCTCTGCTCTTGTGAGACCCCACCTGGAGTACTGCATCCAGTTCTGGGGCCCTCAACACAAGAAGGACATCAAGATGTTGGAGCGGGTCCAGAGGAGGGCCACAGAGGTTCTGGAGCACCTCCCTGCAAGGACACGCTGAGAGAGCTGGGGCTTTTCAGTCTGGAGAAGAGAAGGCTCCAGAGAGGCCTTCCAGTACCTGAAGAGGGCCTAAAGGAAAGCTGGGGAGGGACATTTTATAATATAATGGCATGTACTGATAAGACAAGAGAAAGTGGTTTTAAACTGGAAGAGGGTAGATTTAGACTAGATACTGGGGAGAAACTCTTTACTTTGAGGGTGGTGAAACACTGGAACAGGTAGCCTAGTGAGGTTGTGAATGCCTCCTCCCTGGAAGCATTCAAGGCCGGGCTGGATGGGCTTTGAGCAGCCTTGTCAAGTAGGAGGTGTCCCTGCCTATAGCAGGGGGTTGGAACTAGATGATCTTAAAGGTCCCTTCCAACCCAAGCAATTCTATGATTCTATAAAAATCTTAGGAACTCCATTTTATATTAAGTAGTCTCTTTTTAAAAGATAGTCTAACTAAAGACTGTATCTAGTCCATAACTTCCAGAGAAAAAGACAGAGCTGGACTCCATTGCTAGATTTCAGATTTATGCTTGAGAATTTAACATATATGCAAAGCACCAAAAGAGAGAAAGAGGAAAACACACAGGAAAAGAAATATCATAGGCAACAAGTAGGAACTTGTGAGTTAGACTGATCTTTTTTGCTTTTGATTCAGTAGTAATGCAGGTAGTAGTAACACAAGATGAAAAGGGAAAAGGGTAATTTATCATGCTTTTGTTGTAGGAATAAACATTAAGGCAATATTTATCTGTGAATATGTATTTTAATGCTAGCAAAAGCATGTAGGCTGCAGTCAGCAAGACATTAGTAATAAAGACATCTCCTGGCTGAGCTACTCCCTAGGGTTTTATTAAGACTGAGTCAATAAGAAAATCTCACAATCTTTTCTGAGTCAAATCTCATTTACTGACAAGGATACGTGGTACAGTTGACCATTCACCAGTCTATAAAATCATTAGCTTATGCTCATAGATGAAGACTGTGTGTACACGAGTGAAAACTTTTAGTCTGGAGATATCCATTAGCCTAAGTAGAAATTTTAAAGAAATGAAATTGAACTTTGGTATAAGCTTTCTGAATACAGCTATATTTATAACCTTGATCTTAAATAATTCACATTATGCTGTCTCTGGAAAGCCGTTGAAATGTGCTATGTACATTTTTTGGTGAATTATTTAGGATTATCGGAAAGATTTCTAAGGCGTGCAGGACTTTTTCAAAGGCAGGGCTTATTTTTGCATATTGTCACTGTAAATATTTGGCAAATACTGCCAAATTGATTGTGAATTGATTGTGTAGTGTGCACACACCAAAACACTGAGCAAGGCATAAACAGGAAAGCGGAGACAAGAATCTATTCCGAGAGTTTTTGAACAAAGTTGCTGTTGCTAGGGAAACCACTTCCTTTATCTGTACTTCTTCCAAGTGCATGCATCTCAGAGTTCCTCAGACAGTGCAGATTACAATTCAGCATCTTTTGAAATTAGAAGTAAAAATCATGTATGTCTCTGTGTGTATCTATGTTATGGGGTTTGGGTTTTTGCTTTTTTTTTTTTTTTAAATAATCAGTAGAAACTGTAGGAAACTGAATAATTTTGAAGTTCACAAGGAAATGTACACAGAGCAGCCACTGTATTTTAATTTTGTAAATTTTTTTCTGCTTTATTTTAGCAAACTGCTGTAGATTTTTTGACTATTTTTGTTTGTTGTGTGCCTAGTTTCCACCATGCCAATGTTACAACTACACTCAAAAGTTTTAAATAATAAATGCATAACAACCTACTTTCAGTGTTCACTTATTCTATCCTTGAGCTTGTTACATATTATTTTCCACTCAAGGAAGAGTAAGTCTGGCTATGTATATAGCAGTCCGGATTGACTTCAGAGTTCAATTCAGAGACCCTCAGAGATTTACCACTGTTGTGCCCACAGGCACACCAACAACACCAATACTCTGCAAGCACCTCCTGTCATCACTATGCCTCATTCAATCTCCTGGATCAGTGGAGCGGAGAAGCAAAGTCCACACAACTAGGAAACTTTTCTGTGTGAGAAATGGTGGTTTCCAGTTTTTGTCATCCCCTACACCAGGTTGAAGCCCCTTCATGTGATTTTTTCCACTCTATTCTGGCCCACCCTTAACTTAAGATAAACTATTGTAGGCTAGCGCTGGTAGGGTAGATCAAAGGCTATCAGAATTATTTAAGATGGCTGGTGAAAAACAACACTTTCCCTTTCAGGCTGGAACCTGCCACCTCCACAAAACAGGAGTAGCTTCAGCTTTCAAATGAGGTGAGAACTGCAATGCTTATGTGTGTTGTGGAGCTAATTAAGCTCACTCCTTCCTTAAAATGATGTCTGCTTTTTCCTAAGAAGACGAAGAAAAGCTTTCAGAACTCCACTTTCTTTAGAAACTCCACCAGCATTGCAGGGACCAAGTCAAGGACGTCCAGAACCTAACACAAGGATATGACAAGGATCATTTCCAAGAGAGATTAACCAGCATAACAGCACGTTTGCACAATGCCAACCTGCTGTGCTCCAGTAGTATAAAAATCTGGCACATTTATTGGGGGGAGATATAGAAGCAGTGGAATAAAATCCAACAAGTCCAAGTCCTGGCTGAGTCGCCCAAATAGTTCTGCTGCACCATATTGTACTACTGAACCAATACCCTTTTCTATCCTTGGGCTGATCTGTAAATCAGTGGATCATTCACTATCCAGAAAATAATTTGATCTCAAAACTCGGAGGAACTGATTTTAGCAGCCTCCAGAAAGCCGTCAAAGTCACTGTGGCATTTGTCACAGGGACAGCTGGCACAGTGGAGACTGTTGTGATGCTGCTCTCTTGTGGGAGCAGGTTCACATTTCTTCCCGGAGCAGAAAATCACTTGGGCTTTCCTGAAAACACCTTAAAGGCATTTTGCATCACTTTTCAGTGTTGACCTCACAAAGAGTAACTACTGTAACAAGATTACAATAAATAAATTATAATAACAAAAATTACAGTGATTATTCTCATTCAGTTAATTATCTCCATATTACCAACCTTCAACTCTCCTAACTCACGAATCTTCCTTTCCTGGCTTAGAGTTGATGAGATTTTTAAAAAATAATAAGGTTTGGATTTCAGCTTTTCAGTACATATTCTGATTCTTATAGTGGAAGGAAACATATTGTCTAGAAGGAAGCTAACAAAAATGAAAAAAAAAAAAAAAGAAATACAAAGCAGCTCCATACTTTAGGAAAAAAAAAACAAAAAACAAAAAAAAAAAAAAAAAAAAAACCTAACAA